>OZ010578.1:51464822-51507322 GCA_963932145.1 Acanthosepion lycidas | reverse complement strand
GAAATGGGAAAGAACTGACGAGGAAGAATTCCACAATTGAAAACATGACCACAAAGTAAGTAAAAGTATTTATCGCCATAACGTCCACTCTTTCTGAACTTGGAACAAAATATCAGAAGCTTGTTCTTGTTTCAGAATTTGTTCTTTCCAGAAGCATTAGATTTTTTTTTTAAAGAAGTGTTGCATTCAATTAACAATCAGCAAAATTAAAAAAAATTATTAAAAAAAAAAATTATTATTAAAATATCAGTAAAATAGATTAAGAACAATTATTAAAGTCATTATTTTAAAAAAATCTGCTAGATAGATTAGGAACATTTATTAAAATGAATTCTAAAAATCAGCAAAATATATTTAGATTGCTTATTAAAATGAATATTAAAAGATCAGCAAAATAGATTGGGAACCTTTATTAAAATGTATTTTAAAGATAAGCAAAATATATTGGGAACACTTATTAAAATGAATATTAAGACATCAGCAAAATAAAATGAGAACATTTATTAAAATGAATATTAAAATAGCAGCAAAATATATAGGTAACATTTATGTAGATGAAGAAAATTTATAAAAATGCTTATTAAAAGATCAGCAAAATAGATTAATATTTTCATGATGAATATTTTTTTCTACTGCTGTTGTTGGAACAGAAAAATTATCTAACCAAAAATGTTTGTCTTTTTTTTTCCATTTTTTTTTTTTTTGTTTCTGAGTACATCAGGTAATGTAGTAATAAAATAAGCACATCCCATATCCTCCTTCACTTGTAACTATCCATCACAATAAATGTTTTTAAGCACTAAAGATGAATTAGCAAAATAAAGCTTCATAAGATTCTACTTAGAGTTGTTACTATCTTACAGGTAACTATTTCATAGAAATAGGATGTGGTGCAGTCACAAACATATTGTTTCATCACTTGTGTTGAACCTTAATGTAAACATTAATGTGTTTGAAGCACATTAGATTAAAAAAAAGTCTTCATTTCACAATCATCAATCAATTCCTTTTGGAGCTGTCCTTTAAAAGTACACCCTTTTATTGAGTCATTTCCAACTGAAAACCTACTTGACAACTTGTGAACAAGATTTTGCCTTCCCCAAAAACACTATTTTTCATATTTTACTTTTTGCTTTTTTTTCAATGATGTTCACTCTTTACAAGGCCCAAGAGCCACTTGAGATAGACCATTAAATTTTGTCTTCATCAATAGCATAAGCATTGTTTCAAACTTGACATTTGTAAATAAAGATGTAAGGTCAGATAATTCTGTAAAAGCCAGGGATCAATTTTACACTGTATTAGTAATATGTGTAGGACCCCATCTAAATCAATAAAAAAAAATCAATATTTTTTTTTTATTCTGACACATGTCACAGTGTAAGACCTAAAAAATGCTGTTAATCTACAAAAATTAATCTCTGAAAACATTTCTCCTGCTTTTTACAAGTCAACCAGACTATTTAAGTAGTACCAAATTCTCTATTTGTAGGGAAGAACAAGTCAACGGCCATATTGGAAGGTCCAGAAAATTTAACAATTCTATTTTTAATAAAAAGTCAAAATCAGGAGATTTTGAGATGAAAGATTTGAAGAAGAGTGATATAAAAGGAAAAAATCTCATAGAAGCAGAAAAGAGTGAAATTGGTAAGGTAGGTATCAAATATTTGGCAAGTAGAAAAATATTTAATGATTACTAACTCTTTTTAATGAAAACTATATTCAACAAACTTGGAACTTCATACCTGCAAAAAACTGGAGTGTCAAAATTACAGTTTTTCCCTTATTATTATTTTGACTACCTTCATTCCTTGGTAATCTTAATTTCTTCAGAAGGTAATGATTAGAATTACCAATTGATTTGAACTTTATGTTGTAAATAATAAAGATTGCCTTATAGTTGGTTCATATATCATAATAATTTGGTATATGTTTATAAATTTATGAATAAAAAAATTATTTTCATATTTATTTATTTATAAATTTGGTAAATGATAAATATTGCTTTGCATTAATTTTAATTATATTTGCTTTTAGAATGTTGTAAATATAAAATTATTCTTGAAATAAAAATAATGTTTTCCTTTTCTCTTATTCTCTCATGCTCGGTAATACCTAGCATCTTAATGGCTTTATTGGCTTGCTTGGGGTGAATGATTAAAAAAACAAAAAATTACTGGCAAGCATTTGATAATGTATATAGATGTCAACAGCAGGCAAATGTACATTTCATTAAGATGTATAAGTACATCAACAACAGCAGAAGTGTTTAATTTTTGTTTTTTTTTAAATCTTGATCTGACTTTTACACAAATAATATTTTAAATATATTTTTTAATATTGATGAATTCATGAGATCTTCATTTTGGACCACTCTTTCAATAATTTCCCAATACTATTATCATATAACAAACAAGTGGAATTATTTACAGATTATTCTTATCTCATATAAATACCATGTTCTCCTCAGGATTTCAACAAACATGGCTCTCTATAGATTACTATTTTGTATTTTTATTACCTATGAATTACCATACATTCTTGTTTCTTTCTCCTTTTCTCTATTCCTTTCTTCTTTTCTCTATTCCTTTCTTCTTTTCTCTATTTCTTTCTCCTTTTCTCTATTCCTTTCTTCTTTTCTCTATTCCTTTCTCCTTTTCTCTATTCCTTTCTCCTTTTCTCTATTCCTTTCTTCTTTTCTCTATTTCTTTCTCCTTTTCTCTATTCCTTTCTTCTTTTCTCTATTCCTTTCTCCTTTTCTCTATTCCTTTCTTCTTTTCTCTATTCCTTTCTTCTTTTCTCTATTTCTTTCTCCTTTTCTCTATTCCTTTCTCCTTTTCTCTATTTCTTTCTCCTTTTCTCTATTCCTTTCTCCTTTTCTCTATTTCTTTCTCCTTTTCTCTATTCCTTTCTTCTTTTCTCTATTCCTTTCTCCTTTTCTCTATTCCTTTCTTCTTTTCTCTATTTCTTTCTCCTTTTCTCTATTCCTTTCTTCTTTTCTCTATTCCTTTCTCCTTTTCTCTATTCCTTTCTCCTTTTCTCTATTCCTTTCTCCTTTTCTCTATTTCTTTCTCCTTTTCTCTATTCCTTTCTCCTTTTCTCTATTCCTTTCTCCTTTTCTCTATTCCTTTCTTCTTTTCTCTATTTCTTTCTCCTTTTCTCTATTCCTTTCTTCTTTTCTCTATTCCTTTCTTCTTTTCTCTATTCCTTTCTCCTTTTCTCTATTCCTTTCTTCTTTTCTCTATTTCTTTCTCCTTTTCTCTATTCCTTTCTCCTTTTCTCTATTCCTTTCTTCTTTTCTCTATTCCTTTCTTCTTTTCTCTATTCCTTTCTCCTTTTCTCTATTCCTTTCTTCTTTTCTCTATTCCTTTCTCCTTTTCTCTATTCCTTTCTTCTTTTCTCTATTTCTTTCTCCTTTTCTCTATTTTTTTCTCCTTTTCTCTATTTCTTTCTCCTTTTCTCTATTCCTTTCTTCTTTTCTCTATTCCTTTCTCCTTTTCTCTATTCCTTTCTTCTTTTCTCTATTCCTTTCTCCTTTTCTCTATTCCTTTCTTCTTTTCTCTATTCCTTTCTCCTTTTCTCTATTCCTTTCTCCTTTTCTCTATTCCTTTCTTCTTTTCTCTATTTCTTTCTCCTTTTCTCTATTCCTTTCTTCTTTTCTCTATTCCTTTCTCCTTTTCTCTACTCCTTTCTTCTTTTCTCTATTTCTTTCTCCTTTTCTCTATTCCTTTCTCCTTTTCTCTATTCCTTTCTTCTTTTCTCTATTTCTTTCTCCTTTTCTCTATTCCTTTCTTCTTTTCTCTATTCCTTTCTCCTTTTCTCTATTCCTTTCTCCTTTTCTCTATTCCTTTCTTCTTTTCTCTATTTCTTTCTCCTTTTCTCTATTCCTTTCTTCTTTTCTCTATTCCTTTCTCCTTTTCTCTATTCCTTTCTTCTTTTCTCTATTCCTTTCTCCTTTTCTCTATTCCTTTCTTCTTTTCTCTATTTCTTTCTCCTTTTCTCTATTCCTTTCTCCTTTTCTCTATTCCTTTCTTCTTTTCTCTATTTCTTTCTCCTTTTCTCTATTCCTTTCTTCTTTTCTCTATTCCTTTCTCCTTTTCTCTATTCCTTTCTTCTTTTCTCTATTTCTTTCTCCTTTTCTCTATTCCTTTCTTCTTTTCTCTATTCCTTTCTCCTTTTCTCTATTCCTTTCTCCTTTTCTCTATTCCTTTCTCCTTTTCTCTATTCCTTTCTTCTTTTCTCTATTTCTTTCTCCTTTTCTCTATTCCTTTCTTCTTTTCTCTATTCCTTTCTTCTTTTCTCTATTCCTTTCTTCTTTTCTCTATTCCTTTCTTCTTTTCTCTATTTCTTTCTCCTTTTCTCTATTCCTTTCTCCTTTTCTCTATTCCTTTCTTCTTTTCTCTATTTCTTTCTCCTTTTCTCTATTCCTTTCTTCTTTTCTCTATTCCTTTCTCCTTTTCTCTATTCCTTTCTTCTTTTCTCTATTTCTTTCTCCTTTTCTCTATTCCTTTCTTCTTTTCTCTATTCCTTTCTCCTTTTCTCTATTCCTTTCTTCTTTTCTCTATTTCTTTCTCCTTTTCTCTATTCCTTTCTTCTTTTCTCTATTCCTTTCTCCTTTTCTCTATTCCTTTCTCCTTTTCTCTATTCCTTTCTTCTTTTCTCTATTCCTTTCTCCTTTTCTCTATTCCTTTCTTCTTTTCTCTATTCCTTTCTTCTTTTCTCTGTTTCTTATTTTTCTTTTCCTTTTATTTGCACACATGGCAGATTTCAAAACCAACTAAAAGTAAATCTTTTGTAGGATTTCTTTAAAACTTTGTACAGACTCATTTAAGAAAGACTAAAATATCCTTCATATTAGACGTAAAAGAAACTTTAATTTCATTTTGATGTCTTTCTCTCTTTATATATTTTTAAAAAATCCAAAGTGTGGCGTCATACCAATTTTTTTCAGCTAGTGAATTGCAGCATGAATTAAAATGAAATTTAAATTAAAAATTGGTGCTGATCAAATGAAACAATGCATGTTTAAGGAAAAGTTGATTTTAACGATGTTAGAATATTTGCTTTCTATTTTTAATTCCCAGGTGAAGCTGAATGTCTACATTACATATGCCAAGTCCATTGGTATGATGTCTTCTCTACTAGTCCTGGGATTATATTTTCTTTTCCAAGTATTTGCTGTTTTTGGAAATATCTGGTTGAGTTGGTGGGCAGAGGATAGGTTGGCTGATAAAAGTCCAAAAGCAAATGGAACTGAACCTGAGAGTAAATTGGATATTTATCTTGGAGTGTATGGAGGTCTTGGCATTGCGCAAGGTAAAATTTACCGTTAATTTCTTGGAAGAGTTTGGATAGTAGTTTTTGTTGTGGTCATTGATGCTGTTCAAAAATTTTGTAATGTATATGGATTTTATATTAATCAGTTTCCATTTCACTTTTCTTGACAAATCTTTGATTATCACAAAGTGGGAAACTGAATAACGAAAGTGATAAAAATTATTAAGAAAGTGAAAAAGAAACAAAATGAAATTGTTTAGACTATAAAACCGAAACACAATTAAAAAAATGTAAATTTAATGTTTAAAATTTCAGCATTCCCTCTCCTTCATACTCATGAGTAGTCATGTTAACATAAATGTCACTTTAGTCCAATGAAGTCCAAAAGTATAAAATGCATCACCCAAAATTTTTTTCCAGGTCAGAGGAAGGTGTAGGCCATGGAACCGGCTCTCCCCTACCTATCTATCTTTCATGGACTTTATATGGACTTTTGTCCTTGTTTTGGTGAGGAACCTGCCCCCAAAGTTAGTTAAAGTATTTTTGATACATTATATATATATATATATATATATATATATATATATATATATATATATATATTTATATATATAGTGTAACCTTGGTTCTCAAATGTCTTGCAAGTTGAACAAATCAGTTTTCAAATAGAAAATTTGAGATGAAAATACCTTGCTGAGTCTAGTGATCCCTTTGTGATGTCAAAGTGGTCATATGAATTTTTTATCCATTGCTCACCTTTATGTATCAGTACTGATTTTTTCACATTTATAATAATGATCTTTTCTTCTTCAGTAATATCCATATACTGGGTAGCAAAGTCCAACACATTCATGAACAGTTCTTTAGATATTGATTGATAATAATTTTTAATATCAAACTGCATTAGTGTACAGTTCGTTTTCTCCTTTATATCAGCAAACCAGTTTGTTACATCTTTGATATTAATCCAAAGTTTCAGGCCTATTTTTTCTTTAATTTGTTGATTTACCCTTTCAAGGATCTTTTTACTAATTTTCCCGATATCAGGTCTTGTTGGGTTTATTATCCTTGTTGTTGGATTAGCCTTGAAATCTGGTTTCTGGTCCTTTAAGGTTATATGGCACTCTCTTTTATTTAGTTGACCTACTCTATCACTAATCTTCAGTTTGTCTGTGATTTTTTTACTGCTAGTATCAATATTCTCCACCATGTTGAGGTCATATTATTCTATAGTTCTTATGTAAATTTATTAGGTCATTGTAGGCCCTTGTCACTATTTTATAGAAGTTTTCTAACCTAAACACCCCTATAAAGAATCTTTAAGTATACAAGTACGAAAAAAATGCTGAAAAAACTTTTTGCCATTAATAAAAAAAACCCAGATGACATGCATTTGTGTCAGAATTCATTGAAAAATACACCTCTACGCTCCCTAAACTTAACCTCTTTTTCGAACGTAACTCATAATTGATACAACAATAGTTAATAAAAATGAACACACTACCACCCCTGTTTGAATGATTGGATTTCTCTGTATCCTTGGAAATTATGAATTTATGTGTGCGTTATAAACTCAGTAAATTTAAAAATAAGTTATTTCAATATTCACTTGAAGATGTAATGAAACCAATGCTTTTAATTTAATTATATAATTGAATTTGAAGTTTTTAGCTTCAGTTTTTGAAACATGGTTATTACTGTGTAGCAAAAAAAACATATTTTAAATCAGTTAATTTCTAATATTTATGCTCTGTAAATTTACATTGAGCACTGTTTTGTAAAAATAAAAATAAAAAATATCAATAAGAACACCGGATTATATATCTTACTGTTCTTTCTTTTTATTTATATACGTATATATATATATATTAATAAATATACATATTATTCTTCACCAGTAGCATGACTTGGAGTTTCATGCACAATGCAATCTTCAGATGCTGAGTTAAACTGACTGTTACATAATTTAAATTTTAATAAAATATCAGGTTAACATAATGTTGACACAGTCCATATATTATATGGGGATCACTGTGTTTATTTTTAAAAAAATATACACAATATTCATAGCAGAATGATCTTTTCCAAGACCCTTTTTTTTTAATCACTCAAAGATTTTTTTCACCACTGATCACAGTAAGCAGTTGTATCCAGCTGACAGTTTAGTTATTTCTGAATAATCAGTGTGTAGTGAAAGCAGGGCCAGTAATACCTGAGCAGTCTCCTTCAATGAATGAGATTTTATTTAATCTGGACTGTTTATTTTCTATAATAATAGCTTCTTGCGTTTTCAGTCTTTCCTTGCATCGATATATATTGTCCATGATTTCTGAATTTTGAATTACTTTGAGAGTAAGATAAAAACATTCATAAAACAATAAATGCAAAAATATACGTGTTTTGGGCAGAAATAGTTCCTATAATTTCTGAATGTTTATTCTTACTACCTTCGAGATCTACACAATTTGACAGAAACACAAACACTAGAAAATACTGCCTATAGATTAGACAGCAATCTGCAATTTTTATTCTTCTATAGCTTTTTCTGTTACCATAATTTATATACGCTTTATTTCATCTTTATTTTGCAGCTCTTTCTGTATTGGCTTATTCCATCTTGGCGTCTTTCTCTCTACTGAAAGGCGCTAAATGTCTTCAGGAGGACATGCTTGGCAATGTTTTTCACTGTCCAATGAATTTCTTTGACACAACCCCACTTGGACGTATCCTCAATCGTTTCTCAAAAGATGTTGATACAATTGACAATACACTGCCTCTTGCCATTCGACAGATTATTGCCACTCTGTTCCTCGTCATGAGCACATTGTTTACTATCAGCTACACTACACCTATATTTATGTCCATCATAGTCCCAGTTGCAGTGTTATACTATGTGATCCAAGTAAGTGTCAAGTTTTTTTTCTTTATTATAAGGAAAACTGTTTTGCCCATGCTGACAAAGGGTAAATGCATATTTAAGAATAATATTGAAAACTTGGCCTGCATAAATTGGTGTGTGTTTAATGTGGTTGCAACATAATTATCCACTATCTCAGATAATCAAAAATCACTGGGAAATACTACATCTCAAACCAGACATAAAAACTTTGAGAAACCTGGCCGTTTAGCAGATCATAGACCAAAGAACTGTATTTCAGATGATAAAGTAGCACATAATAGGCCAAGAATAAAAACAACAGGATTTTCCCAACCATATAACAACAAAAGGAGCCTGTGTTGTAAGCATATTAAACACACTAATTCATTCACTTGCTCAGTCACTAACACTACTTTCGAAATCTAACACAACTCTAACTGTAGAAGTCATAACATAATTTACTTATTAGAATGCACACTATGCCAGAAACAATATGTGGGAAAATTTGAATGGCCCTTTCACTGCAAAATTAACAATTATTGGAATCGGAATAAGTGGGCTCCCCACAAAAGATTATTACCTGTAGAACAACATTTCTGTCTAGAAAAACATTATTAAGCCACGTTTGTCTTTATCTTGGAATTGTCTTATCTTATTCTTTATAGAATTATTATTTGCCAACTTCCAGGCAGCTAAAACGGATAGAATCTGTAACTCGATCACCAATTTACAGTATGTTTAGTGAAACACTTGCTGGAGCTGCAAGTATCCGAGCATATGGCGTTCAGACAGAATTCCAACAGAAACTTGAAAATATGGTGGATAACAATTTAACTTCCTTCAGCATGTCACTAGCAGCAAATCGGTAAGTATATTTTATATATACGTGTGTGTGTGTGTGTGTGTATGTGTGTGTGTATGCTCATGAGTGTGTAAAAATTCAGATATGTCTAAAAGTATAGATAGATAGATAGACAGATATGTATGTGCAGATGAAACAAAGTAGAAAAGCTATAAATGATGAATTTTGTTGAACATCTGTTGCTTTCTGCTTCTTCAGGTCCGAATAAAAGACAAAACTGTGTGGAAGGAAAATATGTTGGGATCTCTGAAGATAAGAGAAGCTGTAAATTAAATCGCCTTATCATATCCAATGACCAGAAACCAGCTTTATTAGCAGAGGATGATGACACCTTAAACTTATTGAAGAGCGGAGGAATAGAAATCTTACACTTATTTAATGCTCTATTACAAAGCTGCCAGTAATCATGAGAGCCAAAGTTGTTAGAGGCGATGCAGTACCTCATTCTCTTGGCAAACAGGGATTTAGCTCCTTCGAGGACTCGCTTACATTTATTGCAAACAGCAATGGATAGGCCCCTGTTGTGACGAGAGCCACATCTGACCATGTGAGGTGGTTGGTAGATATCCTGCATTTGGATATTCATTCTAGAATTCACTTGACTCATTTCTAGCAGTTGACTACTTCTTCTACATGCCGTTGGCAGATCTTATATGTATTGTTTGTGTCCTAAATATTATCGTTCATTACCAACCTTTGTCTGATTATTCTATTGAGTAACCTTCCCTAGGTTACAACAATAACATAACCTCCCTGTACCTTTTTTATAAATATTTTCATGGTAATAGTTTTGATGAGCTTTTCTCTTTGGTACCTTGACGTTACAAATTTAATCACAGTACTAGATTAGCAGCTAGGTCTTATAATTTCTACTTAAAACCATAAGTTCTATGTGTAACAGTTTCTTCTCTATCACTTCACACCTGTAGAACTCCCTACCAGCTCCTTGCTTTCCTGTCAACTATGATCTTCATACATTTTAATGCAATGTCAATCATTATCTTCTCTTTGAATCCTGTTCTTTTATATTCCTTCCTTAGTTTCTTTCACTCTCAGTCAGCCATTGTGCCTTGGTGGACTTTATTTGGCATTAAGGCATCTGAACTGATATCACATAATAGCCACAATATAGATTAAAAATATTACATAAAAAATATTCACCTTCATTATTCATTAAATAATAACCATGTTTTTTTGTTTTGTTTTGTTTTTTGTTTCTTTACAGGTGGTTAGGTGTAAGACTTGAGACCCTTGGGAACCTCATTGTCTTTGCTGCTGCTCTCTTTGCTGTGTCCAACCGTGATACAATGACCCCAGGAAGTGTGGGGTTGTCTCTTAGTTACGCTCTAAATGTAAGCACATATACTTTCCCTAAGAATAACCACACCAAGACAATATAACAATGTTTTTCAACCATTTTTATCTCATGGCACACTTGAACCTAAACTTCCGTGGCTAACTTAAATTATAAGGGTCATACCTTTTAGGATTTATTTTTTAACACAGACGAAACAATTAATTATAATTTGTAATAAAAAGATAATTCCAATTCTTAAAAAAAATTTATATTTATTTACTTTTCTGTTTATTATAATTTAACATTTAATAAGATTATCTGTACTTAACATTTTTTTAGAATATCTTCTTTGAAAGATCAAATTTTGGACAGACATACTCTTAGTCTTAAATCTTTTTCCAAGGATTCTAGCCATGATCGATTTTTTATTTCAATATTGTTTATTGCAGAAAAGCTTGCTTTTTATATCATTTTATATATTATGTATATATGCTTATTCATTATAACAATGATATAACTTGTATAATCAATTTAAAGGAGTTTTAATTTTGGTATGTGCACTTATTGTGCTTTGAAAATCTTTTGAAAATAATTTAATTAATGACCTTTAAAAATGTTCACAGCACACCTACAATCCTCTTATGGTACACCAGTTGAACAATCACTGGAATATTATAAGATATGGGTTTTTATCATAGACAGCAGAATTTGATGGTGAGTGTGAGAGAAAAATTTTAGGATTAAAGCATTTCTCTTTTGCAGACTGAGAAATAGATACTAGTTATCTAAATAATCCCTGAAGACTCAGATACAATTTATTATACAGTGTAACTCGGATATAAGAGAAACCCGGATATAAGAGAGATTTTCTCTGGTCCCAAATTAGAGCCATACTTACCTAAACAAAATAGACCAAACCCGGATATAAGAGAAACCCTGATATAAGAGACTTCTTCTCCGGTCCCGACAACTCTCTTATATCCGGGTTGCACTGTATAGGATTTTTTATTTGGTAAAAAAAAACCTACAAAAAATAGTTCAAACAAATGTTTATGGTAACATTTAATTTATATATGGCCACACAATAAAGATAGAGGACATGAGCCAAGTTTAAAAACAGACAATAAGTTAACACACAAAAATTAATGAATTACACAAATTAAGTGCATTGTGCGCTAAACCATGGCCAATAATATATTATCAATGAAAATGAAATATGCCTTTTTACAATGAAAACTATATATAAGGGCGTCGGAAAAGGAAACTATATAAAGTGAAGAAAAAAAGAGAAAATATTTCTCTGAACAGTTCTCAAGGAACTGGTACAATTTTCAAAGTAAAGTTTATGGTAACAATGAAGAACAGAACACGCATACCAGCCAAAGATTTTTTTCTTGATGTGGGAGCAACTTTGATCTTCCTTTCAATTCTCGACTGGTAACTGTCAAATTTCTTCTGCGTTGTTTTTCTTTCTGGACCAATGTGTTCCTGTAGGAGCTGTTCATTGACCTTAAATAATCTATAGGTATGCTGCAAATCTACTTCTCAGAATTTGGAGGGAAACCCTTTTATTGGTTTTGGATGAAAAACAAATGCAGTCGTTTTTCCACAAATCGAAATATACCAAAAATATTTCTGAAATTCAAAAATTACACAAGAGCCAAATGCAGTGTCTGCTTTTTATCATTGAAAGGCAAGTGATGCACACTCAAGCAGCTTAAATTTCTTATAATTAAGCTTTATATGCCAAAGCTTTCATATGGAATATTATTAAAAAGATACGTAAGGCACCTTTTTCACCCCCAAGGTATTCATCTTGACAAATCATACACTTACGACAACATCTCTTCTATTTGCTAAATTTTTCTTCAGGATCACTGTAAAGCTGCCACATCACATTCTCCTTAATCTCGTTCATTGTCTGATATCTCATCTCCTTCAATATCAGTTTCAAGTTTTGATTAAATCTGAACAGGAGAGTGAAGAGAAGATGTGAGTGTGGTGTGATGATTTGCTCATGATCCAGCATAGAACATTGTGAATGTCATAGTCATCAGGATATGGAATTAATAAATGCTAAACACTTCAAATACTGGGCTCTATAGTCTTAGGTGGCAACCAGTCTAGGAGAAGGAAAACTTGGTAAAGCACATACTATAGCTAAGGAAATCATTATTCACATTGATTCAAAGATCCTGACTACGGTGTATGGATGAGTCATAACAAATTTTGTATAAGCTTAGAATAGGCTGCACTAATGATACAAAACTAAAACATTATCCTAAGGACTCAAGTCATGTTCTTAGATCAAGACTGTCATCTGGATGCCATGCATAGTTCCAAACCTATTCAGAAATATCTAAACTGATAGTTGTATACAAGCACTTTCTTAGCTGAATGGTTAAAGGTGACTTTGAGTGAACGAAGCCTGTAGGTTTTAATGAGGACCATCCTTCTTCAAACCTTGTGGACTGGTGCTACAGAATCATAAACAAAAAAACACTGTATCAAATAACAGAAACCACATCTCTTGAGGACTTTCAAAGGCAGTTGTTTCCTTACAAGGAAATATTTGTTGTACATTGGCCAAGCAGACAATACTTCTCTCACTTGAAATTTACAGGAAAATATGTTTCTCTAGTTCACTGTTATATTGCTTTCCAGTATTGATGGAGATTTCCTTCCTAACATTTTGTTTGAGGTAGTGTGGAATGTCAACATCTTGATTACATCATTATTCTCTCTTCAAGTTACATGTGCTATCCATTTTAGTTATTGCTGCTGTTGAAAGTCTTCAAGCGATGGGGTTTCTGATACAGCTGTGGGGAGAAGAAGTGGATTCATACCTTTGCTAAAGTCATTTGCACATAATAATGACAACAAAGATAGGCTGCATGTAAATAATATAAATAATGATAACTCTTCATTCCAGAAATTAGGATGATTCTATGTCTGAATCCATATTGCACATTCATAAATCTACCATTCATTTGTGCATTGAATAATTCTGCCATATCTGGTCTGGTGCTCATGCTATACATCTTTCAGTTGTTGACAAAAATCAAAGAAATGATATACAGAGTATGATGGATAAATTATCATCCAAATTACGCAAAACTGAAAATAACACTGATATCTCATTTTAACAGACATATTTACCAAAGTTACATAAAAATATCTTGAAATACTAAACAGTAAATTTATTTGATAAAATTGCCACTACTTCAACCACATTCTCCAGACAACTTCAGAATCTCCTGCAACTCTTCTGGACAATTTCCTTCTTTAAGTTGGTGAATGCTGCCTTAATCCTTGCTTGCAGTTCATCTTTGATGTTACAAGGAGCTTTGTTGGTTTCTCACTCAACTGTGCCCCACATGTAATAATCAAGGGGATTGCAATCTGGGGAGATAGGTGGCCAGATGTAAGGGGTGATGTGGTTACAGAAATTGTCTGACAGCCATGACTGGGTTCTCCTGCTTATGTGGCATGGTGTAAAGTCCTATTGCCAAACATAGGCCTCTTGGCCCAGGGCAGCACTACTACCTCAAAGAACTTGATGTAGGCCTCTGTGTTGAGTCTGAGGCCTTGTGAGAAGATGAATGGGGGCATAGCATTGCCATCACTAGTGATCACTCCAAACACCTTCATAATCACCATGAGACTCATCCAACTCTTTCTGAATCCTCTGCACTGTCCTCAGATTGACACCCAAGCACTCTGAAATGTTCGTATTGGGGCCTCCAGTGTGAATACCAATCAATACAGCATGCTGTTTTCAAATTTCTGGCAAAGTGAATTGTGTCATGATGCTCTTCTTCTCACAGACAGTGCCCAATTGAACCTACTATACTGTGCAGTCTACAAAATCTAAAACAAACAACACACATGTGTGAAATTTATACATCGCACTCTGTATAATGTAATTGATCCTGATCAGGCATCTCAACTTCAGTCACTTTCTCACCAACATGACATGACTTTCTTCTGCCTGCTCTGCAAATATTTTCTTGGTAGCTGCTCTGACAAGCTCTTTTCCCTGGTGCCCCAACTACGTAAATTTAAGCATGTTACTAGGTTGGCAATTAGGTCTCACCATTTTACTGTTGAACTAAGTAGTTGCAATCACCACTTCTACTCTAACAGTTTCTTTTTTTTTTGCACTTCCCTCCTGTGAAACTCCCTCCCGTTTACTTGCTTCTCTGATAATTACAATCTTCAAAAATTTAAATGCAACATCAGTTGCGATCTTCTGTATTCGTAAATCCTGTTTCTTTTTCATTCTTTCCTCAGTCCATCCCATTTTCCGGTTTCTCATTCTTTTTTACTTTCACTCCCAGTAACCTAGTTCAAGTGATATTGTTGACTTTCTTGAGGCAAAATGATTAAAACAAATAATAATCATTTTTGCTTTAAATTATAAAGTAAATAACTGCTGAAAAATAATAAGATTTTAGAGAAATCAGTTGTTATTTGTATCTTTTCTTTTAGGTAACATTTTTCCTGTCTTGGTTTGTCCGAAACAGAAGTGAAGTTGAGACAAATATTGTTGGTGTGGAAAGAATCAGTGAATATTGCAAGTTAGACAATGAAGTAAGACTTTTTTTCCCCTTTTTTCCCCATCAATAATTTTTTTTCTAAAATCTATGAATGTCCTTATGCTAAATAATAGTTTAGTAGACTATTATTTTTAGGGGAATGGTATCTCTGCTCAGATTTCCTGAAGTTAACCTATGGGGTCAGATGGAAGACAAAACAAGGAAGTTGATTTTGATTGGCTGAACCAGCATGAGAATGATAGATAGAGAAAGGGTTTTCAGTGAGTTGGTTCTCTCATGTCAAGCAATGATCTCTTTCAGGTCTGAAACGGTTCCCCAGTTGGGAAGAGCGACCCCACTAGACAGATAATGTATATGTTGACATGATTAATAAATAGTTAAGTTAAAATTCCCTGTGTTGAAGTTCTTTTCTGTCTGGAACAAAACAACCAACTATGAGAGAAGAATGCAATTTTATTATCAAATTGATGTTATCGCTCAGGAGCCCCCCAGAATGAGATGCTATGCAACATTGTATTAATTTGGCACCGATAACCAAGACCTCCCAGCATGAGTGGGCTATTCAACATTTGTATCAACTTCAACTGGAATGCTGTCTTCACTTAGTTTGTTGTATATCATCTTCACTGTGTGGCACCTTTATATTGGTATATGTTTTTAATATGGAAAGAGGAAGGCTCACAAAACCACAAGACAATGCCAAATGAACTCTGGAGTGTGCTGTGCATTCTGATTGTAGGCAGAAGGAGTGTTTTATGATGATGAAACACATTTTTATTTTAAATAATTTATCTATTTTATTTTTCTTTACAACAGGCAGATTGGTACAAAGAGAATCATCCTGACAATTCATGGCCCTCAAAAGGAAACATTACTTTTGACAATTACCAGCTACGATATCGTCCAGAGTTAGATCTTGTACTTAAGGGCATTTCATGCAGTATCAATAGTGGGGAGAAGGTGAGAAAGGCCTGAGGTTTACTTCTATTAACCCTTTAGCAGTCACATTACACACACACACATATATTTCATTTATTTAAGGATATTACACAAAAAACATATTTTCAGTATAATATCCTAAAATAAATAATATTGCTCTACTTTCTATTGAGTCCTCTTTTAAATTAAATGTTATTAATGCTGGAATTATACTGTATTTGTTCTCATCTTACCTGGATATATATTGTAACCTTCACTATCTTATCAGCATTTGCTTTTCCTACCTACATTTTTTACATTACAAATTAAACTAAGCACAACTGACTATTAAAGAAATACAATTTTTTTTTTTAATTCTAATCTGTGAATTTGTTTTGGTCATGCTAAATCTTGAAAAAACACTATATAAAATTCACTATTTTTTATCCATAATATTGAATGTGTTAAAATTATTAAACTTTTTAACAAGAAAAATCTCAAGTTAATGATAAAAATTGCTGCAAAACATTGTTGATTTATTTAAGATGGAATGATTTATTAGGACATGTCTCAAATTTATATTTAGATACAATGTATTTATTTTCAATTTTTCTAGTTGAAAAAGTTGAAAGCTTCACCTATATTGTATATGATTCATTATTGTATATAATAAGTTTACAATAAAATTTGTATTTTTATAAATACTGCCTTACAAAAATAGATTTGTCAAAAATAAACACATCAACTTACTTGGCATCCTTCAGCAATGAATGTGTACATCCATTAGGTTCCAAAAATGCTGGTAAATTGACATCATAGAGATCATTTGTCCATCCAAGATCTGTCACATATATGTCAACATCATTATCGTCATCTGAATCAGTCAGTCCATCATTATTAATGTCAAAAATCTCAATATCCAATTCATCTTGCATTTCTTCTAGTTTTTCCATTTTTTCTTTGGATTCTAAAATAACCCTTACTGTATATCCCCGCAAATGAGTGCTCTGAATCACTAGACTCCATTTTGTTGTGAGGTTTCATTTCTCTTAAAAAATAAGATGAAAAAAGAATGTAAAATTTGTACTTTTCTTTGTGAATCAAACAAAGAAGAGATGGCAGAAGTAGCACTGTTTTCAAGACTACCTGTGTTATTTGTAATGATGTTTATAATGAGATGGGTTATATTGAGTTGAACATTAAGAGCCAATGTTTACAGGATGGGTTTATCTGAGTTGATCTGAGTTGAATGTTAAAGGGTTAAACAGTCTAAATTTTACAAGCTATTTATATAATTATCTTGAGTATATTCTCATCCACAGACTGTATCACTGTTTCACAGCTCATCAATGTGACTAGACATTTGATTGCTTCAAGTCAGGATCGAAACCCGACTGATTTGGCATCTGTCAGAGATTTTCTCCCAAGCAAATTTTTATGTACTTACTCTGTGAATAAACATGCCAATGACTGACAGTGCTCAATTCAGGGAAGAGTTTTGTAATATTAGTACTAGTAGTTATTGTTTACAAATTAGCACTTATCCTCTAAGAGTGCACAACTGAAGTTAAGTTTTTCAGGTGCATATAATTATTTTGAGTATGGAAAATCTAAGAAAACTTGCTCAATGTCTACATGTTCCCTCCAAGTAATTCGATTAGTATTAATTTACTTTTAATTGCTGATTTAATAAGAATTCAAAGACAACATTAATTCTGGTATTTTCATAATTGCTCATATCAAAGGCAAATAAACATGATTTGCAATCATTGAGTTTTTGTATCAGTTGTAGCTGGTAGTTTTCACTAGAGATGAAGTGATAGTAATTCTCACTATTCCAGCACCCTCCCCAGTATAGCCATAATGTGTGAGCTATGGCAGAAATGTATTTTCCCTCCATAATTGACATTATTATATCCATGATATACCTTATTTCATGGACAGAACAGAATGACTGAAAGGGAAAAGAATGACAAACATGCTTGGTTCTCAAAGAGAGTTTTATGTCACATAAAATTATATATACATATTTATATGTGTCCCATGCAGATAAAATATAACACATCTACACAAGATGCAGAGAATGAAAAGATAGGGTATTACATATAATTTGGAGATTCTTGTGTTTCTGGAGATGCTTCTGTGTTTCTGGAGAAGCAATATTTAGGATTCCAGATTCGAGCAAGCTGAATATATTTGCTATGTCCCTAATGAGGACATATTCCATAAATAAGGAAATGGTTAGACTTGGGTTTTTTCCAATATGAGGAATGTGAACCAGAGCTAGTTTCTTCCTATATCTGGTGAAGATATATTCCCAAACGGAAACAGCACCATGGGATTGTAAGTGGCACCATGCAAGAGCTGGCTGAAGGAGGCAGATTAAGCCTCACCTGTGCTAAAAATAGGAACTGCTTAGTTTGACTCCTGGAAGCTGACTGACTGGCCACTTTTGAAACACTATGAAGTGATATCCCTAAGCACCTGTCACATGACCCATGTGACTTTATCTTGATCAAAGCATGATAATCACCTTTTGTATTCCTACAGCCCTCACCTTCATGTTTCACTCTTTTCTCAACTCAAGCTTCCAGTATTTCAAATTTGCTTTCATTTATTCTTCAGACTAATAATTATTAACCATTATTAGCCTGAATATGTTCCTTCTTGGAATAGAACACATTACTTATGAGTTTTTCCATTTTTCTATTTGCTTATCTACTAGTATGGAATGGGCCTGTGACCAGGTTGGTTAGAGCATTCACTTTCTGATGGTGAGGCCCGGGCTTTCAATCTCACCATGGTCGATTTGTTATTTCTTGATTTTATTGGTCTTGTAAGGTGATCTGAGTTGACACCATTGATGGTTGTCCTATCACAAAGTTACAACTTGTTGTGACAGAGGTTTTGAGCATACTGGTGTTGTTCAAACTGCTGATCATGTTGAATAAGCCCAAATGTGCCTGAGCAGATATCTATGACAGGGATTGGCTAGCCATCCTAACAGACTGTGAAAGTAGCCAAACATTATATATATATATATATATATATATATATATTAAAAAGAAGAGAGGTACTTCTTTTTAATATACACACTTTTCTCTTGTTGGAACCACTATAAACTCTTTCTTTTATATATATATATATATATAAAAAATTTGTATATTTAGGCAGCAAATTCTCTTTTAGGAATGTCTGATTGAATAAATTACAAACATTATCTCATCCTCTAACATCAATACACAGAAGGTTATTCGTAAGTATGCCTAAATATATATATATATATATATATATATATATATATATATATATATACACACAATACTATACAAAAAGTATTCAGTTTCATTTTAATTTTTAGTATTTCAGCAAAGTTTGATAAAGCATAGCTTAACAAATATAAATATTTTGTGTGTATCTGTTTCATGTAAACAAAATGAGTTTTCTCATACTGTTTGTCTCATAATCTTGGACAGCTCTCCAATGATCATGTGGTCAAGTGTTTCAGCAATCTCTATTGCTATAATCAGCTCAAAATCTTGCCAAATAAACAAAATCAACTAAAAGTAAATCATTTAATCCTGCTGAAAAACTTTTAACCTATTTGGGGACATTTTGACCATCTGAATGTTTGTATCTAGAAACGTTAAAAAATCTTATTCTTCTCTCTACAGATTGGCATTGTTGGTCGTACAGGAGCCGGAAAATCGTCATTAACTGTTTCCCTATTCCGGCTTATTGAAAGTGCTGGTGGAAATATCATCATTGATGGTCAAAATATCTCAGAGTTAGGGCTGCATGATCTTCGGTCAAAACTGACAATTTTACCCCAGGTATTCATTATCCTTTATCATTATGCATTTTTTTTTTTTTGCTTCTTTTGAAGGAATAAATCACTTATATACCATGTCCCTTCAAGACATGGGCAAACATGGCTCCAAAAACTTTCTCTGTAGCTCTTAACAATGTTTGTCTTCTTACTATACTCCCACAATTTACACATGTTCATGAGGCAGCTTAGTTAATTTTTTCCTCTACCCCTCCAAGCCTTCTTGCTTCATTATATGTTCCAGAGACCAGCCAAATTTGCTTTTCTTAATAGGTAATTCCAGACACAATTTTTCTTTAGTAGAACATCTCAATTTAGGCTGCTTCTTTAATAATATAAAAAAAACAGGTATGGCAACTTGAACACATGTACCCACTAAAAAATAACATTTATAATCATAAAAAATAATGTCAGATAAAAAACCCTTTCAAATATATATATATATATATATATATATATATATATATATATATATATATATATATATATATATATATATAAACACACATAGGGTGTTTCACAATTTTTGAAACAAAATGATCCAGCACAAAAAAAGGACCAGAAATGATAGAGTAATGGAAATAACATTTATTGAAAGGTAAAAGGATAACATTTTAGTCTCAAACATGGACCAAAAATGTCAAGAGGAGCTCTAGAGTACATGCTTAAGATGTCCGCCATTCAGTTGAATGCAAAGTTGTTGATAATGCATGCACATTCCTCTTGGGTAATCACTGGAATTGTCTCAGTGATGGCTGCCTTCAGTGCATCAATGGTTTCCCTGGCAGATGTTCTCCTTGAGGAACCCTGAAAAGAAGGATTCTGGGGTGTCCATTCCACTTCAGCTTTGTGGCTGATGAAATGCTCCCCAAACTTTTCACAGCCATGGTAACATTAGCAGTGTGAGGAGGAGCACCATCCTGCTAGAACCATTGTTCCTCCTCATCAAGGTCCTCACACTCCTTGAGCTCTCCCCATCTGAGAGGGTACTGCTTTGTTTCAACAACTGTGAAACACCCTGTATATTATTATTATTACTTTAAATTATATTATATATATTTATTTATTATATTCAATGAACTATCAGTTTTCTGAACAGGTCTGATTCCAGAACTGTCCTATCTCTAAACTGGCTGACACTCAAGTCTATCAAGCCTAGTTTACCCTACTATTTAACCCAGAACTAAGGTGTTAAAGAAGAGTTGGATATTTACCAAGGGCATTAGTATCAAAGTGAACATGACAGACTAGGCTGGGATTTGAACTTTGATTCTGCTTTCCATGCCCTTAACCATTACAATACTTACACATCCTTTAAATAATTACAAGCCGTAAACAAAATAACTGACAAAATTTACTGTACGAGGAGCAGAACGTTGGTGGAATGGATATTTTGTTTGTTTGCTTACATTCAGTTTGGATTATTTGACTCAGCAGAATCTACTTAAATTTTATATATCCAAAGTAAACATATATATATATATATATATATATATATATATATATGCATGTTTCATTAAAAACAACAGACAAGGTACTATGGTTAAGGTTTTTATTTAATTTTTTTGTGTTCACACAAGAGCTTTCTTTTTGGGACACAGTATGTAGAAACTGTCCAAATGTTCTGTTAGCTACGAACTAGGCTACAATGTGCTAACCGTGTTCAGAAAATAAAAACACTTCTATAACACACTAAAAGCATACACATAATGCACACACTTGTTTAAAATGAAAAATACAATCATCCTTGATAATGGCTAAAAGTATATCTGAAAGCGCTCGCTACTATAGAACATTTGGACAGTTTCTACACACTCTATGTCCAAAAAAGAAAGCTCTTGTGCGAACACAAGAAAAATTAAATAAAA
Source organism: Acanthosepion lycidas (assembly GCA_963932145.1). Taxonomy (NCBI): domain Eukaryota; kingdom Metazoa; phylum Mollusca; class Cephalopoda; order Sepiida; family Sepiidae; genus Acanthosepion; species Acanthosepion lycidas. The sequence goes on along the minus strand of OZ010578.1, from coordinate 51,485,834 downwards.
AGCTTAACCATAGTACCTTGTCTGCCGTTTTTGATGAAACATGCATAAATGAAGGATTGCTGCTTAAATACACAATATATATATATATATATATATATATATATATATATATGTGTGTATGTATTTAATCATTCAATGAAGAATCTGCAATGTTGTAACCTGGCATATTGGCTTCAGTCACTTTCCACTGTGTTGTAGATTAATATTTTTTCGTTTTTATTATTATAATTTCATTTAGATTTCTCAACTAGTTTCGGCCAACATGGCCATCATCAGGAGAAAAAAAAATTCTGCTTCCTGGTAGCAATGAACTACAAAAATGAATGTCTTCATGGAGAAAATGAACTTTTGTCTGTAGTTTTAATTTATTTTTTTATCTTTTTAACATGAATTTTTTAACATTCCTTGTGTTGGTCAAACAGTCTCTTATAAGTTGTTATTTGAGATAAGAGCTGGATGGATCTATGCTGCTCTGAATTCCCCTGGTCAGTTTGACAGTTTTATTGGTCCTGGAGAGATGATGTGTCTCTGTTAAGTGTGTGTGTGTGTGCTATTTGGTTCTTAGGAATTGAGTGAGTATGATATGTGTCACTGTGCATATTACTGTGGGCGTGTGTTATCATTTGGCTTATTAAGGAGTGAGTGAGTATGATGTGTGTAAGTGTGTATATTCGTGTGGGTGTGTGTATAAGTGTGAGGCCTCAACACCTCCGTAAGCATGTCTGTCTTGTGTGGGTGAGAAATGTGGGTAGGTTTTGATTTGTACTGTTATATATTAGTACTATCTATATTGTTAAATTTATGGTTTAGCCTTGCTGGATAGTTTGTTTTTAAAGATTGTATCCACTTATTTTCATGGAACTCTAAAATCTTTCTAATGTTTTCTGCTCTGAACTTTTCTATTCTCTCAATTATAGTGAATTTGACATGAGTTTTGAAATCGTGTTTTTCTAGACGGAAATGTTCTACAGGTAATAATTTTTCATGGGGAGTCGACTTAATTTGACTATATATATATATATATATATATATATATATATATATATATATATATATATATAGGAGGCACAGTGGAGTAATGGATAGCGCCTTGGATTGAGGAATCGGAGAGCCGAGTTCGAATTCCAGTTGAGTCCATTACATTCGCTAACGTGCTAATACCTTTGAGAAAGGTGTGAATCTTCTTCTTCTCCCTCCAGCTATGGGTAAATAGCAGGACAGACTGGGTTTTATAGCTTTGGATGGCAATTGGTCTAGGAAAAGGACAACTCTGAATTCAACACCTGTGGAGGGTAGTTTAGAGACCTTGTGGCACGTAGTGCACCAGGTCTCTGTATTCGACCCTTCAAAAAGTGTGGATGGTCCCCCATGAAACCTTCACCACTCTAATCAAAATCTCATGTGCTGTTGTTGGGCTGTTGGTTTCCTAGGAACTGATCTGCTTGACCCTCATACTTCAAATTCAACAGGAGAGTTGAGTATATATATAACATTACATATTAGTTCTGGTGTTAATAAAATATATAATATATATAATTTATTGTTCTCTCTCCATAATAGTGTCTTTTATTTCTAATATTCTCTAAAAAAATATTTGTATATTTTTCATTTTAATCATTTCACCCCAAGCAAGGCAATAAAAACACAATGGCTTACTGAGTGTTAATTTCTAAGTGCATTAATTGAAAGTTATTATAATTTAAATTATTATAATTTTTAGAAAGATCAAATTTCACAACATGATAATTTTATAAAACTTTTATATATATATATATGTATATATATATATATATATATATATATATATATATATATATATATATATATACTCCGGTTCAAAAGTTTGAAGCTGCTACTCCCAGAATTGGCATACGATGAACTTGATAGAAGAGGGGAAAAGAACTCTTAGAGTCATTGAAAAAAGAATCAATTATCAAACTTATAGATTGAGAAACTTTTGCAATGAATGCTAAAAATTTCTGCTGCAATAATCAAGGCTAAAGGAGGCTATTTTGACCAGAGTAAAATTTAATCATAAATTTTTTTCTTTTTGTCATAATAAAATTTATAATAAAAAATCATGTCTCACTTTTTTTTAACCACGTATAATAATTTTGTCCAATTTAAACTATAAAACAACTACCTTTGGGGCCAATTTAAAAAAATTACCAAAGGTGGCCTCAAACTTTTGAACTGTAGTGTGAGTATATATATATATATATATATATATATATATATATAGTTGGATTGATGTGAGTTTGTGACCCTAGGTTTCCTGCTTTTGCAATCGTCAGACAAACTGATTAATTTTTTAAAATTTTGAATTTATGTAGGATTGCTTGTATTATATATAATTTTATTTTGGAAAAGAAAAAAGCAATTTCTTTTGAGAAGAGGAAAGAATAAAATGTGATTGAAAAAAAAATGAAAGTTACTTATATTTTGGTGAATAACTAAAAACCTAATGAGTGACGCAGAAGTTAATCATTGCTTTTTGGCAGTGTTTGGGAGTTAATCATTGCTCTTTGGTGAAGTTCGCTAAAATTGGATATATTAAACTCTCTTCTGTCTTTTCATTCTAGGAACCAATAATCTTTTCTGGTGCACTTCGTAATAACTTGGATCCACTGGAACAGTTTGCAGATGAGGATCTTTGGTCAGCACTGGAACTTTCTCATTTAAAGACTTTTGTCAAAGATCTGAATAAACAACTTGACTATGAATGTGGAGAAAATGGTGGAAACCTAAGGTATAATGAAATATTGCTCATTACTAAAAAAAAATCCAAGTAATGCTTCAGTTAACTATATTGTAAAAAGGACTTTTTACTATATTTACATTTTTATATACTAGCTGAATACCTGTCCTGTGAAGAGAAAACAGTTGAAATAGAAGCTTTCATACCCTTTTAAAATTTCTGTATAAACATTTTCAGCAGGACATTATGGAATTTAAATGTTGTGTATTAGTGTATATTTTAGGTAGGTGCATGTTCTCATGTAAATAATTAAAGAAGAAGCGTACAAAAACTTGGGTTTCTATAACAGACCATTTTTTTCTATAATTCTTTCTATAATAATTGTAATGAGACAAAGTTCTCAATGTCTATTGGGTGTGTCTGTTTTCTTTTTGGTCCAGAAGTTAGGGTAAGTAAGTACAAGCATCATTATAATGAACAAACTCAAGTCAGCCTTGCGCTGAGTTGGAATGACCAAAGAAAAGCTTGATATACTTCATAGGTGGAGGTTTTTAGGAGACATGTACAAACACCATCCATTGGAAACTAAAAAGAGATTTCAGTCATCAGTGGACCAGAGTAACTAACGTTCCCAGTGAGAATGTAATTACCACATAGTGCTACATTTTGGAGCAAGAAAGAGGAAGGAAAATATTTGTCTTTTTATAGACTTCAACAGCACCATTTAAGTTCATTTGAATTTCCTACTTCAGACATAGCTACAGAGAGCTGACCATGAGAGAAACATTTGAATTTTTATATTAATAATAATAATAACAATAATGAATTCAGCAAACTTACTATTTTTTCACTTGTGTAGATAATTCGGCACAGATTTAAGAAAATCCAATTAAACTGATTATTTTGAGTTATCAAGAAAATAGCATGACTCCAACTAATTTGTAATAATGTGAAATAGCAGATGGCAACAATGCTTATTATGAACACTACAGGCTTTCTCAGTTGTGACTGATATAGATCCTTTCTATGATTGCAGCACTATTTTTTTTAATCAAGTTCACCCCAAGCAAGGCAGTAAAGCCACTAAGATACAAGGGGTTACTGGGTGTGGAAGAATTAGAAACAGAAACATTACTAACGAGCGGGAAGAGAAAAGAGTAATCAGGGAGACAGTAGGTAGTGATTAACATTGCATTTAAATTTTTGCAGATTTGGCTGCAAAAAGTTGGCTGGAAAACATGGAGCCAGAACAAAGTTCCATAAGCAAGAAGTGTAAGAAAAACTGTCAGCATCGAATTTATGGCTACATAAAGTTCAACTGTAAATTAATGAGATCTCGATGCCAGGCTAGTACCATGCTTAAAGTAAAAAAGACTAGGTACCATAGCAAAGTGCTCATCTGAACAATTACCATGAAAGTATTTATAGAAAAGGCACAGGGAGGCACCCTTATGGTGGTGAGAAAGTGACTCAAGCTGAGCTGCCAGATCAGGACTGATAATATAGCTGATTCTTCTTTGGACCTCTGATTAGACTAAAAGCAGTGGCGACTAAGATTTTCACACATGTAAATGACAGGTGTAAGGAAATGAGAGACAATAATGCAATATTTTGTATGTTTCGTCTTTTTATATATCCAAGTAACAAAAGAGAGAAAATACATGTGTATGAATGTAAAAGAAAGAAAACATTAAAAGTTAGGAATTCTGTAGGTGATACTGTGGGAGGTGATACTCTGTGTGTGTGTGTGTGTGTGTGTGTGTGTGTGTGTAAGTTCAGTCACCTGGAGAAAGATATTGGGAGAAGGTCATGGTGGGTGTCATCACTACAGCAAGCCAGGCAGAAAAGAGAATGAAGACAGGAAGTGCCCTGTGTTTATAGTTACTTGACGGTACCTACTAACAACTTCTTGGCAAAACTGGCAAAGTTATGTGGGAATAGCCCACACTATACAAATATGATGAAATTCCAAAAAAAAACAAAGAAAATTATCAACAGAAACTTTGCTCATATATGGCAGTCTTTTAAATTTGAATTTAAAAAAAAACAACACAGAGGAAATATTTTATTAAAATATGCTTTTAAAAATTGTTTTGCAAATGAAATATTTGGTTAAATATTACTGTTAATGATGTAAATGCCCTTCATTAGATAAAAAGCTGGTAATCATTCATATATATTAACAATTCAGACTGTTTTCTTCTACTGAGGTAAGATGAGGACACACAGACAAAATTTATCCTTACAAACATTTATAAAAAGATGCTACATTTATTTTAAAGCTTATGAAATGCTGACCGACCGTACAGTATTGTTATGATAAACGTATGGTGGCAGAACAAAGAAGAAACAATGAAGGTTTAAAGAAAAAAAAACAATTGCATTAACATAAAATGCAACAAATGATAAATTATTGTAGATGTCTCTCATTGAAAAAAAGAGGTAAGTGGTGAGCCATATGTAAAGAGAGGGAGGATGAGTTGTGACTTACTGGAGTGATAGCCTTTGGTGAGTTTTCTCTTGGAGATGGGAGGTCACTTTCCCAAGAAGTCTGTGAATCCGGGTCAAGATGCTGTCCAACTGCTGAATATCTCTTTGATGGGCTTTTATGTACTTTTTTTAGCTTCTAATCAGCTCCAGTTTTTATTTTCTTTCTTTTGGTACGAGTGGGTTGCTATTGAGGGGAAATTCTGGATTGTATTGGTTATTTTTTTTTTCCTTTGAATATGTGAGTAAAAACAGAAGATATGTCTGGAACCAAGCAAGACTGACAGAATTTTGGTTCTGTTTTGGGTATTCAGAGCATTCACATTTGGCCAGTGGTGGAAATTAGTGTAGAATGAATCAGAAGAAGATCTGTTTTTAGGAAGAATGTAACAGTATGTTTTGATGATTTGAGCTCTTCTGAAAGTTTTTCAAATACTGGATTCTTCACTACCTTGCATTTTAAAGCGTCATAATTGACACCTGATAGTTATCCATTACTTGGTTTATTTCAAGAGACAAGTCAACATTTTTAAAATTCATAAATCAGTTTTGGGTAGGACGTTCCAAGAAGACGTTTGCTTCCCAAATTCTTACAGCAGATTTGGCCATTTTGAGGCTCAGTTTAAAATAATGATTTCAACATTGCCAGAATCTTAACATTTGTATCTGCCATTATATTTTCTGAAACAACAGGAACAGCTGAACAGTATTGATAATGAAATATACAGAGGAATCTCGGTTCTCAAACACACCCGTATCAAACAAATGGGTGTGCAAAAATATTTTTGGAGAAAAATACACCCCCAGTTCTTAAACAAGAACATCAGGCAAATGGACTGTGTCAGTTACTTGTTGGCTTCCATGAATGATGTGCCCGTTCATGCCCTCAGTGTGTATTTTGTCATATTTTTATGTATTATTTCATCATTATATATGCCCTAATGGCTCCAAAGAAAGTTAGTGATAGCAGCAAACCAAAGTGGAAAGTTGCAAGAGCCACAATTGTAGTGAAAAAGCAAGCAATAATGAAAAATGAAAGTGGAATTTGTGTCTTATATCTGCCATTGAATATTTTAATGCCAAAGTCAACTATGCTGAAGAACAAAGATTTGATTAAAGCAGCAGATTTTGTAAAAGGATTGAAAGTGTTAACTAAACAAATATCATAGACTGTTGAAGAAGTGGAAAATTGTTTTGGTTTTTAAACAAACGACTTTTTCGAATGAATTAAGTTTGAGCACTGAGGTTCCACTGTATTTTTAATAATGATATTCTTTTAATGTGCTATGGAGTAACAGTTTTTAATAAAAAATAATGTTAATAATAATAATAATAATAAACTTTATTATATTTCTGCTTGCCCTTCCATCTTTAGTAAGTTCCTTGGTTAGTTTGCATGACCATTACACCCAGCCAATAATTCAATGTGTGTAAGGATAATTCATAATTAATGCACTACTGTTTTGACCTGCACCAAAGCACAAAACTAACATATCAGAGATGCTATTTGGTTTCAGTGAGGAAAAAAAAGAAACAAAGAAGATGGAAGTGTTTAATGTCTGTTTCTGTGAAATGGAAAAAGTTGTCAATTTCAAATCTTTTCATTAGTACACTTTTACTTATAAATAAATTTATTAACCTTTAGCATTCTGTAAGTGACTATTTTCACCAAGCAAAATATTAGTCCTGCCAATGCAAGTTGAATTTGAACTTCTTGGTTGTGCAGTCATAACCTTCTATGGCAACACCTAACACAATCTTGTCTGAAATTGAGAGCCAGATTACTGCAATTTCAAATATATAGAACTAATATATAAAACACTATATTTTACAGGGATTACATGTAGAGTAAAAGGGGAAGTAATATTTATAAATGATGCAGAGTACTAAATGTTAATAAAAATATTTGCAAGTTAGGTTTTCGGCTAGTAATAATAAAAGTAATAATAATCATAATAAAATTGTAGTCTTTAGCTGTTTTGGCATAAAGGTCATTCAAAAAGAAAATACATTTAATATGCTTTCCATTTTAATTCATTTAGTGTTGGTCAGCGCCAATTAATATGCTTGGCAAGAAGCATCCTACACAAGACAAAAATCCTCATTCTGGATGAGGCCACTGCTGCAGTTGATATGGAAACAGACCAGCTAATCCAACACACAATCCGAACACAATTTAAGGACACTACCATTTTAACCATTGCCCATCGCCTTAATACCATTATGGATTATGACAGGTAAGATAAAGATGTCCTCTAAACATTTTCTTATTGTACTCTTATTTAATAACACTATCTATTAGGTTGGTGCAAAAATAATGACGTAATAATGTCATTTTTTTTTACATATTTTTTAACGTCAAAAAACAACATTATTACGTCATTATTTTTGCACCAACCTAATATAATTCGATAATGCGAGGCACGGTGGAGTAATGGATAGCAGCTCAGATTGAGGAATAGGACAGCTGAGTTCAAATTCCAGTCAAATTAATTACATTCACTTATGTGCTAATACTCTTGGGAAAGGTATGAATCCTCTTCTTCTCCCCCAAGCTATGAGTAAATAGCAGGACAGACCAGATTCTATAGCTTTGGATGTCAACTGGTCTACCGCAGAAAGAAATGGCAACCTACAGCGGGAAAAATCTGCCTTGTCAGTTATGTATCGAAAGATACATGATTGCCTAAGTGTGTATCACGCATGTCACATAACTGACTGATCTGTAATTCTAAGAGACAGAAAAAAGACAAGGAGAGAAAATAACTATATATTAACACTTTAGCATTCAAACCCGCCCTGTATATATTGGCTCTCAATGTTCAGTCTCCGTATCCTGCCCCATGTATACTCTGCTATATGATAACATCATTGTATATAATGCAGGAAGTCACACAGTGAGACTTTGACAACAAACAGTGAGACTTTGAGAGCTGCTATTTACAGGATGGGTTTGAGCATTGGGCGAAAAAAAAATACTTTCACTTTTGTCGTTCCTGTAATTATTATGAAAATAGATTCTTTTTTTAAAATGCTTTCTTGTTAATTCATTTCATTCCAATGTTGTACTATTTAAAATTGCATTTAAAAACAAAAATATATAAACAAAAAATATCTCCTAATCTTCCACTTCTAGATGTTCACTTGGCAAAGATTAGCTACATTTCATTTAGTAACACTAATATATACACATAGTTAAAATATCTCTTCACGTTGTAAATCTTAAATGTAATCAATGTTATGAAATGGTGATAAATTCAAGAACTTAATTGTTACTTTGTGATACTATGAACACCCACGTAGAAGGGGAAAAAGGTGATTTTATCTCGATCTCAAGTGTTTGATGGACCAGCAGATAGTTCCTTTTGAAGTTTTGTCTTCTAAGCAATATCCACTTTGACCATAGGGAATAGGAAGTAAACTGATTTTTGAAGATCAAATGGCAACCAACTCGGAAATAAGGTATATCCGGGTGCTGGTTTATATTAAGTCATACAGGAGAGAGTTCTGGCCCATACTTTGCAGGAGATGGACGTGCCTGCCATGTGGTTCTGAAGCCTCTATTTTGAATTGTCATCCACCACATTGGGAGGAGTAGATAGGCAAGGAGTTAGTAGGGGGAGGAGCTGACATAAGCAGACACTGTCCCAAATATCACCTACCTACCCACCCGGACAAAAAGGCCGGGTTCCTGAATAAAACACCTACAAATAATATGGGAAACATGGTTCGCATTCTTATTTCTTGATATAGTGTTTCTTTCATTATTGTTACCTTATGCAGTGATTTAGTTTGATGTTCTTACCGAGAGATTTTAAATATACCACTCAGCATTTGAGTGTTGTTTCCATCAAGCTCAAATTCAAGGATTTTAGCTAATATCCAAGCAGTGGCACCATACATTAAAACTGATTCTACAGTGGCATGAAAAAAGCTCTGTTTGAGGTTGTCTGGTAGATTACATTTCAGATTACATCCATTTTATTAAAGGCAGCCCAGGCTTTAGTTATGGGAATTTTGCTTGTGAATTTCTCATAAAAATGCTGCAGCAGATGTTATACCTTTAAAACCTAAACATTAGCAACACATTTCTTGAGAATCAAATAACATTGAAACAGAAAGGACTAAAATCCCAATTGGTCAGAATTTATACATAGGATTGGATAAAAGGATTGACTCCTTGCAAACACGTGGAAGCTATACCAGAATGCTCGGCAAAAAAAGATGAGAGAAAAACTGATGTCATGTAGACCAAAAACTTTCTATGATCCCAGACATTGTAGTGAACAAAACAAGATCTAGATTAAAAATTCAAATGCTAAACACTGACTCATTGATTTTGTTAGAAATTAAAAAGACTCGAATTTACAAACTTTGGTTAACACACACACAAAAGCAAAAGCAAATCCAAAACAAAACTCGTGAAATTTCACACCTTGATGCAAAATGTTTTTCGGCCAATAGAAAACTAAGAAACATTTAAAAACAAAATTCAAATAATCTTCAATTCTCAGAAACAAAATTCTTTTACAGACTTTTTTGTGAGTCGACACGAAGTTTGTTTGTCATCCAATGGAAAGGCCTGAATCATATCCGGGAGTGAATTCCCAAATGACTTTTTCAAGCCCCACAAACAAAATAAAAGACGGGCAAGTTTGCCTGTCACCAGAGAGAAGGAGACGAGCGTATTAACAAGTCCTTTGGCAGACATCAAGTGATTGTTATCATTATCTCTACCTTTCTCCCTCACCTCTTTTATACTTGATAAACAAACGGAACATTTTAAGACAAGGTGATTACTTCAAAGACATTCCTACCCTACGATAACGCTCATACATACATCCACACATACGTTCCTGCCTACGTACACATAAACTCGTTCTTGCAAGGACTACTACGAATATTTTGACGACCTTGTATCAACCAAAATACATTAATTTTATTTGTAAAGACCTTAATTGATTTATATGTATGTAAATTTGTTGTTTCATTTTACAATTTGATTTTCTTGTTTTATACCCCTCTTATGGTGAGTTATCTAACAAGGCCAAATGGCCCAAATCAAACTAATCTGTTTCAACACTCATACACTTCACTATAACTGATAACCCACTATAACATCACTAAGGAAACATTCTACTGCATAATATATGCACATAAAGTGAATGTTATTGTTAATCATATTTTGATGCCAACAAATATTTTCCTTTAAATAAGTTCTTATATTTCAGTTATGATAATGGAAAACATTCATTTACTTTTCTTTTTTTTTTTTGCTTTGCAGGATTTTGGTTCTTGATAAAGGACTCCTAAAAGAATTTGATTCACCAGAAGCATTACTGAAGAACAAAGAGTCTCTATTTTATGGAATGGCCAAAAATGCAGGACTTGTTTAAGAGCTAATCAAATTTTACCTATTAATATGTTTTAAATTATTTTTTAATTCTAAAAAAAAAAAATCAAATTTTATATTTATTGGGTTTTGTAAAAAGCATTTTCATTTTCCAATCAAATCTTTATTGTACACCATGGCCCCTCCCCAAATGAAATTATGCAATACTCCGCATATCTTTCCATGATCTGAGCTCTTCTGGTGGTGATTGGGTTCTCTTCTTTCTTGCATTTTAAAGCATCATAATCAACAACTGATTCTGGAACCTATTTCAAAGACAAGTCATCACCCCTAAGATTCTTAAATCAGTTTTTGTTAGTACAATCAGATATTGTTTCATTTCCTGCTACATCCCAAATTCTGCAATCAACTTCAGTAGCTTTGATGCTCAATTTAAATTACTGCCTCAAAATTGCCAGAATCTACCATTATATTATCTGAAACAAGAAGTACAGCTCAGTGGCATTAATAATACCATACTGAGTTTAACAGCAAAATTGTCCAAATCATGTAACAGCATAATTGTCCATCCCACAAAATGTTTAATATCTAAAAAACACAAAACTAATTGAGTTTCTTTTTTCAGGTTTTCAGATAAGACATTTTGCCATCGTGATACAATGTCATAAAGAATCACTAAAAAAAAACCCTATTCAGCTAGAAAGAGAACAGGTTAAAATCATTTTATGTCAGTCCCACCGTCTTCTCAACTGAGTAATGGTGAGAGGAAAAAGATCATTCACACCTTCAGTAATGGTACCAACATTTATACTCCAGCTTCCATCTTCAAAGTTCATCCAAGAACCATCAAGAGAACAGTGGATAAGTTTAAAAAAGAAGAAAGAGTAGAAAGGAAAACTGGAACAAGAGGTCACAACAGGAATAGGGATCATAATTTCAACTTAGAGCTAAAGAGATCAATTAGAAAAGATCCAACTCAATGCATATAGTGTTTGACAAGTGAGAGAGGAATTTCACCTATGATAGTCGAAAGAACAGCAAAAAAAAACTTAAAAATGAAATTGTACATGAAACATGTGATGCACCTTGTTACTCCAGGACAGAAAGTTAGAAGGATAGAGAAGGCAAAGATCATCTTGAATAAGTTGGAAAATGATCCTGGAATAATATATATATATATATATATATATATATATATATATATATATATTTGAACTTTATTTCAATCCTTCATGAGCTTCCAATCCTTAGCTATGATTAATTAATGATGAACATGTCATTTTTTGTATGATCGATTTCATCACAATACTTCTGTTAAGCTCAAAGAGTAATTAGACATTCTTATTACTGAAAGTAGAGTCCAATAGTGTCATAACCTTGGAGAATTTCAGTAAGATACTTTTAATCATTGAATGGAATCAATCAATCCAGACAGATATTCTGGGATAAAAAGGAGAAAGGGAAAAAGAGAGAGAGAAAAAAAGAAAGAGAAAAAAAGAAGAAAAAATAATAATAATAAAAAGGAAAAAAAAGAAAAAGCAAAAAGTAAAAAAATAAAAAATAAAAAAATTTTAAAAATTAAAAGAAGAATTTTTTATTTTTTTTACTTTTCCTTATTTTTATTTTTCATTATTATTTTTTCTTTTTTTTTTTCCTTTCTCTTTTTTATCCCAGTATATCTGTCTGGATGGCTTGATTCAATTTCTTGAAAATATTCGGTCTGAAGAGATGACTATAACTATATTCATAAAATAAATTATAACCAATATGGATTTTTAATGTGTTTTCTTAATTTATCATTATATTGCTCTGTAACTTACATTGAGCTCTCATTAGATTAAAGTCCTACTTGGAATAAGCCCTACCAATTACAAATTGGTATTATATATATATATATATATATATTCTGTTTATATTTCTGAAACTAGGTATTATATTAGTTTGGTGCAAAAATAATGTCGTTTTCTCACATAAATTTGAATGTCAAAAAAACGACATTATTTTTGCACCAACCTAATAACTATTTACATTGTTCACACTGTTGTCCTTACTTTTATTGCTATATTCATGACATTTCAGGCATTGCATGCTCTTGCCTTCTTCATGTGACATACATTGGAATTTTGAATAAGAGAGTTGTGAGTTCAATAAAGAGAATAAAAAAAACTTGGAGAATTGACTTACTAAAGGGAATTAACTGAAACTGAAATATCCAAAAGAGACATGGCATGTGGAATTAGAACAATCTAACTCCATGGACTAAATAAATGGTTCAGCTCAAAATTTCAATGTATATCACCTGAAGAAGGCTGGAAAGTACAATGGCCAAAACGTTGGGACTATGACAGTAACGACGAGGACAAATAGTTTTAACCTGCGAAAATTTTAATGGTTTTCCTATTTGAAAAATTTCTGATAAATATTAATTCTTCCGTTAAGTAAACTACAATAATAAAATATTGTTAGAAAATCCCCTATCATCTCATTAAAATATTTGAGCTTAACAACTTTAACAAAATATTGCAATAACAATCATGTGAATGTCAACCATTATTTTAAGAAGTAAGTAGATACAAATGAAAAAATTTGAATTTGACAAATTTTTTTCCATTTCATTGAAACAGGCATTAAACAATTCCATCTTCCGTTTTTTCTTTCATTTTCTCACTGTAGCATCTTTGGTATGTGTTTTGGCTTTTCATGTGATCAAAACAGAACAGTTTGTTATTTATGAGGTATTAGCAAGAGATGTTAAACACTTCTTTCTTTCTTGTTTTCACTGAGATCAAGTAGTTTCTCTGAAATGTTTTTTGTATTTCCATGCAACTAAAATAGAATAGTCCATTATTTATGAGACACTGGCAGGTCGTAACTGTTGTGCAAATTAAGGAACTAACAAAGGGAGGTTTTCGTTTGGTTTGGTTTACGGCATATCAACTCCAATGGATTATTTAATGTCGACAAATGCCGGTAATATTTTGTTTTGTCAAAAATCTATTTCCAGTCATTTTTTTTTTTTTTTTTTTTTTTTAAATGTGTTGTTGTAATAATTTTTTCCAAAAAACTATTGCTGGTAATATTTTTTTCCTCAAAAATGTATAGCTAGTAATAGTATTTTTTTTTCTTCAAAAATTTATTGCTGGAAATAATTTTTTACAAAGTATTTCTTTTATTAAAACCTGTTTTAAACTTTCATAGTGTTTTTACCCTAGTTTCAGGGTTAACTATTTGCCCATAGCTGGGACTCTAACAGGTGCTACCACCCCGGGTCAGTGCAGACCTGGGTACAACAGCAATTAAGAGGTGGTTCCATGCTCCTCAAAACCTCCTGATCAGAGGCCATGCTGTTGGACGTAGTTTATTGTCATACCCAGAACGGACGAAGAGAGGGACTAATTGAAAAACGGTCTTGCAAATATTTTTATTAATAAATTTATTTATAAATAAGGATGTACAAAAGAAAAGATTTGAAATTGACAACTTTTCCATTTCACTAAAAAAGCCATTAAACACTTCTATCTTCCCTTTTTTTTTAATTTAATTTTCTCACTGAAACCAAGTAGTGTCTTTTCCCATTTTTCCAAAACAGAATAATCCATTAGTAATGACGTATTGGCAAGGCATAATGGTCATGTGAACTAACAGACGATGTAAAGTTTAACTTTCCTACCAACACCAAGTTCTCGTGCAAGACACAAAACTTAATTGGTAGAAACAGCAACTTTCAAAAATAGGCACAACTTTAGAAACAAGACGACCACTGCATAAAATTTTAAAAGGAACAATGCATTTATTTACAATTTATAAATTTGAAAAGTACAAAACTAGGGTTGCACAAAAATATCCTTTTGTGCACCTCTTTGGGATGGATAATACTTTCCTGGGTGTAACAAAAAAAGAGATTTTTTTTTTTTGCTTTACAGGTATGGGACTGGTTGTTTTCTTTTGTACAATACAGGTTCACAGGTAAATTTTTCCTCTTTACTTTCTGTGTTTTTTATGATTCATTGTTCTTGTAATTTAGGCAAAATGTGTCATTTTGTGGCCTCATTATTCATGTTAACCAACATTATGACTCCCGAGAATATGTAGTGTAATTGGCCAAAATACCCAACAAATGGAATTGACAAAGTTTCTAATAAACAATAACAAAGAAAAAAGAACAGGTCAAAATAATACTAAGCAAACATTATATATGCAAGACAAAAGTAGGGAAAACAACAGTAATAAGGCAAGAGATTCACAATGAAAGAATGGTGTTAAAACACAAGAGATACAGTAAAATGATTGTAGGATTCTGACTTCAAGACCCGACAGAAATAACAAAAATATGGCGGATGAGTCTGAGAAATGATCCATTTTGTTGGTTAGGAAGAATATAAAAATTTTGCTTTCCTACCAACACCAAGTTCTTGTGCCAAACACAAAACTTAGCTGGTAGAAACAGCAACTTTTGAAAATATGCGCAACAAAAAATACAAGATGACCACTGCATAAAATTTAAAAAGGAACAATGCATTTATTTACAAAATAAATTTGAAAAGTACAAAATGGGTTGCACAACTATCCTTTTGTGCACCTCTTTGGGAAGTATAATACTTTCCTGGGTATAACAAAAAAGAGATTACCCACAGAAACAAGAAAAAATGTGATGCAATTTATTAGATATGAAACATATTCACATGGAAAAATATGTCACAATTAGTTTAAGAAATGGATTAAAAATTCCTCCCTTCAAAAATAGAGAAAAATTGGGAAAAACTTGTAAAAAGGACTTAACAATATGGCACAAGGCAGAAATTTTTACAAATAGCACCCACCTTTGTTCTTAATTGTATACAGAAACAGAATATCTCAGCTCAGAGAGATTTGTATCATTTGCCTTATAAAGTTTACTGGTTTGTTCTTGGGTGTGAAATCTTCAGTGTAGGAATCTGCTTTCTGTCAGGTCAGATTTATGACCCCCAACTGGACTTTCCTTTGAAGTACAGGGTGCTATGCTTAGTCTGTTCTTGTCAACAGCACATCCTTGTCTCCTATCTCTTGATCTGCCTCAGCCCTCTTACTCTGTCCTGCCACCTGCCAGTCTGTTTCAGCCCTCTTCCCCTTCTGATAGCAGTCCTTTTTATTGAAAAAGTGACTGTGAATTGATATCCGCTCCAGCCAAAATTTGACATTGGCCAGCAAACTTGTTTCTCATTGGCCAATATATATATATATATATATAAAAAAAAAAAAAAAAAAAAAAAAAAAAACCCACTCCAAGTATTCAAAAAAATAAATAAATCGGAAACACTTCAAAACAATTTTGGTGGTTCACTACTTAAACCTAAAAGGCCATAAAAATTGCACAAAATTTAACACACAAACTGTCTAGACCTTCTGAAGAATAAATATTTCTCAAAACGTATATAAAAAAAAACCCAAAACAACCTAGATGATTATACATAGATCTTTAACATTGTTTTACAAATAATAAAATAAAATTTTTATAAAGGAGGAACAAGCATTATTATAATAGGATTATTTTTTTTGTCTATATCTCTGAGATGAGGTATTATAGTTATTTACATTATTTACATCGTTCAGACTGCTGTCATCATCTTTATTATCATATTCACAATGTTTCAGAAATTATAATGGCAGATACGCATGTTAAGATTCTGGCAATGTTGTGGCAATGTTGAGGCATTATTAACATTATTTTAAACTGGGCCTCAAAATGGTCAAAGCTGCTGTAAGAATTTGGGGAGTAGAAAGCTATGAAAGCATAACTAACCATCCTGCTCAAAACTGATTTAAGAATTTAAAAAAAATGTTGACTTATCTCTTGAAATACAGCCAAGTAATGGAGGATCATCAGGTGTCAATTATGATGCTTTAAAATGCTAGGTGGTGAAGAGTACAACCATCAGTATTTGAAAAACTTTCAGAGGAGCTCAGACAAAACATACTGTACTGTGAGCATTGTGTAACATTAAAAAAAAAAATGTAGCAATGAATCTTTTTACAAATGTGTGTAAGGCTAAATTTTTTGTCTGTATGTCCTCATTGTTATTACATAATGAATGGTTACCATCCTTAATAACAAAGGGCATTTACATCATTAGTGGTAATATATGATGGATATTCTCTATGTGTACATGAAAATAAACATTACAGTTAAGTCTGTTAAAAAAACAATAGGAAAATAATTTTGATGTACCCAAATAAGTGAAGAAAGTTTATACATTTTTTATTTCTTATTTATCATTTTGATGATTAATTTTTCTTCTGTTATCAATGCCAAAGCTGAAATTTGTTGTATAAAAAATGAATTTCATTCCCTATTGTTTTTTAATACAGAAACCATTGAATAAATGTTCATTTTTGCATGTAAGTTTGAATTTTCAAAGTTCTACAGTGTATTCATAATTAATGATTGAAAAAGGAAATGTATTGATTAAAAATGTTTTAAATCAAAGATGTGTATTGTCTCAAATTCTTAAGTGAAATCTATTCAAAACAATCTCTTCATTACAGCTACATTCACAATGTTTTTGACAAAGATGGGGTTATTTATGTACTATATTTGTATTTTGAGTTAACACAACCAAGAGATCACAATTCTACTCGGTATTTAGAGATTCTTGATAAAATCCAAAAAAGAATCTGCAATGTCCTGATCTGGCATCCTAATGTAGCCTCCTCGTATCTTTTCTATAAATATTTTCATAGTAATTATTCTGATGATCTTTGCTCTTTGGTTCCTAGACTTTAGTCATTTTAAGTTCTCTGAATATTGATGCCTTAATTTTAAGCTTTTCATATAAAATAAGAATAAGTTTGTCACCATAAAAATCTACGACCTGCAATTACATAAATACATTATTATCTCTTTAGTTTGGTTAACTGCCACCATCCAGCAAATCTTGAATATGTCATCATTAGTTTGTGGAGCTGCCACTAGAGGTCTTCAGTTTGTAACCAAATCAAAGAACTCAAAATTTGATAAATTCCAATTTTTATTTTAGCATAAAATTAGACCTGAATTTTTCTTTTTTTTTTTCTAAATTTAAAGATTTTTTTTTTTTAATTTTTAATACAGGCTATTAAAAATAATTTATTTATTATAATTTATAGAATACCTATTACTATAATCATATTTAAATAGTTTTGCAATTGCATTGGTTATGTTTTCTGTGTGAGTAATTGTGTTCGTCTTATGGATTTTCACACAGAGCATTCACCCCCAACTGAAAAAAAAAAAAATAATAATAATAAATAACAACTGGTGTTATATAGCTCTCCTAGTTCCAGACCCATGCTGACTATTGACTAATACCTTCCCAGTATCATTCATATACAAATAGTCAGTGCCACCTACTCTAAGTAGAATGTCTTCTCTCAACAGCCCATTGGGGAAGGGGACTTAACTCCTGATGCTTACAGAACCACATGCAACCAACTGAGTCTCTTATCAGGTTGACCCGATTCTCTGTTACAGTAATCTAGGATTTTTATAAAATTAGCCCTTGTCACATGGAAAAAAGAATTTTACTTTTTAAAATCATTAGTGAAAAATATCCAAAGAAAGTTAACATGAAACAAAAAAACAAAAAACAAAAAAACAAAAAAAAAAGAAATGTATTAGCAGGCTGATCTCCAATATAATAAAGGTATGTTATGGTAATAATGATTCCTGTTAATGTAAGGATTCAGTCACTTAAGTGCCAAATGCAATACCCGCTCAGGCGATCATGTCTTTTACGATTCATGACTGACTAGGCAGAAGAATTTCCCGCAGTAGGTTGGCATTTCTCTCTGTGGTAGACTGGTTGCCAACCAAAGCTATAGGACCCAGTCTGTCCTGCTATTCAACCCATAGCTGAAGAAGTCAGATTCATAACTTTACCCAAGGGCATTTATGCCTAAGTGACTGTAACAAACCAGACTGGAATTCGAACCCAGCTCTCACATTTATTACTCATGTTACTAAATTTAAACTACAAGTTAAATGAGTAAAGAAAAAAATAAAGAAAAAAAAACAAAAAAAAAACAACCTTTTCATTCTTGTAAAATCTGTAACATTAAACAGTTCATCCATTCACCAAGTCATAATTTGGTGAAATTAACACATGAAAAATATCCTTTATAATTAAATACGTTTTAGAAAAAAAAAGTAAAAAGTTATCTCCCCTGGAACTTAGTTAATAACAGACTTGGGTATTTTTAAATTCAGACTCCATTTGTGTTGATTATATCCACAATATTATACCAAGATACAACCCTAAGTTTATGGAGTGAAGTTCCTAAGTTCTTGAATGCTCAAATAAACCGGTCAACAGTTTTTGAAGAGAAAGAAACAACACTGTACCACATAAATGTATTTAATATACAAATAGAAAAAGAGAACTAAGGAGAAAAAAGAAAAAAAAAATGTTTGCAGACAATGTGCGTTTGTGGACTTAGCTTAGGTGAAAGACATCTGGCTATCTTGTCAATAATTTTGGTTGAAGGGGAAAGTCCCTTTGAGTCCTTGGTTAGCTTTTTTTTTTCTTTTTAAGGTAATAGTAATTTCCCTTGGTGTTGCTGGCTCCATTCCTCAACTAGATAGCACCGGCTGAGCTCATGGTGAAGGAGCAACATTGCTTTGTGCTGCCTGGTTAATGTGATGGAAAAAAAAAAAAAAGGATGGATCTTACTCAACACCGATTTAGATAATACCACAGATTTGACATGCATATATTTCTTATTGTTGTAAACATTATTATGCATGTGTTTGAGCTGCTATTGCTGTCTTGATTTTCTTAATATATTCCTGTATTTTATTTTGATTTGTTCATAAAATTTAACTGCATACTGGAAAAGGAAAAAAAATGTTTGTCTACGTAGATTTAAATGGTAAGCATTAAAAATGAGATGTGATCAATACTCCGACATGCCTGCTGTCAAAAAAATAATAATTTTTGAATAAAACATTCCATTTAGTTATTTCTAATGAATTTGATTCGCCATGAGCAGATATGAATGTACATGAGAGATTCATGGAAGATTGAAGTTCGAATACAGTAAATTCGACCTTGCTAACCAAACACTCCTCTGTGGCCAAATCGGTAAAGGCAAGTCAAGCTAAATGACGGTTCTGTATAGGATACAGGTTCAAATTCTGTCGGAGGACGAATATTTCCTTGAAAATTTCTCGGACATTCAGGCCGGTAAATGTTGTTTAATACTGTTTATTATAAACAGAGCATTTACTTAAATATTTGTATCTATAAAAAGAATGTATAAACATTAAAATGTCTTTATATATATATATATATATATATAGAGAGAGAGAGAGATAGATATGAGAGAGATGTATATAGATTTAGGCAGTACATTTTCATTCAAGCATGTTTGGCTAAATAATTTAGATGTATTAATGCCTGTCTATTTTAGTCTTAAATCCTTTTAAGTCCATGAATTCGTTTCTTGGTGGCTGTAGAAAATTGATTAAAACTAAAATAAATAGACATACTAGATCTAAATTATTTAACCACACACACGTGTGTGTGTGTGTGAATGAAAGAAAAAACACACTTTTACAATTGAATCATGCTAAAAAAAGAAGGAAAGTTACATATCAATTTTTAGTGGTTTTATTTCAGTCTTTATATTATACAAAATTGGAAGGGAACTGGAGGGAAAAAAAAAAAGAAAAGAAAAAAAAAAAAAAAAAGAAGTACATCCATTCCTTAGAACTCAGATCACAAGCACATCATGCATGTCAACAGATAAGCATCTAGCTCAAGATTCAAGTACAATTATATACAAGGTAAATAGAATAGGTAAAAAAAAGCCATACCGTATTCATTTTTAGATTTGGGGGTTTTGCGAGATGGAGAAATAATAACAGGTAGTGTTGACACACACATTAAAAAAAAAAAAATATATATATATATATATATATATAACAACCCCGCCCTATAATAGTAGGTAGTAATAATGATCAAAATGAATAAAATCTATTTTTGAAAAACTTGGAATTAACATTTCAATACTGAGCTTTAATATTTGCTGATATCCCTTTTCCAGTTCATATGTTGAGATATCAACATTTTCTTAAAAGAAAAAAATTGTTTGGAAGGATTTGTTGGTTATTTTGCTCATGCTTGGTGAATCAGATATGAAACATTCTCAGTTAATTCTCCAGGCAAGTTTGCTATTTATTAGAAAGGTAAAATTACACATGGGCATAATAATGATTGATTGACTGGGCTTCCCCCGCCCCTTTTTTTATTTAAAAGAAAAGAAGAAAAAAAAAAAAAAAAAAAAAAAACAGCTTATCAACCATTTGCAGGTTATTTAAAGCCAGAAAATATATTTTTTTTTTTTAGGATGTAAGAAATTTTTGGAGATAATGATTTACTGATACAAGTTCTATTAATTAACCCATAGCTGGGGAGAGAAGGTGGAATTCATACTTTTCCCCAAGGGTAATTGTGCATAA
>OZ010578.1:51399822-51459822 GCA_963932145.1 Acanthosepion lycidas | reverse complement strand
AGGTGCAGGGTGACATAGCAGTTATCAGCAGTGAAAACAGAACGAACAGAATTCAAATTCTGGCTGAAGTTGTTTATGCTCTTGAAAACGTACAGGGAGAAGGTGGTTCCTGCCAATCCCATTAAAAAAAATCTTGCAGATAAAGTATAGGCAAGTGAGCACGTATAAAAACTACTCCACCATGATTACTTATCCAGACAATGACAGCAAAAAGCTGTTACTCTAATTATCAAGCTTGACATCATGATTAGATTTTTCAGACATCTAGTTAGTTATCTTTGTAGTTAAAAAAAAAAAAAAATGTTTTGTCTATAACTTTGAGAAAAGACATTATGATAACCAATACTGTTCAAGCAACTGAGCCTATTCTCTTTATATTTACTGCTGTTAACATTTTGGCCATCAACAAGTACACAAAGTCAATTGTTGGATGTGGGTAAAAAATTTGCCTCAAATTTCTTAGTACGAAGAAAGCAAAAAGGGGAAAAAAAACTAATTTGAAAAGGCTCCAAATCAGTACAAGTCAACCAAAGTCTACATTGAGATTTCTTTTCTTTTATAGTATTGAGATTATAAGTAGTACTTAAATTAGATGTAAAAAAAAAAAAAAAAAAAAAAAAAAAAATGTCATCATTAAAATTTACATAATCTGATAGTTAAAATAAAATCTAAAAAGAAAGGGGGGGGGGAACAAAAAAAACAAAAAAACAAAGGAAAAAATAAACATTTTTGGTTTAGTATCAACTAAAACACTAACCTGTTTGATTTTGCCAATTCTGAGCTTTTTTTCAAATTTTTTTTTTTTTTTTTTCAAAAACAAAAAGCTCAAAACTGTATACAAGTTCATTTTTTTTTTTAACTCCATTTTACCCACCCCCAAATCCTGAGAATTTTAAATTAAAAAACTCAGTAATATGAGCATAGTTAAAAAAAATTGCGAGTAGTTAAAAAAATATATTCTTCAAAATGCGTTTTTGTTTGGGACCAGGGGAAGAAACTCATTAGTGAGAAGGTGAGATATATATATATATATATATATATATATATATATATATATATATATATATATGAGTATGTGTTGCATACAAATCACTGGAATTAACAGAGTGTGCTGTGTGTGAATTATTAGTGCAAGTATTTTGCAGGCCATGGCCATACAACGTTTTGTCTTTGTCTTTTTTTAACAAAAAAAAATATACAAAAAACAATATGTCCAAACATTCTGTGATGAGAACATAATATGGTTAATAAAAAATATGAAAAACAAAAGGAATTTTTTTTGAATGGCATCAGATCAGGACAGAGTTCGGCTGAGATCTTGATGCTGGGTTAAGTGAACAATTTAGGTTAAATCCTAGTTCGAATCTCAGCACAGTCGGTGGTGGTGTGAGTGGGGGAGTTTTGTTTTTGTTTTTTGTAAATAGAGTATGAAAGTTGGACGACAACAACATGGGAAAAATGTCCTGTAAAAAACCAGGGTTCAGCTCTTATAAGTGTTTGGGTGTGGGGTAAGCTGCCCTTATCACAGCCATAGGGGGCTCTCTACTGAGATGACAAAAAAAAAAAAAAAAAACTCTTTGCATTTGGAAATATGAAAGAAAAATGTTGCATCCGTGATGATTAAAATATAAGAAATGTTTCACGAAAATGAGTCGGTTAATCAAGCAAAGGTGAAGAGTCTCTTTCATCTTCAGAATTGTCATCTCCCAGACAGAGATTGTTTCGATTAACTTCAGACACAGGATCTAGTTCATTCTCTTCTTCCTCCTCCAAATCATCATCATCATCGTTGTTGTTTTGGACATTATCAACTTTATTATTGTTAGGAGCAACATTGGTAGAGATTATGGATGTGGTAGGAGTGTTAATAATTGTGGCATTGTTGTTTGTATCATTGGTGTTTTCAATGATGATGGGTGTGGGCTCAGGTGAATTGGAGAGAGAGCAGTGGGCAGCTACCTGGTGAGAGTGCAGCCTTTCAAGAGATACTGCAAGATGACCATCAGCAGTTACAACTGAAAAAAAAAAAACAAAAAAAAAAAAAAAAAAAATTGTTTTATTTTAATATAAACTTTGTTTCTTTGCAACAGTTCAAATTTGCATTGACTTTTAAAATTTACCATTAACATTACAAAATATAGCCTATGACATAACAGCATCATTACTTCCCAGAATAAGGTGTGTTGTAAATAAAAGAGAGTACATGTGCAAGAGATAGAAGGGAACAGATTTTAGTGGTCTCCACATACAGTTCAGAAGCGTAAAATGTTGTGTCTGGGTCAGCAGCATAGCTAGAAGTGGGAAGGTTTGCCCTGGGCAACACTTTTATGGGGTGACACTTTTATGGGGTGACACTTTTGGGTCTGCAGTATAGACTGTATTGAAATAAAAATGGTTTTAATGTGAGTTGAAGGACCATTTCAATTTCAAGTAACTTAAACTATGGCATATGTATTTAAGTGATTGTTATGGTTATGTTGACCGAACAATAAATATTATCCAGTGATGTATTCAGGGCTATTTTATCATTGTTGACAATATGAAACCTATGAACAGACCATGCTGCAAAACCACTGTGTGAGAGAGAGACATCTTGGTTCTTATATAAATTTCAGATATTTTCCTTAATATTAAGTTGGTACAAAAATAATGACGTAATAATGTCGTTTTTTGACGTTAAAAAATACATCAAAAAACGACATTATTACGTCATTATTTTTGCACCAACCTAAGAAAAATAAATTTGAGGGTATGTGTTCTTCTATTTTTCATCTTTTTGGGTCTCTCTCTCTCTCTATATATATATATATATATATATATATATATATATATATATATATATATATATATATATATGTGTGTGTGTGTGTGTGTGTGTTGACCCCCAAACTACCAACTTTCATCATGAATGGCTGCCCCCATGCCTTGAGCTATTATTGGACCATAAGCACCTCAAGTGGAACTTTATATATTTTAAATGTGAATTAAGTTTAAGTGTCTAATGATTTTTTTTTTCTTAAGTCTTTGGCAATTTCAGCCATGAAAAGATTAACAATCAGACATGTTAAAGTTTCAAGAGTGCAATTGGAAAAACTGTTCATAAATTCAAACTGGGTCAGTGAAAAACACCATTGTGCGCTCGTTTACGCCATTCAGTTGTAAACATTGCTGCAGTGCATGAGCATGTGACCAAAAATCCAGACACCTCTATTCATCATGTGCAGAAACTTAATCTCTCCACAACAATGTTACATTGTTTCCAATTGCACTCTCGGTTGGTCGATTATGTTGACAAAGAAAAAAAAAAAAAAAATCACGAAATGCGCAAAATGCATTTGTTTGACCATCCATTTTTATAATAGGCTCCGATAGCTTCAACATGTTGTTTGATTGTTAATCTTTCCATGGTTGAAATTGCCAAAGACTTAAGTTGTTAAATCTGAAAGAAAAAGAAAAAAAAAAATCATTAAACACTTAAACTTAATTCCCATTAAAATTGGTCCAAGTAGTTCTCTGTACCACTCCACTAAGTACCTGAATCCTCAATGCTCTCCTCTACCTTTACAAGAGTCAGATCAGGTGTAAAATGGAATACTGCTGTCATATTTGACCAGGAGCTGCCCATTCCTTACTTGCCAATCCAAAAGCATCTATCTAGTGGGTGACAAATTATTTTCCAGCCTGCAACCTCCCTATCACATATTCGATGTGGCAAGCTTCTCACAGCTCCATCACTACTCCCATGGAAAGTGAATTCCTTGGTTTTGCAAGTTCTAACCTTTACAGTTAGGAATCACCATGCCATTCACATTGTAGCAAATCATCTTCATTCCCTCCATATTCCATTAGTGTGAAGTAAGTTCCACTCAAGCAGCTTCTTCCCACAAACCACTGCTCTGTGAAACAGACTCCTAAGAGGATGTTCCCCCAATCACTACAATCTTAACCTGTTCACATCAAGGGTTAACCAATTTCTTCCCCACATAAACTGTGGTGTGCCTTTTATTCTGTAACCCTCTACCTCAAGTGACCTTTGGGCCTAGTACAGGGTGAGCCTAATTGGAAAAAAAAAAAAAAAAAAAATTTTTTTTTTTTTTTTTTTTAAAGGGGGTGCACTGTCTGCTCTGGGTTACTCTCTTCATTTGAAATGTTTATTATTTTAAAAATATTTTTTTTTCCTGGATAATTTGTTCTTTTCAAATTATTATAAACTAACTCAATTACATTTATGCTCTACTTTTGTTTTGGTAATGCCTTAATGATTTCAAATTTATTCATTATACTAAATTTAATAAAAGTGTATAGAATAAAAAAAATATATTCTTAAACAATTAAAGAAAATATATTTTTAAATATAAATGACATTTAGTTTATCACACACTTTTTCGGACTGTGGTAGAATTACAGTATTTCTATTTTGTCCTTTGACCTCACAGGCTACTGTGTGTAAGTAAAATGTCATTTTCATTCTGTTTTAAATAAAAGGCAAACCTAAGGTTTGCCTTTTATTTAAAAAATCCAGTGAATTACATCTTAAATTTACTAATATATTTTCAAATATCTCAAGGACAGATATTGGATTTTAAAGAGTATTTTAAATTTGATGTTTACATTTTTCACATACAGTTGCAGTCCGAGGAGTGAAACAAAAAAAAAAAAAAAAAAACAAAAAAAAAAAAAACACACACACCAACATTTTAAAAATACCTAAAAAAAGTCTAATTTTTTCTTTTAATTCTGATTAGCTTTAGGCCATTATCTTTCAGACAGATTCAGAATTTAAGTTTAAAGAAGGTATTTAAATTATTTAAAATGGGTCTTTTGATTTTTTTTTTTTTTTTTTTAGGAAGTCTGTGGTGGTATCTATTGTATACATTCTTTGTGTACATTTTGGTACAAACTTTAAAAAGCACACTTCTTAAGGGTTTCTTAGAAACCGATTTTAGAGGTCGGCTACTTTCCAGGATATTGATTTACTATGAATTTCTATTGCAAACAAAGCGGACTCCTAAACTCCTGAAGTACTTGACAGAAAGTTGACCATTCATTAATTTTACACTTCTTACAGACAAATTAACTTGATCTGGAATTATTTTGCAAATAAAAACTTTAAGACCCTACATCTGCCTACCTTTTTTTATGCATAGTATCTACTTAAATTGTTTACCTTTTTTAAATGTACCTTGAAAAAGACCCTTTTTGGAGTTTTTATTTGTATAAAGTCAAAACCATAAATAGTACTTGGGAACCCTAGCTATGCAATAAATTGAATAGGTAACCCTCTGTATAAACACAGGTTTGAAATATACTTAATATCCTCTGTCTAAAGACTGTAATCGTTCCTGAGCAATTTATCTTGCCCCTTGTTTTAATTAAAGTTAAATTAAACTATATAAATTCTAATTCTGATGAAAACCAAAATTGACATTAAGCTTTTTATAAAATTGTTTTTTAAAAGCTATACCCAATTCGATGTTTAAATTTAATTGTAATTTATTTTTTTAAATTTTAGTTAAAAATTTGAATTTATTTATTATTTTATTTATAATTGATTTGTTTAAACATATGTTCAATTCATATTTAAATTTATTCAAATTTAATTTAAAAGCAAGTGCCATATTGGCTTTGTTCTATTTCAGGATGAAGATTGACAGTATAATAAGTTTAGCCTTGCATTTTGACAAAATATAATTTTCTATCAGGTGTAACATTTATGTTTGCACCAAAAGACACAAAAGAAGATGTACAATTGTAGTTGGGAATGTTTTCCCTGAAATTGACTAAATTATAGTATTTAAGACATAATTTATATGTACATAATTATAGACTAATTGAAATGTTATTAACAATTCCTGCAGAAATTTTTTTATAACATTGACCTGTATAGTATAAAATGACAATTTTCATTGAATATATATTGAAAATGAATATTTAAAATCATAAGCTGTTGTAAATATTTTTGGATAAGTAAATCTATCATTCAAATCACTCTTCTCCTCCATTTGATGTTTAACAACTCCCTGTCAAAAGTATTTTCACGTGAGTAATTAAAATTGCAAAGAAGCATGCATAAGTAATTTACTTCTGATGTCAATCTTGACAACCAGTAAACAGTAAGTACAATCATATTAGGTTGGTGCAAAAATAACGACGTAATAATGTCGTTTTTTGACGTATTTTTTAAGGTCAAAAAACATTATTACGTCATTATTTTTGCACCAACCTAATAATTTAATCTAAAAAATCAGTGTTATAAAAACTGGAATTTCTAGATACAGCTAGTATAAAATTATTACATCAAAGTACATGGATCAAGATAAACTCTGAAATTTTGCTCCACTGAGTTTAGAAAGGAAAGAAACAAAAAACTGGCTTTGAGCATCAATGGAAGCAAGTAAAGATGCAATTCTCACAGTGGCATCATTGGTCAATTTTTTTTTTTTTTTTTTTTTATATACCAATGTTCACCCAATACAAGACCCAAGAACCACTCAAGGTAGAGCGTTACTGTGTTGTTGTTGTATGAGAGTAAGAAAAAGCAAGAATTGAAGTTCACAAGATTACAAAAGGAAAGTTAAATGGTTAATCCAGACTTGAAGAAGTCAAGATTGTAGTGATAGGAAAACATCCTGCCAGGAGTCTGTTTCACAAAGCAACATTTCTTGGGAAGAAGCTGTCTGAATGGAACTTATTTCTTACTAATGGAATATGAAGTTGAATGAGGATGATTTATCCTTGGATGGATGGCTTGGTGAGTCCCATATGCAAAGGTAAGGGCTGGTTGGCCCAAAGAATGTGGTGCATCAGAACACATGCCATGGAAAAAGAAACAGAGTAGCAAGAGGCTTGCACCATTTTCTCTGTGAGAAAGGAGTTGCAGGGTGAAAAATAATTCACCTACAGGGTCATGTAGATGCTTTACAGCTGTCAAATATTTACTAGTACCATCTACACTAAGTTACACTTTATCAGGTCTGCAAATATAACTATCCACATCCCCTTTGTATTCCATTAGTGAGACGGAAGATCCACTCTAGCAGCTTCTTGTCACAAACTGCTGTTTTGTGGAACTGACTCTCAAGACACCGCTTCCCTGATCACTACAATCTTAACTAGTTCAAGTCTAATGTTGGCCATTATCTT
This sequence comes from Acanthosepion lycidas, assembly GCA_963932145.1. NCBI lineage: Eukaryota > Metazoa > Mollusca > Cephalopoda > Sepiida > Sepiidae > Acanthosepion > Acanthosepion lycidas. The sequence continues at coordinate 51,452,679 of OZ010578.1, read as the reverse complement.
CCCCACATAATCACAAACTGTGCCTCTTACTCTAACCCTCTATCTCGAGTGGCTCTTGAGACTTGTACAGTGAACAATGTAAAAAAAAAACAAAAAAACTTGCTACTTTGTTTTGCATGCTTTCTCTATTAAACCATTATAATGTGGGTTGTAAGAAGTTGTTTTCCAATTGACTTCTCTTAATTGTCACAACAAAGTAGAACTCCAAACATTTAAAAATCAAAGTATTTTTGAGCCGATATATTAGGTTGGTGCAAAAATAATAACGTTTTTTGACGTATTTTTTAATGTCAAAAAACGATATTATTTTGCACCAAACTAATAGTAAAGAAATCTAAAAGATATTTGCCATCATATCAAATGTGCAGCCTACTACTTCTGCATGCCATGTCCATTCAGAACATTGTTGATCATGGCTTTCTCCAAAGTTTCCAGTCTCTCACTAAGCAACATTTAACTCTCTACCATCACTTTGTCCCCAGTCTGCCATCCACTTACACAAACTTATTAGGTCAGTTACTCAATGTTTACTCAACCTCTCCTATTGGCAATATGCACTGCAAGTTAAATTTTCTAAGTCTTCTTTCCTCATAATATGTCCCTGAAACTTCAGTCTTTTTGATTTTAACTAGACAAAGGTGCAATTTTAATGCTTGTCATAGGTGCTATTTTCAGTAAATACATTTCTTGTACTACATCACAACTATGTTCATTGTCATTCCTCAATAGCAGAAGAATGTGCAGTTTCACAACATATTTAATCATTAAAGCAAATGAAAGTTATGAGATATTTGTTTAATAAATTGCACCAAGAATATCATGAGTTACATGAACTTGTAAATTAAAAGCCTAAAAGTGACATCAAATAAAAACATTCTCTGACAACATCCTTGACATTGTCTATGAAACAAAGAAATGGTAAAAACTGAAGTGGTTGCTTACTGGCAGTAGAAGTAGTTGCAGTTGGTGCCATAGACAGCACTACTAAGTGTTGAGTGGACGGTTGACTGGAAGTGACTATTGAGGTACTGTCATTGGAAGCTCCTCCACCGCCACTGCAGCCTCCTGGAGATAAAGGGCTAGAATTCTCTGACAAGTCACCTTCATGAGAGGAAGGCATTTGAGGGCGGAGGTTGGCAATGTTGTCTGGCCAAAATCTCTGCAGGGGGCGGTTCTGGGGTTTGTTCTTTTTCACTTTGGCTTGATCAGGATTGCTAGCATCCAGCATTGGCTGCAGGATACGACGACGGGCATTGATGAACCTGATGAAAATAGAGGACAGAAGAAAATAGAAAAAGGAGACACTTGATGCATTCCTCCCACCTTACACTTATCTACATGCAAGGAGACGCATCACCCCAACCAAGGAGACATACAACACATCCCCCAAGTAAAAGAAAATTTCAAATTTTCTAAGACAAATAAAGAATGAATAAATATGCCTCAATAATTGTCAATATAGTGAATAAGAATAAATTTATAAAATAGAATCAGAAAAATACATCCCTTAGTCTGAGGCACAGTGTGGATCAAACTTGAGCCTGGTTTGCTAGTCATCATTCCATAGCAAGGCAAACATATTTATAGCTGAAGTATGGTACAAGGTCATGTTGAGGCATCAAGTGATGTTCAAACTCTCTGCAATAAGAGTTTGAGACTAGCTTTGTAACTATTGCCCCATAGAGATATTAATATCCAAAATTTACACACACGCACATTATATATATATATATATATATATATATGTGTGTGTGTGTGGAGTATTTCCCATATGCAGCTACTATATCATTCTTTCACTGCCTTTTGTAAGTTTTCAAAGTATATAGAGGAATGTTTTTCAGTTTGTACTCTCCTAGCTGAATAGATTTATAAACTTTCAATGAAGTGTGTGCATGGATTACCAAGCTTTCATTATATACAATCTTGATTCACCAATTTTCTTACTGAAAAGAAAAAAGATTAATGATTTTTCTCAATTAGTGATTCATTTTCCGACAAATAAGATCACATTCTATTTTCCTGTAACAATGCAAAGGCTACAACTTTAATAAAAAAAAAAAAAAAAAAAAAAGTTTCTCTTAACTGAGAACTAATTGATTTGTGTAATATATTGTCAACATTTTACAACTTTTTCAAATCATGAAATAAATGTAGTTATGATAGCAGGAATTGTTAACAAAACTAATAAGCCATTGATACTGACCAATTGTTGACTTGCAGAAGTGTAAGATTTGTCTGGGCAGCAATTTGCCGCTTTTCATCTTCAGTAGGATAGGGATGCTAAGAACAAAATAAAAAAACCATAAGAAATGGCCAGGGAGAGACAAATATAAAAATTTACCAATAATTCTATCATTTATCAAAATAAATAAAAATCAAGATGATTTTCTTTTTAGTATATCAAAATTCCTTTAAATCAATAACTGGTTCCAAGAAAGCCCGTTAAACAACAATTACCTGACAGTAATCTTTACAATTTATTTCAGGGTTAAATATTTCATTGAACTTTAAAAACACAAACTGAACAAAAACCATAAAAAAAAAATAAAAGGAATTCACTGACTGCCTGTTCTTATTTTCTATAATCAGCAAGTAGACTGAAAATTGATCTCACAAGAAAAAAATTAAACAGAAAAAGTCAAAGATCACAAACTGTTTTAATCTGATAAGCCGACCAATAATGAATTTAAAAAAAAAGAAAAAAAAGAAAAAGAAAATGTTTTAAAATCATAAGCACCATAAGTGAATTCTCGTAACAAATAAACAAAACCAGTTTCAAATATGCAACAAGTTATGAGACAGAATCTTATTGAAAGTTGTGCAAGTCTTTATTTATGGCTTTTGAGAACCTGACAATTATAAAAGGAAAGAAAAAAAAAGAGAACAAAAAAAGAATAAAGAAAAAATGTTACAGCACATTTGTGAATGTTGCAATGTTATTGGTGATAAAAGAAGATAGGACAAGTATAAATATGCAAAAGATGAATATAATTTACTTTAATAAAATTGGAAATTGATTAATAAATAGGCTCTTAATTCTTTTTTTTTAATGAGCATTTCCTTATCAAAATTAATATCTTTTAGTACTTTCAAAAACTCATTACAAAAAATTTCAATTACTCAATGCTTTGTTTTTATTGCATAAAAGGCTTGCCACAAAAATTTGAATAACATGTATGAATGTAGTACAGACTTTTGCCACAACATTTCTTGATCAGTAATTTTTGTAAGCCAGTATAAAAACAGCAAAGGACTACTTCTAAGATGGTTGAAAGTCAGTTATATTTTTCCATGAATTTTTAGTTCATCATTTCATTATTTTGGTTCAATATGTCCTGCATTTTTGATAATGATTAAAAAACAAATAAGTCTTGATGTTCCATAACATCACATGATATATATTCAAAGCAATCAATTTTAAATCATATAAAGTACAAACATTTTTATCTACAATAACAGTAAACAAAATAAGTGACTAAAGCAGAAAGACAACAGCAGAAAATATAAAGAATTCAAATAGCAGTATGCGTCATGGTGGCCTACATGAAATGGGAAGCTTTTGTATAAGCAGCACGAGTTCCAATCTCATCAGAGGTTAGTAGTACTTTGTTCCAAGACTTATTATTATTATTACTATTCCCTTTCATCTCAGTTTCAAAGATGTAAAAATCACTGATTCTATTTAGCGGATCATTCCGTTGCTATCCACAACCTTAGATATTCAGTGCATATTTCAGGAGTCCTCACTACTATTTAAAAGACAGGGTTTTTGTAGAATTCTGAAGTAGATGTTTGGGCTGATTTTATGAAGCCACTTATAGAACCTCCTTATATTATTATTATTATTATTATTATTAATAATATAAAATTTCTTCAAGCCAATTCTGATATCTCACACATTGAGGAAAATTTACAATTACACAGTCATATAAATAATCTCATGAGAAAAGAAAATTACACTTTTCCTTTTTGGCAAATTTATTAAAGGAATGCTGTACTGACATTCAGCCATGTAGAATGAAATCAAAAAAACAATTATTTTCAAATTCTCAGAATATGGTGTAAGTTATGTAGAACTAAAACTAAAATAGCTTAAGAAATAATTATAGAAAAATACAAAAAAAAACCACTAGAGTATTTTGTTTTACATGTTACAAGAATTTGAGCAATTAATAGTTTTTTTCATTTCACTGAAGCAGACATTAAACACATGAGAGCATTATCAGCTCCTTTATCTCTTTTTTTCAGTTTCTCATTGAAACGAAACAGCATATCTTTTTCGTCTTCTTTTATGATCAAAATGGAATAGACAATTATTTATAAAGTATTGGCAGGACACAACATACATACTAAGGAACTATCAGAACTATAATATGTAAGTATTTTTCCATTTTTTTTTTTTTTTTTTTTAATGATACTTACCACAATGTGCTGGAAGAGCCAAGATTTCATAATTTTAGTGGCTGTTTTAGGTAAAATTCCTCTTTTAGTTTTTCTTTTACACAATATGTCCTCATCATCAGAACCAATTTGGGAAAGTGAATTTGTAGCAATGGAAGCAATTTGTGCTGACACTGCAATTATTTAAAGATAATATACCAATATAAAGTAACAAGATATTTAATAAGACAAAATGGAAGCAGGAAGTTTATGTCAAACAAATCTTTCAATAAGGGAGGGTTTATTTACCTATCTAAAACAGAGAAAATTTTAAATACCAGCTTTTCTCTGGGTTTTGAGCACCAACAAGAGAAATACACAACCACAAGGCAACAAATGATTAACTTTTTACTATCAACATTAAAAAATATTTATTCTTCTGAATCCTGTTATATATTTATACAACCTTTGCAACTGGATGGTCTACAAGCATGACAGGGTTTTTGTTATCTCATACAGGCCTCATTTGCTCAAAGCCATTTTTAATCCTTGATTCGAGAAAGCGGTTAACTGAACTTCAATACCATGGCAACCAAGCAAAGACTTATAAATGCTCAAGTGACTTTGCTGGCTATTCTTGACTGATAATGAGTTTGAAACCGGAGGAAACAAATTCAGTTCTGATGAGGACTCAGTCTTCAACAGCACTTGCAGTTAGGCCTGGCACATTTTTTAGTAATTTTATTGTATCCAGTTTCCAAAACTAGATATTCATGGTTAAAAATACATTTACCATATAACCCAATCATAACCCAACAAAAATATAAATGGTAAAAATGGGGTTAATTTAAATTCAATTTTTAAAACTGGCAAATTCAGTCAATGTACAAGAGAGGAGTTTTAATAAAAAAAATAAAAAAAAATAAAAAAAAAAAACCTTAAAAAAAAATATATTTGACGCAACTACTAGAAATGGGTTAAGGCAAAATTTTTTTTCAGCATCTTTTTATAAGTAGGTCAGGCCAACATCTTTCAATAACCCATTCATATAAGAACAGGTTTTAAAAGGAAATAACTTTCATGGGCTACATTGATGTATAGAAAAGATCACTCCTGGTCTTTTCTGCAAATCAGTGTAGACCATGCTAATTATTTGATTTTATTCCTAAATAGTAGACATCAATATTCACACAGAAGCAAAAAATATCAATTTCTAAGCTTCATGTAGAACTATGTAATTGGCTTAGCTTTACAATTTAAAATATTGTAAAAATAAATTAGAATAAACACTCATCTTTAAAAAAAGAATATTTAAATACAAAGAGATTTTAGCAGATTTGTAATTACAGTTATAATCTCCAGTTGGTATTATCTAGGTAAAATGCATTCAGAAGTTTTCATATTTCATTTAATTCTACTTATTAAAGATTGTGAAAGGCAGCCTTTAACTCAATATCATATCACTCCCTATTTGAAGAATTTATATTATAATCATTTGCAAATAAAAACAGGAACAACTACTCTTTAATTAGCCAAACTCCAACTATTGGGTCAGAACAAAAACTTGGCACATTTTTTTAAGTGAATTTCAAAGACAATATTTAGATCTACATATATAATCACATATATCCAATCACATATGTGATTGTTCCAATACTTTTCACCATCTTTGAGGCAGCTTCAGGATTTCATCCTTCCAAAACTTTTAATCTTTCTGAGTTATGATCACATCTAAGTGGTTTTTATAAGCTTCCAGAAAATGGAATTTTTTTTTCACATAAGTGAATTTTGTAGGAACAGAAATAAGTAATACTTGAAAGGTGCAAGGTCAGGTGAGCCTGGCATGTGTAGAAGGACATACCAACCAAGTTGGTACCAATTTCTGTTGAGTCTGTAAATAGACATGAGGTCTGGCACCGTCTGGATGAAAAACTATAACCTTCCGATTGCCCAATTCTGGAAACATTGATTGCTGCACTTAATTGCTTCAACTAGGAGCAATACTGGTCTGAATTCAATGTCTGATTTTGCAGCAGGGGCATAACCACCTATGAATAAAGAGGTTAACTGTATAATCACATTTTCCCTAGTATCTTTCTTGTTGTAATCACCTGTGGTCACTCTATAAAATTAGGTTGTTTTTATTGCATTTGAGCAGAGAATAGCAAATGGAAATGTTGTCCATTAAATTGTGATGCAACAAAACATCAGAGCAATTTACATAGCCATGTGTTTTCAAATGCCTTACACTGCTCATACAAGATATATAAATTTTTCTGCAATGCCATGTGACCTACATAATTTTTTAATTTTCACTTTTGAACAGTTCTTTCAACTATGATACCATCTCCATAGATGGCACTTTTTTTTTTTTTTTTTTTTTTTTTTTTTACTGTTTGTATAGCAATTTTTTCATTCTAGAAAAGCTTCAAATGACAAAAATGTATCTCAATTTTGTTCTTTTTCACTTTTAATGTAAAAACATTTAAAATCCAAGCATAAATCATATAAAAATATGCATTAAAACATCAGAAGGTGTGTATAGGTCATAAATTTCAGTAATTTGACTGATTTTTAAGGGTGATTCTGAGGATTTAAAGGTTGAATTATACTCAGAAATATATAGTAATTAACATACTCCACCAATTCATTTCTTAGTTTTCTATTCTTCACAAGGTAAGAACTTATTTCAATCATTTCATTCTGAACTTTATGGGGAAGAGAATTTAAACATTTAAGCAAAACTACTTAAACATTTGATGGTGATTACTGATTTTCTTCTGTTTACTGAAAAGACATGAACAAACATATTCTTAATTCTTTATTACGGCATCTTGAACAGAATACTAAGTTAAATTAATATTTTAAAATGATATTAAAAATAAAGATTAAATAAACTAAGTATAAAAAACAAAAAACAAAAAACAAAAAAGAAATTTAATATACCTGTGCATGGAGTTGATGAACCAGAACTGGTAGCAATAGTTGGTGCGCCAACTACACCTATCTGTGAAAGGGGTGTACTACCGTGGATGAGAGATTGACCAGTGGTCATAGTATTCACTTGGTTGGAGATAGGGGTGGCTTGGATCTGTAAGCAAACAAAGCAAAGTCACCTGAATTAAAGTATTTGCTATCAAGTTTTACAAGAGAACTGAACATAAACATGCAAGAAAGAACAATGATGGTTTTGTGGGGTTGGTAAGAAAAATCACAAAGCACAATTCTCAGCCAGTCATTCAGCAATTTATTAGGAATAATTTCTAACATTATATATATAAATAAATAATGAAAAAGAAAATATGGGTAGGTTTGGAGAAATTTCATGTTAAGAACCACAAGGTAAGTCAAAGATAAAAAGAAAAAAGAAAAACTATTAGAAAAATAATTTTTAAATTTTGTATCCATGATAAATTTACATTACATGTTTTAAAATTATGTGACAATATGATCAGTTCATGAGGAGGTTAATATTTGTCCAATAGAAGCACATGCAAATTAAGTGCTTTCAGTTTAATGATTACTTCCCTTTCATACAGAACCTGAAATACAGAGAATTTTGGCAGACTGATAAGCATCTTTGAATATATTGGGAAAATGTGATGTTCTCTCTTCATTTAACTGTTATTTATTTACTTAATTCAATTAAGTGAAAGTCCTAATCTTGCATAAAACATATTTAAGATTAATTGATTTGTTTGTGTTTTATGGTTTATCAACCTTTTGTGGATTTGTAAGATGTGACTTACAGTACCCAGAGATTTTTTAAAAGCCAGTAAGTTTATTTCCTTGTTACATTATAAAAGACAAATAAGTGTTACATTTACATTTTTTCATAAAATATTTGCTGATCAGAGTGTTTTAAGTGGAAGTGCTGGCCTTTAAGTAAAATTTTTTTATATTAGAATTAGTTTACATGGAGGGAGGGGAATTATTTTCTGGCAGTTACTTCCTTCTCTATCAACAAGCCTGAATATTTTCCTATTGGCAACTAATAGATCTACATTACATGAAGTGGGCATTACTTTATTGTACACACACATGTAGATAATATTTTATATGAATGCTCTTAGTTTGTAACTGCTTTCTACAATACAGAAATCAGTCATTGGCATTTCACATTTAATAAGCATAGGAAAGGGTTGTTAATTTAGAAATTAATGTAAAAGAATATATCTTATGAAAGGAAGCAAAGAAGTTAGAAACATTTTTAATTGGTTTTAACAAATTAAAATTTAAAAAAAAAAAAAAAAAAAAAAATTTTTTTTTTTTTTTTTACAGCTTGCTTATCAACTTTTTATTTAGAGTCAAAATATTTTTGGACTGTAAGAAGTTTTTGGAGATAATGATTTTCTGATACAAGTCCTGTTTAACCCATAGATGGGAGGAGAAGAGGTGAAATCATACCCTTTCCAGTGGTATTTGCACATTAGCGAATATAACAAACCCAACTGGAATTCAAACCAGGCACTTAAATTTCTTGTTACAACACCTGCGCATTCCCATGCAGTCACCCATTTAGCTACTGACCAACATTGCTTAACTTTCAGTGACTGGACAAGAACCGGTGTTTCAACCTGACATGGCCGAACCAAGCTTTAGAACAGATCTTTTTAACAATGTATTAAAACAGACAAGTCTCATCTAGACAAGTCTCATCTAGACAAGTCTCATCTAGACAAGTCTCATCTAGACAAGTCTCATCTAGACAAGTCTCATCTAGACAAGTCTCATCTAGACAAGTCTCATCTAGACAAGTCTCATCTAGACAAGTCTCATCTAGACAAGTCTCATCTAGACAAGTCTCATCTAGACAAGTCTCATCTAGACAAGTCTCATCTAGACAAGTCTCATCTAGACAAGTCTCATCTAGACAAGTCTCATCTAGACAAGTCTCATCTAGACAAGTCTCATCTAGACAAGTCTCATCTAGACAAGTCTCATCTAGACAAGTCTCATCTAGACAAGTCTCATCTAGACAAGTCTCATCTAGACAAGTCTCATCTAGACAAGTCTCATCTAGACAAGTCTCATCTAGACAAGTCTCATCTAGACAAGTCTCATCTAGACAAGTCTCATCTAGACAAGTCTCATCTAGACAAGTCTCATCTAGACAAGTCTCATCTAGACAAGTCTCATCTAGACAAGTCTCATCTAGACAAGTCTCATCTAGACAAGTCTCATCTAGACAAGTCTCATCTAGACAAGTCTCATCTAGACAAGTCTCATCTAGACAAGTCTCATCTAGACAAGTCTCATCTAGACAAGTCTCATCTAGACAAGTCTCATCTAGACAAGTCTCATCTAGACAAGTCTCATCTAGACAAGTCTCATCTAGACAAGTCTCATCTAGACAAGTCTCATCTAGACAAGTCTCATCTAGACAAGTCTCATCTAGACAAGTCTCATCTAGAACATAAAATCTTGATAGTATTAATGATCTTACAGAGGTTTTAAAAAGATCAATGGTATTATAAAGATGGTAGTAGGGAGGCATTTTATCCAGCAGATATTTTTCAATATTCCTTATCAATGCACTTAGGACAATGCTTCTTGATAGTGCGAACATTTAAGAATAAAATTTACCTAATAGCTACTTTAAAACCTAAGCTAGTAACTTTCATCATCACCGAACTGACCATAAATTCTCAGTCACAATGAATGGTTGCACTTTCAATGAGGCTCCTTGTTTTGAGTATCTTTTCACCCCAGACCTCAATTCTCATATACAATCTATCACTATAGACACAGAGAAAAACAGTCAGCACCTTATACCACTCTAGAAAGTACCTTTCACCTGTAATACTTAACTTTATAAGTGTCAGATAAGACCAAAAATGAAGTATGGCTGCCATAACTGGTTGGAAGGTGCCCAATCCTCACTTTCCAGATAAAGTTCAAGAGTGTTTACACAGGTTTTGTGGGTGAGGAATTATTTTTCCACCCTACAACTCCACTTCCATAGATGCTACATTGCAAGAGTCTAGCTACTCTCATTATTTCAATGGTTAATGTTCTAACTACCTACATTTCCTAGTTCTACCAACTAAGCCAAGTTATTCTGAATGTCTGCCATATACAAAGGGACAAACAATCCTTATTCTACTAGTAAGAAGAAAAGTTTCAATCAGGTAGCATCTTCCCAGAGCTGCTTATGGAATACTCCCAAAAGAATGTTTCCCCCAAGTCCTACAATCTTAACCTCTTCAAATTTTGGGGTCAACTGTTATACATCCTTCATATTCTCATAATCTGCACTAAGTTCCTTTTCTACATCCAACAGAGATTAGCTAGTAACCCTAGTAGATGACTATTCTTGGTAATGAACAGCCATATACAGAAGAACAGAAGAAAATGTGAAGTCTTTAAAAATCATGCATTTAACAATTGCACTCCAAATTCTGCAATTATTCCATCTTATAAAAATGAAGTTTAACATTTTATCTGCAAAAGAATATAATCTACTTTACATTAACTTTGCTAATAAGCTACAGATATCTCAAAGTGTTGATGAGGGTATTAGTTTAAGGTAATAAACTCCTGAAAGAAAATAATGAATTATAGAAGACATCAATTGTTAGTTATAAAATAAACAAACTTTGAAGTAGATAAGCAGTTTATTCTTCAAATAGTACCAAAATTTGTATAACAATGGATGAATGACTGACAGTAACATTTGAGAAACAGCAATGTCATCTTCAAAATACCAACTAAAATTTTAATCTGATATCAAATAGTAGCTTGATATGATATTGGTATTATGTACCCTAATATAAATGGTTCATTAGTCAATCAGTAATGATTGATTCATTTTTCTCGGACTTAACCTTTTGCAGGTTATTTTAAAAAAAAATATTTTTAGTTTGTAGGAATTTGTGGGGGGGGGATATAGTAATAGTTTAGCGATACAAGTCTTACTAATTAACTCATATCTGAGGAGAAAAAAAAAAAGAGGTGGATTCCCAAGTGTATTTGCACATAAGTGAATATAACAAACCCAACAAGAATTGGAACTCTGATCTTAGACTAACAATTCTGAGTCATTATCCATTATACCACGTGCACATCCAAGCTCACAGAACATGGTATTGTCAAACAGTCACCCATCTATGTACTGACCAGGTTTTATGTTGCTTAACTTCAGTGATTGTATGGTAACCAGTGTTTCAACACGACAATCAGTTACCTTAGTAACAAAGAATACCAGCTTTTGTTTTATGACTGAATGAATTCCTTTGTGATGTTGATATTGTTATATTGACTGAAAAATTTTATGGCATTAAATTTGGTTCAGTTGGTTAGTAGATTGAAACAATTAGTTAAATGAACTGTTTGCAAAACTGACAAATGTTTTTTTTTTTTTTCATGTTTTTATGGTGGAAAAATTAAAAAGAAATATTGAATGTAATATTTCCAAAATTCTATATAGTGAAGAAACTGAAAGAAGATTAACAAGTCCATAATAATAATAATAATCTATTTTACCTAATGAGTTATTAACTAACATTGATTTTATATTGGTGATAGCATAAATCAGAAAATCCAAACTATCAGAATATTTTAACATTTAAAAAAATAAATCTTTAACCAAAGTTATTCTGAATGTCTCCCTAATGTCTAATCATAAACACCAGCACTTGGCATCTTGCAATTCTCCCACATCAGATCAAACAGATCCTATACAATCATTTTCGGAAAGATTTTAATCATGCTTTTAGCTTTAAATAGCCATGTAAATATTTTATGTCTCTAAAAATTTTCCCAAGTTTTATTCTTTTCTGATTTGCATTGTATTCAAAGATTGCCCAAAGCAAATAGAAACTCATTAAAATAATAAAAAAAACATTGTTAATATTATGCCAATCCTACAATGTCATTCATATAGCCAAGTCAATAAAATAACTATTGAGCATTTGGAAATTTGGATATATCTCAGTGGTAAAGCATAGGATTTGATACCACAAGATCAAAGAATCAGAAGACAGAACATTTTCCAAATCCAAATAAAATGTCTACATATAATTTTTTTTTTTAAAATTATACCGATATTCAAGTATTTCTACAACGGTTTCTCCAATGAAAATTAAAAATTATTCTAAAACCATGAAGCTATTCATTTATTTTTATTTTATAAACAATGGAGGTCAACATACTTTTAAAATGAAAAAAAAACAAAAAAAAAAAACATTATTTTGGCAAACTGATAGCAAACGATTTGTAATAAAGTAATAGAAGTCTATTCTATACCAAAATCAATCTGATTCACCTCAACATAGCCAAGATGGCATAAAGCACTATATTGTAAACCAATCATATTGAAGATTGACTCTTCATGCATCTATAGATATTGAAAAAAAATAAAACAACAATTTGCTTCACTTTTCATTATCAATTTATAAACAAAGTGAAACTTTACAAAGCAAAAAAATGCATCAAGAAACTTTTATAAAAAAAATATACACAATGAAATTGAGGGTGAAAATTTACATATAAACTGTCCTCTGAGTATGTTTGATTTACATAAGTCATGATTAAAGTGTTTTTGTGCCATGTCATTTTTAAACAACACAGGTCAAGCTTTTTAAAAGTATTGTGACTTCACATGACAATTTATATTGCCATATCATATTTAGTAGGTTATTTAATTAAAAATAGGATGTACAGGTTGTGTAATGGATTACATCTCTGAATGAGAAATTGGAGAGCCAACTTCAAATTCCAGTAGAGTTCATTACATTCACTTACGCACAAATACCCTTGGGAAATGTATGAATCCATCTCTTTTCTCCCCAGGTATAGGTTAAATAGCAGGACAGACTAGGTTCTATAGCCTTGGTTGGCAACCACTGCAGAGATGGTCTCAATAAAATCACCTATCTCTTGCCCATGAAAATCTACAATGACTAAAATTCTTCAGTCATGTGAGTTGTACATTCTGTCACAAGCAGAGAAACCATTTTTTTTTTGTAAAACAAAAAAAAAAAAAAAAAAAAAAAAAAAACGAACAAAGTGTCAAGATGCAATACTTTAAAAAGAAAAACAAAACAAAAACATGGCATATGAAAATGATGAAACCAACATAGAACAATTGGCAAAAACTTTGAAAATGTCTTATGACAGCTGAAAGTACTCAAATATTAGAAAATTTATATTTAAATATGCACTAGAAACCAGGAAAATTTATGGTCTGAAATATAGAAGAAATAAATTAAATAAAACCTTAAAAACTTTCGTTTGTCTTTAACCAAAAATGTAAAAGTGAAAAATTGTTGCCCAAATATACCCAATCGAAATTAATGATATCCACGAGAATTTTACAAGTAGGAAATGTTAAAAGTAATTTTTTTTTTTTTTTTTTTTTTTAATACTTGCTTCTGTTCTGGGTATGTATTTCTAACTTTCAACAATGTGAAGAATGGAGAGAGAGAGAGAAAAAAAATAAACAAGCAGAAAACATAACATCGTAGGGAGAAAAAAAAAATTAGCACATTTTATGACAACATGGTAATATAACAAAACCTACCTCTGATCAGTCTTATTAATATTTCTCTCCTATAAGTCAATACCAAATTTGATTATTTTTTTACATTAGTTTTGATAAAGAAAATTTAAGTTTTTCAAAATGATTGATATTAAGAGTTTTAAATAAAACATCTAAATACGAGTCAAAATAAAAATAAAAAAAAAATAAAAAAAAAAACATCATCTATCATAACTTGTAATCTTCAAAACTTTCCAATGGTTTACTTTAAGAATGGATAACAGAGTCAAAGAGAAAGGGTTTGGAACATCAAACACAGACACGTACACACAAGAGTAGCATTAGTTCAATTAATTGGAACGACTGCCCAACAAACAAAAAGTTGTATGTATTAGAAAAGAAAAAGAAACAACTAAATCCTTTCTCAAACAGCGACAATGTCCCGAGCAGTTTTCTGATAAAGTAGTGTGTGAAGCCGAGTCATGCACAATCTAGATATTTGGTGGGACCAGCACCAACCAAGAGGTGAGATAGCAACAAATTAGTATTAAGTTCAGGGGATATAAGTTTGGTTGAGAGTTAGTAGCAGCTAGTTTGTTGGGTTTTTTTGGGGGTTTAAAAAAAAAAAAAAAAAAAAAAGGTTGTTAGTGAAAATCTTAAAGAGATAAAGAATTTAAATAAACTCTGGATTTACAATGATTTTAAAAGGAAATTATAAGCATTAGACTGGAAGACAATGAAATGTGAAAATCATAATATCCATTTTGTTTTTTCAACATTTATTTCTGTTGCTATGAGATGGGTCACCTATATTATTTTACTTCATTTAATAAAGCAGTTATACTTTTTTCTGCTTTGTAAATAATGTAGGATTGATTTTGGTATGTAAATAAAACTGAATATGTTTTTGTATAGTATTTCTCATTTACCCTCCCTAAAATAAATAGATTGTATGAAGGGAATAGATTCTCATCAAAACCTATGCTGCTCATCAAAATGCTCATCAAAATGCATAAAATATATTCAAGTTTATCTATTTTTTTTTCCTACTATAGAAACTTATTTTATATTTGGTGACTTAAAAAAAACATTCATTTTTTACCCATGAGAATTCTTTGTCTACCACAAACATTAACCTTATTATAAAGTCTTCACCTTAAAGTGTTTGTTTTTTTTTGTTTAAGAAATGTACACCATATATGCAAATATGAACTGAAATGTTGGTTAGAAATTGGATTTTCCTGCTTTGAGTATAAAAAAAAAAAAAAAATGCAGATTAAAATAGATAACTAGTTGCCTAGTAAATCTTCAATAAAACCTGCAAAATAAGAATTATGTATGACTGAAGTAGATCTTATTCATAATGAAAAAAAAAAAAGTCATGATCACTTAGAACTTCATAATTATATTCTTAACAGTAATTTAAGCAAGTAAAGAACTAATGTTAAATCCCTAATATACAAGAAAGCATTGAAAAGTGGGCATTTGTGAACAGTTGATATAACTCTTGTTTTCAGGTATTTAATTTACATATATTAGACTCCCTGAAGTTTTATTGAAGCCATCTATACTTTAATTATTGAAGATTTGTAAATGTGTAGATGCTTGCATTAAAAGTGACTTAACGTATAATTGAAATGAATGTTCTTTTGGGTAAATAGAATAGTTAATATTTAAAAAAAAAAAAAAAAAAAAAAAAAAAAAAATGGTTACTTAACAGAATGAGAATATCAAAGATTTTCCAATCATTTTTGTTAGACCCATTTCAAAGCTTATTAAACAATTCAGTGTTATTAACCTAACCAAGTCAAATACTCAGCATTGTTTTTCTCTTGACTTCATGTTTCAGATATGACCTTAAAAAAAATTTAACAGTATCAATATTATTTTAAAGTCATAGGTAAATATTAAATAAAAGAAAACTAAATTGATTACAAGCAATTAAATAGTAACATTTTTTGGGTGCGGTGGATGACAAAACCTTATTTAACTGACTTATAAATAAGACAATGAAAATGAATATCTAATATTAATTTTACATTCATTTTTTTTTCCTATGACATTAAAAACATTCAAACATTGTTGAAAATTCTTAAGATATATCTGAAATATGAAGTCATAACAAAAAATTAATCTATTTAAAAGATTACATTTTAAAGAATGTTTTCCTTATAAAACTAAATGATAAAATCAAATTCATTTTAAGCAAAAATATGGAGTAGTGAAAAAACGTGCATATGCCAAAAAATTATTTTAAAATCATCTAGCATTTCTGCAAGGTTCAATCAGTAGTTGCCGCTGTCCAGAATGAGTTAATAGCAAATAGATAGGAATTTTTTGTTTACATACAAATTCTGTCTGGTAATGAAGAGTGGAGAGGTTCATTCAGCTGAAAAATAGATATAACCAAACTTTAGCAGAAATGGTTGACGTGTGGGGGGAGGAAATAAAATTTTAAGTATCTTCCTTAACTTAGGTGGATTTAATACTAACACTGGTTAACACTTTTTTTTTTTTTTTTTAATTATTTGGAATTCATCTACCTGCCTGCCTCACCCCCAAACTTTGCAATAATTCTTGTTAAAAAGAAAAATTAAAAATTCTGCAACTGGAATAATTGATAGATCTTATTTTTTTTTAAACTACAAATTAGCATTAAACAAACCTAACAAATTTTGGTAAAGGCTGCAGATTATTTCAATGGTCAAATCAGAAAAAAAAAAAAAAAAAAAAAAAAAAAAAATAGTATTCTAAACAGTTAAAATACAATAATGAATTCAAAAGGTTAAATGATCTGGGATCATAAAGAGAATTACAAGGTTTGATTAATATTTTAATATAAAATTATTGGATTTGTGATGAAATGCTTTTCATCCACAAAATATATTTGAAGAAAATTCTAGCCCTACTGCAAATAAATATACATATATGTCTCAAAATAATCAGAAATTGAAATTAAAAAAAAAAAAAAAAAAAATTGCTAAGTCATTGAAGCAAGAAAGTGATAAGTAGCCTACTTCAGTTAACTTTTTCTTAAAAGTCCTTAGCAAAGGCACGCATATATACGATAGTTTGAGAACTATAAATTACATAGATTATCAAGAGAAAATAGCAATCATCACTGAATTAGATAAAAATCTGAAATGTAAAGTTCTTACTACTATCTGAAAGTAACAAAATTATTGTGGTTTTTGATATATACAATCATCTGTACAATATTATTGCGAGTATTCATTTTACCATAAACCTTGTTTTTCCCTTCACAGAAAAATTCTTACCTGCAGCATTTCTTTATTCTGGAACTGAAATGACTTTAAAATAAATGAGTTTGACAAGCTTCAGTCATTTCAGTAAAACTTTAGGAGGATTTCAAATAGGACAAAGAAATTTCAAGGTTGTTTTTTTTTTTCTTTTCAATTTTGCAAATGGGGAGAGAGATCATTATCCTGAAACAACTAGAACACTTACATTGCTTCCCTCTTCTCCTAAAGCTAACAATATTTTTTTGCATACAGAACAATTTCTGAATGACCAATAACTACATTTTTTTAAATGATATAGGGTACTGAACCAGGTCTGTACAAGAATTAATTTATCAATCTATACACAAGAAAGACATACATTTCTGATTTAGCTCATAAGATTCACCATGAATAACCTAAACCAGTTTGCCAACATATAAAGTTAAAGGTTATTGTATATATTTAGAAAGTACATGTTTGTTCAAATGTTAATTACCGAGACAAATAGAATTTAATGGCAGATAATATAAGTGACCCACTAATGTTAAGATGTTTATCAAACGTTTAAAGAAAAAGGATTTAATATTGAGGGGTGGAGAGGATTGGGGAAGAGTATCAACAAATACAATAAGAGAAACAAAGGATTGATTTTTGCTGAACTCGACAAAATGGCATTAATGCATTTAGAGTCAAATAAAAAGAAAATGGAAGAAGAATTGTTATATAAACAAACACTAATCCCATAGACAAGCAATAAAAATAGAAAGGTATTTAATTTAATGTAACTCTATAAGAAATAGTTATACATATTGAATCATCTAGTCATAAACATAATTTCATTATGCATTAAAGAAAAAAAAAAAAAAAATGTGAAGAACAAATCTAGATTTTGTTTCATAAAACAATAATATTCTGACCAATGTCTCTACAGGGAAAAAAATGTTTGAAAGAGAAATTAAGTTCTTTGTCATCTACATTCCAAATTTTTTTTTTTTTTTTTTTTTTTTTTTTTTAATTTGGGTTAATTAAATATGAGGAGAATTACATAGGTTGATTCAATGAATGAAAACATTAGATCTTGAACTAAAAAAAAAAAATCCACATTAACCACGTTTTTTTTCAAATAAATTTCTGGAAAGATATCCAAGTCTTGAGAAAAATCTTTCAAATACTATCCGAAGAGATATTAGTCTGTATACTTATAAAATGAAAAAGCACATAAAACTAAATAAACGGATATAACTATTTATTTATTAGCTTTTGCAACAAATACAAAAATTTTGACAAAGAGTGTCTTGCTCTGCAGTAAAACCTCCGTGGTCTCAAATTGACTGCATTGATCAATTTGTTTTTCCATGGATTATCAACCTTTTGCAGGTTATTTAAAGCCAGAAAATATTTTGATGATTGCAAGATTTTTTAGGATATAATAATTATTTACTGATACAAGTCCTACTAATTAACACATAGCTGGGGAGAGAAGAGGTGGACTTTTCCTAAAAGGTATTTATGTGAAAATAAATATAACAAAATTCTAAGCCATCATCCATTACACCACCTGAAAATCCAAGCTTACAGCACCTGGTATTCCTAAGTCATTACTCATCTAAATATTGACCAGGTTCAACATTGTTACCAGTAAATCATTTCGCCAAAGCTTGCCTCTGTCTTAAATAAATTTTTTAAATTGCAACTGCTATATTTTTTATTATATATATATATATATATATATATATATATATATATATATATATATATATATATATAAGGAAGTAAATTTATATATGAAGCTAGTTGGCAGGTTTCTTGATTCAAAATGAAACAGGCAGATTTACATTTAGTTATATGTATTGCGGTTTTGGAATTGAAGCATGAATATTTTTGCTTAAATCTTCTTCCTTTGAAGAAGAAAAAAATACAAGCAATTAGTAGGCTTTCTAAATAGAATCTTTTGCACTGGACCAAGCAAGAACCCAACAGAAGAATGTAAACAATCAAAAAATAAATTTGTTTACTTTTTAGAACAACATATTACATCAATAGAAATGTCAATACATAAATTTGAGTAATTAATAAGGAGCAGGTCCTAATTGTGTTCATAAATTCACAATGAATATCTCACTTAAGAAATGAAGTGCAGAGACTTCTCTTTCATTGATAACAGTTTCAATAAAAATAACAAGTAAAGACTCCACACCACTTTTCTTTTTTTAGTTAACTTTACATACAAGATGTTTAAGGCCAATGTGTAGATATTGGAGGGTTGTGATTAAGCACTTTCAGCTATACTTCTGGTCATGAAAATGACTAAAAAGTGCAGTATCAAAAACATTCAGATAACTTCTACACTTATTGACTCGAACATATGCTATCTTGTATAAAAAATACAGATATAACTAGAAATGTGTGTGTGTAAAAAACAACAATATGGATAAAGACAAAAAAGGAAAACTTATCTTAGATGACACATTTCATCCTGATGGACTTTATCAAGGCAAATGTAAAGATTTTATTTTGCAACAAGTATTTATAAACAAAAGTAAAAATGTTAGTTTTTCAGAAAGCTCTTAAATATACTTCAGGCTAACTGAAAGTAAAGGTAAATTATGGAGGATGCTAAGTGATGTAACCTTGATTTACAGGATTCTACACCATGCCACACAAGGAGGCAAACCTAGTCATGGCTGTCAGACAATTTCTGTGAACATGTTGCCCCTTTGCATTTGATCACCAAACTCCCCAGACTGCAGCCCCCTTAATTATTGGGGCACAGTTGAGTGAGAGACCAACAAAACTCCTTATAACACCAAAGATGAACTGAAAGCAAGGAGTATGGTCGCATTCACCGACTTAAACAAGGAGACTGTCCAGAAGAATTGCAAGAGATTCCAAAGTCGTCCGGATGTCATGGTTGAAGCCAATGGTGATTTTATTAAATAAATTTACTCTTTAGTATTTCAATATATTTTTGTGCAATTTTGGTAAATATATCTGTTAAAATGAGATGTCAGTGTTATTTTCATTTTTGTGTAATTTAGACTATAATTTATCCATCGCACCCTGTATATATAGGAAAACAGAATCCTGTTGTCAGACATAGGGTCTTCCAGCAGCCACCCTCTTGAACCAGAGCAGCACTATTTCCTCAAGGCGCTTGATGTAGGTCTGTGTTAAATCTGAAGCCCAGCAGGAAGACAAATGGAGGCATAATGCAGCCATCACTAGTGATCACTCCAAAACACCTTCGTCACTGCCATTAGACTTATCCAACTCTTTCTGAATCCTTTAAACTATCCTCAGATTGACATCCAAACACTCTGAAATGTTAGTATTGGAGTTTCTGGTATAAATGTCAAGCAGTACAGCATGCCGTTTCCAATTTCTGGTGAAATGAATCAAGTCATTGTGCTATTTTTCGTGCAGACAGTGCCCAACTGACCCTACTATAATGTGCAGTCGACAAAATCAAAAACAATGTGTATGCGTGAAATTAAAAATGATGAAATGACGACAATCTACTCATCACACACTGTGTGTGTGTGTGTGTGTGTGTGTGTGTGTGCATATATATATTTTAGGAAGAGGTCATATTATTGTTATATGATCTACCTGTATCTTTCTATCAGACCACTCAAATCTCGTTATTGGATCAAGGCTATCTGACAGTCAACAGTGTTGTGCAAGCTAATGATTGACGTATAAACCAGTGTTTCCCAACCATTTTTACTTTAGGGTGCACTTTGTAGAATAACTAAAAATCTCTTGGGCACATTTTTAAATTTTAATAAGGAAAAATTGCTCATGAAATTTGAAAATTATAAATTTTTGGTTTAGCATTCCCAAAGATTAACAGGACAGTTTTCATTTAAAGGGATTTATGAAGAATCTGCTGATTTAAATCCCTTGATTAAAGCAAAAGAGAAAAAGATTATCCACTCCTTAATTTAGCAACCAGTTTAAATATCAAATGATAAAGATTTGATTTGGACATGAAAGTTAGGTGCTTAATGTCTCTAGCATTTTAAAAAATAAACACTTTTTTTTTTTTAAAATATAAAAATAATTCATAAGTTACTCTTCTGTTAACTTGGGGTGTGCATGGCTAACTTTCAGAGTGCATTAGAACACCTAGTCACACTGATTGAGAAATGCTGCTATAAACAATCACATTAATACTATAGGGTTTTTGGAGGTTTGGGATGGGAGACTACCTAATCCACTAATTTGTTTGGTGGCTGTCCTTGTTCAGCAAGTAAGAAGCCATCATATATATATATATATGGGCAGCAGATCATTATTCAAACATATATTGTTAACAGACAATGAATATCTATATGTTTGATCATGACCCGTTCTAAGCTTTGTAGAGTGGCTTTAGTTTCGGAAGAAAATAAAGACAAAAACTGTCTAACATTTGGATATTTTTTTTTTATTATTATGTTCATCAATCTAAGCTTTTGGCTCACATTTAGTTTTTGTCTTTATTTCCTCTCGAAACTAAAGCCATTATACAAGACTTAGAATGGCTCATGATCAAACATTCATTGTCTGTTATATTTAACAACAGATGTTTTTATATTTATATATATATATATATATATATATATATATAAGCAATGCAAATATGACTGAAACGGGTTAAGGTATTTCAGGAAGAGATTCAAAAAAGAAATTGTGCTTTATGTTATAAAATAATGTAATGGCTATTTGCTTTCAGTGAAGAATTCAAAAATTCAATCACCAAGAAATAGAATTCATCAAGTCCATCACTAAAATTCTACGTTATACCTAAAGATGATTTGGCTTTGAACTAAATAATAAAGCATCAGAATAAACAATACAAAGAAGCAAAGCAAGACTACAATCAGAATTATAGCACCCCCCCCACACACACACATCCATAAACATCCAATTCCTATCCTGCAGTTTTCAGACAGAAAACTGAGAAAATGAGGCATTACAATTCATCCCAAACTGTATAAAAACTGAACAGAACAAGATGGTATGCCAACAAACAAAACTTGCAAAAAGGATGTATGCTTGTTTTTTGGAGCCAAACATATCAGAAAATTTAGGAACTATTGTATTATGAGGACTACAAACAAATGAAGGTCTTTGATCAAATAAATATTTTATCATTCTTTTGAGAACCCCTCCTCCCCAAGAAAAAGAGAAAATAGAAAAGTTTCAGATTGAATAGATATTGCTAATGAGAGGGTGGAATCACGAAATATTGAAGGTTTATAAGAGTGCAATTTTTAAAAACGTTTTAGGCTTTAAGACAAAAATACTACCAGCCTCACAATTATACCTTAGCAACAGAACTATATTTGATGATATACAAGACCTTCCTATTTACATTTAACATTACAGTATTATATAGTTAGGCTAGGTACAAATACTAGAAATCTATGGCATCTGCATATTCAAGTCTACATAAAACTGATAGAACATCTTTTTAGACATTTTTTGTGGGGAGCATATGCCATCAAATCTGATAAAAAAATATGTGACTCATGGTTCAAATGAAAAAAAAAAAAAAAAAGACTTTTATACTGAACTTTTTAGTCACAAAAATAGCTATGCTAAAAAGTACTAAAATAAGACCAAACACTTTTGTTGCCATCAATTCAAATTTGGTCCATAATCAGCTATAAATAAAAAAATAAATAAAAATAAAAAATTAAAAAAAAAAAATGGAAGAATTTCTAAAACTGCAAAAAACTATAAAAGTGCATTATGTTAAATTAGTTATGCTTTATACAGAATTATGAAAAAATATTGATAAACAATTAAAAAATAAAATAACTTTATTTTCAATAATTTTATAATCTTATTTAAATATGGAGAATTATTTTATTAAATCCTGTAAAAGTTAATCCTAATATTTGTCATTATCCCAAATTCATTTATATTCATTTGTTTTTCTGGGTTTATGGTTCAAAACTTTACTTCACACCTAAATGCTGACAAAAATCATACTCTCATTATAGACCATACACAGAGGTTAAGAGAAAAATAATCCATTCACCATTGGTGGGGGGGGGGTGACAAACAATCTTCTTTAGAAGTGCACTTAATGTTGGTGGGGGGCAGGGACAAAGACACGTTCAAAACTTGTGATATACTTGATATATTCCAAAAGTAAGTGTATCTTTACAGAGATTATTCAAGGAATTGAAGATGCATCTTCCATTAACCATTCTAGAAGTAACCCTGTACAGGAAAGTTGAGATTGCTGCTACAAACGATGTGTTGTTAAATGGCTAATATCAGCAAGACCAACTTAAGAATGATTCATTAAAAACCTGATTGCTTACGTCATTTATAGCCCTAAAACGTCTTAATACTCTAATACTCATAGGAGTTGAGTAATTACCTTTTTGATAAAAGTATATGTAAGTGCAAACTGAAAATTTGATTTTCATAAGCAAAAAATTAAGTAACCTTAACTAATTCTACTTCTAAAAATAATCTTTAATTTAAATGTTTTATTAAAAAGGAAAACTACGTGAGAAAATACAGCATAAAATCATTTAAATATTGGAATATTTTTAAAAATACAAAATCTCATTGTCAAAATCAGAGTTATCTAATATTTCAAGTTATAACGGACATGGCAATAACATTTAAAAATAAAACAAAAACTAATTAAAAAAAGAAAAAAATTATCTATTTCCATTTATATTAAAAAATAATTCTAATTTTTAGTTTGTTTTCTAAAAGAAAACTTAATGTCAATTTAAAAAAGACTTAATACATATTTGATAAACTTTTAAACAGTTTTTTTTTTTTAAAAGACTTAAAAAAAAAACAAAAAAAAAACATATCTTCTATAATAATAATAATAATAATAATAATAAATAAATACCCTAGAGTAAAGAATATAAGAATAATAACAGTAAAAAATTAAATTATTAACCTTTCATTTTCTTAGCAACTAACCAAATTTCTTTAAAATATTCAAGATGTCCTGAAAATATTGGCACAAAAAGGTTAAATATCACATATTAGGAAAATAATGTCTATGAATATTAAACAGAGAAAAAAAATGACCAAGCACTAAGAATTGACATTTATGAAGAAAAATATCAACATAATTCTGAAGAAAAAAAAAAAAAAAAAAAAAAAAAAAATGTCCCAAATTGTTTATTTATGAAGTTTAGTCATTGAAAGATAAATTTTTTTTTTTTTTTTTTTTTTTTTACAGTGGGAATGAAACAATGCAAACCTGATGGCTTTTGTTAATTTCTTATAGGTATAGACAAAAAGAAAAGTTTCAATTCTTTTATGAAGTTTCTTATAGGATTTTTCCAAAATCTTTGAATGTTTTTAAATAGGCATTGCAAATAAAACCTTTTAGAATAGACTCATTATTTAGAGGTTTCTTCTTTTAAATTACAGTCATTTATTTAATAATATATTTATTAGTATTTTACAAGAATCTGACAAAAATTTACATCTCATAAATATATATTTACAATAACTTAGATCCTTCCATCAACACTGTAATCAAGTGAAATTTGTGAACCACTAAAATAAATACTTTTAGGGTTCTTTTTCACTGGTCTCATATTTTTAAACTTTTCAATAAACAGTTTCTCTGAATGAAAATTTGCTTAGAATTATTTTCAGACTTACTTTCATTATTGCTTTGAAAATTCTCTGCTGAACAAGCCTAATAATGATACTGGATCATAATAAATAACATGAAAATAATTGTAAGAATTGAGATAATTTAATTGGTTAAAATATATTCAAATTAAGGATGAACTTGATACATAGCAGTTGGAGGAATTAAGATGCCATATTCTTTGTTTGAAGTAACTTCTCTACAAAGAATTACAATATTGACAGTTCCCCACCCCCAAAAGAAATGATTTTAAAATAAAATTAAAAATAACTAAAAACTAAATGTACACACCTACATGATCATGAAATTTATAATAAAAATATTACTCTACACTATCATGTTCCTATATATATATATATATATATATATATATATATATATATATATATATTTTAATGCAGTCAACACCAGCTATTCTTGTTTGCCTAATGTATTGTTGTACAACAACAAAAAGCAATACATTCTGTAAAGAAAAATATGACATTGGTGCTGCTTTGTGGTTTGTAAATGTTCTCAGAGACAACTGTCAGGTTTTCTCCACATGAGGAGGAGATTTAATAACATGCTGACTTGTTCTGAATGTGGCACAAGGCCTTTTTATTTTGGAGGTCCCACACATACATAAAACCAGGGTCCAAAAGTAGTCCAGCTTTTATTTATTTTTTTGTTAAAATACCCACCCACTATTTGAACACAGCACAAGAGTTCAAAAACAGTCTCCCAAGCAGATGATTCCATGTTCACTATAGCCAACTGTTACCTATCCTAAATACTAGTTACTCTACCTTGAGCCTTGTATTGGGTGAACAATAGTTTAAGGAAAAAAAAAGCTCCTCCGCCTTTCATTATATATATATATATATATATATATATATATATATATATGGTAAATCAAAAATAGTGCCTAAATTCTGGAAGCCTTGCAGATTATTCATTTTCTTAGTTAACACATTTTGTTTAGCAGATTTCTTCATATCTTCTACCTAATAACTGTTTGAACAAACATTATATATCTATGAGAAAGAGAGAGACACACAAAGTTTGGGGCAAACCTCTGGATTAAATAATTAGTAAGTTTTATTCCGACTTTGGTTTAATTAACTCCTACTAAACTAAGATTCTGGAACTATTTAACCCAGTAATACATGGCGTCCCATTTGTTTTAGAGAGGAAGTGACCTGAAATTTTTAATTCCTCAGATTATCATTAGCCAGCAAGGTAGATTAGGCTAAAAGAGTAAAAATTCTAAGGAAACTTCATGCAGTTTTGGGTTAATTTCATTATTATTATTACTGAATAGAAGATAAAACCCTTCAAGAAATGAAAGTCCTTATGATCTTATTTCAGAAATTTCAGAATTTCATTAGTTTAGAAAAAGGCATGAAACCTTTAATTTTTAAGCAATTCTTTGAAATCTGGAGAGTACCAAACCTTTTGCTGTGTGTGTGTGTGTGTGTGTGTGTGTGTGTGTGTGTGTGTGTAATAAAAATATAGTTTTAAGTTATGCTATATTTATAGGTAATAGTGCTCAATATCAGGGATAGAGGGTGTGTGAATGTAAATGGACACTGAAGCCAACACTGACTGATGAGTGTTCCATGCATGAAAAAAAAACTTACTACTCAGTATCAGTATCAATTTATAGTTGAGCTGGCTAAATGTGGCTGTAAATTCTATGCTGACAGTTTCTTTTCTCACACTTATTTATGGAAGTCCCTTTCTCATAATTCTCTTTACTAATTCTTCCACACCCTGTAACCCCTTGTGGGCTAGTGGTTGTACTACCTTGCTTGTGGTGATATCAAACAAAAAAAAAAAAAAGAATTCTATCAGGGAAATGGATAAAATAAATGTTAATATATACACATACAATACAGCAGATATTTATTAATGTATGTGGGTTGGGGTTATGGCATTTTGCAAAACAATTGATTTCCTGTATCATAATTCAATGAACTTTTGTTAAAAAAATAATGAAGGGTTTAATTCAGTTTATTTTTTTTAAAATGTCATCCCCACCAATACAAAATTTCTAAAATCATATACAAGTATAGTACTACTGACTTTCTGGAACCTGCTTTTGTTTATTTGTAAGTGTGTATGTTATGCTAGAGCTATAAACTGTTAAATGCATTAAAAAATACATAAATACTATCCAATTATATCATCAGTAAATTGAAAAATAAAGATTCTGAAATATTTTGAGTTTTTACCCTTATTGTGTATATGGTAAAATTGAAGTTTTAGTTTGAGGTGACCTTTTTCAAGAATTAAAACAAATTAATGCTTTTTTCATTATTTTTTAACAAAAAGTTCATCAATTTATGATTCAGAAACATTGGATTACATAAAAAGTCATAACCCTGCTGTGGGGGGTACCATACAACAGAGACACAAAAAAAAAAAAGAAAAAAAAAAAAAAAAAAAAAAGGATACAGTAATTTACTCAAAGGACCCTAATCTACTTAGTGGGCAACAGAAGCTATTGACAGGCCTTAACCTTGGTGCCACAAGCTTTTCCAGGCAACCCCATTTACTGAATCAATCCAGTCAGTACAGAGAAGAGGAGACAGAATTATAAAGTTAGTGCTGTGTCTAGTGTGCTATTAAAGCTATAAAATGAAAAGTTTTAAGAGTGGGAAGTAAAATATTTCAAACATTTGTCTAAAATTTTATTTTAGTTTTATAGTAACATTTGTAGATTTTTAACTAATTAAACAAAAATAATTTGTATCTCCTATTATATGCACCTTATAGCAAAACATTTAAATTATATATATTGCTTCACTTAATTCAGCTAAACTGCTGTTTCCATTTATCCCTACTGTGTGTGTGTGTGTAAAAAGCAGACCTTGTATAAGACTATCTTTGAAGATATTGAAAAATTTGTTATGATGAAGATAGAAAACTAAGAATGAATATCATGTGTTTTTATAGAACATCACACTTCATAGTAATGCTTGACATCCAAAGAATGCTTGTAAAATGAAAAGGAACCAATATTTACTAGTAAGCTAGATTAATTGATGAGAACTTAAAATTATTTCTTATAAGTTACAGAAGATTCTTTTCCACATCCATTTTTATTTTAGTAGGCCTGAGAAGTTATCATAGATGAAATAAATTTTAATTAGCAAATCTTCTGAGTATAAATTTCACTTGAAAACTA
The DNA here is from genome assembly GCA_963932145.1 of Acanthosepion lycidas. Taxonomy (NCBI): domain Eukaryota; kingdom Metazoa; phylum Mollusca; class Cephalopoda; order Sepiida; family Sepiidae; genus Acanthosepion; species Acanthosepion lycidas. The sequence continues at coordinate 51,424,774 of OZ010578.1, read as the reverse complement.
ATTAAAATCCAAAGAACCTACCAAAAACATTCATTAATCATTTATTAATTTCTATTATTTTCATTACTTAAATACTTAAAACAGTATATAAAGTTAACTAAAACTCTAGTGTCATTAAAATATTCTCATACATTTTTTTTTTTCTTTTGGAAAGTAATAACAGGTCATAACATCTGTTGTAATTTTCAGCAGCGATTTTATTAATCTAATCCTTTTTCATGAACAATTAAAAAAGAAAAATATATTTGTTAAAAGGGGATAGATAGAATGTGGGTTAGAAAACGATTATTGGCTAAGTTGTAAAATTGCTTTATCCCTTCCTTTAAATATCATTTTCAACAATATGACTGAACTTTGTTTTATTAAAAATTAAATAAAATTTTAATATAAAAATAGGAATTTTTACCCTATTTCAACATTTAAAAAAAAAAAAAAAAAAAAAAAAAAAAAAAAGTACAAGTCTGTATAGATTACCAGATAATACATCTAGTCAAATTACAATTCTTGAAGTTTTCAATTGTTTTTTTTTTTTTTTTTTTTTAGGGTTTTTTTTACTTCTAATTAATACTGTGATTTTCAATAAAAGGATTTTTTTTTCAATAAAATATAAAATCAGTGTTTTTAAGTTCTACAAGAACCTCTTAAGCAAATATCTCCATGCTCTATTTACAGCAGCAGCAATTTCATTGGAGGTTTCAAAATCTGCAATGACTGTAAACAACAGTATAACATTAACATCAGTTTCAACTTAAAATCTGATTTGTGAACAACTCTCATTAATTAGAAATAGTAATACTCCAAGTATAAAAAATACTTAGTAAATTACAAAATGATCCAAAGATTATCTCTAATGTACACACAAAACAACTACAGAGTTGTTGAAAACAACAAAAAAAATGCATGTGGGGGTATGAGAACAGAGTAGAGAGTATTAAAGAGAAATAAAAAGGAGAGAGAGGAGGAGGAAAGTATGGCGATAGGGGAGGAAGAAAGCATTAATTTACAACAATATATCACTTTACTAACCTGAATGGGTTGTGCAACTATGCCTTGTGGTGTCTGGACCATTCTATAAACAGTTCCCCCGATTTGTCCCTGACCCAGTGTTCCCATAGAGACAGCAGCAGACTGGGCAGCAGCTAAACCCTGTTGAATCAGGACATTGTTGGCTGCCATAGGGGCAACTACTTGCTGCTGATGCTGTTGTTGCTGCTGCTGCAACTGACTTTGGAGGGTAGCTGCAGCTGCTGTGGCAGTAGAAGTGGAAGACAAGCTGGTGGCAGAAGATGCATTTGGGAGCTGGGAGGAAGAGGATGAAGATGATCCACCAGTGGCAGTGTGGTTAGGAGTCACACTGCCTGAACTGCTACTACTGAGTGAGCCATCAAAATTAGGGGGTGGTGAGGGTACCTCCGTGCGGAGGAGATGTTCACTCTGCATCTTGCTCTTTAGGCATGTTATATAGCGGTTGCAGAAGTCTTTGCACAGCTCATTAACCTTTTCCAACTCCAGCAGGTGGATCCGCAAAACCTGGATAGCTTTCACCATCTGCAAAAAAAGCAAGTAGACAGCAGGTATAAAAAAACAGTCATTTACTTAAGGTAAAAAAGTATCCTAAAAAAATAATTCTTAACTGTTGCACTTTATGCTAGAATAATATCAGAATATTATATATATATATGTGTGTGCAGCAATCCTTCATTTATACATGTTTCATTAAAGATGACAGACATGGTACTGCAATTAAGCTTTTTATTTAATTTTTCCTATGTTCGAAAAAGTGTTTTCTTTTCTGGACACACTGTGTAGAAACTGTCCAAATGTTCTGTAATTCTGAGTGATTTTGGCTATACTTTTAGCCATTATCAAGGATGATTTTATTTTTACTTTTTAACTGGATGTATGGGTCGTGTGTATATTTCTAGAGTTATAGGGATGTATTATTTTCTGAACACAGCACGTTATGGCTGTGTTCGTAGTTAATATTAAGTGTTGGCTTTTTCTATTTTTTATATATATATATATATATATATATATATATAATTTTAATTTCCAGCAAATAATTAAACATTTTCACATACTTGACAAATTTTATTTAACTTCAAATGAATACCCTGATTTAATATTGACCACTGAATTAAACACATTGACAAAATGCTACCTATTTCCATAGAAACTGCAACAAATTCAGAGATTTGATAGAGAAAGTTTTCAGCTACAAAACACTTTTTCCACATGACTACCATTGGCAACACATTTTTGCTAGTGATAATTAACCTGCATGGCACACTATGAATATAGCTTGTCATACACACTGCAATCACCACTACTGAAACATTAAAATCTCAATAGGTGCAATTTTCTCTGCATAAAGGAATTCAATGACATATCTCTGCTCGATATGCTCTTTTATGTCAGATGCCATTTTATCAGACTGTAATTCAAGTGCCATGTGTAAAATGGCCAAAAAATAATTAAAGGTTATTAGTAGAAAGGTTCAACCTCTGTCATACCATCAACACCTGCCTCTGATGTTATGGATCAAAGATAATAAAATAGCCAGCATGTGAGGTGGGAGGGATACAGCTTAATATTTTTAAATCCCAGATTCCTTATACAACATTCTGGATATCCAATTGGTGGTTGAATATCTTAAATCATTTTACATTTATTAAGTGAAAACTCAAATATATTGATACAGGGGCACAGTAATACTTACGAGGCCATCCAATTCAGTGTCATCACTGAAAAAAGGCTTGCGATCCTTCTCCTGGTGTTGTACAAAGGCCTGAATGTCCACATCGAAACTGTCTGCTGAGGGACATTCAGGAGTCTGTGTTGCTCGTTCACATTTTTCAAACAACAAGGCCATCAGCGGAAACAAAGGATGTCTAAAAGAAAAGAAATTATTGTGATATCTAATAAACAATTCTCTTTGTTATGCTACCAAAGCTGGTAGAGTATTTTAAAACAAGAGACACAGACACGATACACCGACATGGACGCCATACTAGTGCAATACCAACACAGAGATAGTTATAACCAATAGCATCAATTTTGTTATAAGTATTTACTTTGTCAAAGCAACTGAAAAAAAAGGCCAGATCCAAGAATTAGGTCACCAACTGATGATGCAGGCCAAATTTAGAAAAAAAATATATAAAATAAATATTTAGACTGTGTGTGAGTATGTATCACTTTAAATGTTATTTTTAGTGGATACTCATATTTGAGTAGACATTCCATTTATTTCTTAAACAATATTTTTATTTATTTTCCTCTACTGGAGTAAATATTCAAGAAATCTTATTTGGGGAAAATGTTCACTCTCAAGCAGGATTTGAAACATTTATCCCTCTGGAATTGATAAATTAACTCCATTACCTTAGAAAATTACTGTATTTATGTTTGATACAAAACTGACCAGATATGAAAACCGATGAATTTATTAGGTTGGTGCAAAAATAATGTCGGTTTTTGACGTATTTTTAACGTCAAAAACCGACATTATTTTTGCACCAACCTAATACAAGTTTGCTTAAAGGCACATTTCAAACTTTGTTTGATGGGCGAGGCTGCTCCGTGGATGGGATGGTTAAGGTACATTGGGATCTAACAACAGTTTCTCTCTGCCTAGTGGGATGCAGGTTTGTATCCTGCCAGAGAGCACATATTTTTCTTTAAGATTTCTCGAATATTCAGGCCAGCAGACGAAAATAAATAATTATACTGTTTAATAGATAAATGGAGTGTCTACTCAAATATGAGTATTCAATAAAAAATAATGTTTAAAGTGATAAAAATCTGTCTGACTGATAAATAAAATCCATTACCTTAGAAAATTATGGGAGGAGGGAGACTGGCTTATATCAATCAATACCTCAAAAACACACTAGTAACAGTTCATCACCACTGAGCAGACCCTAAATTTACTCCAGTCCTGATGAGTGGTTGTACTCTCAATGAAACTTCATGCTTCAATAGTCTTTTTATATTCATACTATTGCTAAAAAAGTTAGAAGACTGATCAGTTCCTTGTACTGTATCCCAGTAAGTACACAACTCCTGCCCTGCTCTATGTTTACAAGAGTCAGATCAGGCCAAAAATGGAGTATTGCTGCCATATCTGGACTGGTGTTGCCAAATCTTCACTGTGCAGTCTTCACAGAATTTAAAAGCAATTATGTTGCCAACAAATTATTTCCTCCCCACTGCATACCCTTTCTCTCTCAGACAAAATATTGCTATCCTCTCACTACTCTATTGCTATTCCCATAGCAAATGTTCTGATGGGCTACATTCCTTAGTTCCACCAGTTCAGACTTTTACAGTTAGAACCTGCCATGGTGACAACATCATTTCATTTGTATTCCTTTGGTAAGGAGCAAGTTCTATCAGAAGGCTTCTTCCCTAAAACGGTTACTTTGTGGAACAAACTACAATCTTAGCCCCTTCAAGTCTAGGGTCAAGTTTATCTACCCTGAGCTAGTCAGTTATGTGCCATGCGTGATACACACTTAGGCAATCATGTATCTTTCAATACATGACTGACGAGGAAGATTCCCTCCACACCGCACAGTAGGTTACCATTTCTTTCTGAGGTAGACCAGTTGCCATCCAAGGCTATAGAACCCAATCTGTCCTGCTATTTACCCATAGCTCAGGGAAGAAGAAAAGGATTCATACCTTTCCCAAAGTAAGAGAATGGAATGGATTTGACTGGAATTTGAACTCAGCTCTCCGATTCCTCAATCCAAGCTGTTATCCATTACTCCACTGTATCCTTATAACATGCACGTTTTACCTCCTCTATTCACACCCTTACAGCAACCTCGTTCACTAAAGTAACCATCTACTTTGAGTGGCTCTTGGGTCTTACATTGGTGGAATATATATATATATATATATATATACACACACACACACATGTTCACAAAATACAAGCCCCAAGGAAATGTAGAGGGTTACTTAATGATGTTGTGTGGACATAAGGAGGAATTAAGTGTAGATTATGAGAATATGTAGGATAGATAATGGTTGATCCTGGACTTGAAGAGGTTAACATTATAGTGATAGGGGGGGGGACATAGTCTCAAGAGTCTTTTTAATACTAATGCTCACTCAATAAAGAGTCACTCATGGTAGAGGCTTGCTGAATGAGATTTTTGTATGGATGAAGATAAAGTAATGCAGATTATGAGAATATGTAGGATAGATAATGGTTGACCATATACTTGAAGATTGCAGTGACCAGGGAAGTATTCTTACAGGAGTTTGTTCCACAAAATATGATTTCTCAAGATGAAGCTATCCGAGTGGAACTTCCTTCTTACCAATAGAATACAAAAGAAATGAAGATGATTCAACACTGTATGTGGCATGGTGGGTCTGAGCAGTAAAGGTCTGGTGAAGGTATGGAATATAGTTCATCAGATATTCACTATGAAAATAGTGATAGAGTAGTGAAAGGTTTGGGATGTTTTTTTTTTTCTGTGGGAAGTAATTCATCACCCACAAGGCTGCATAAATGGTTTTGAACTATATATATATATATATATATATATATATGTGTGTGTGAAAGTGACTAAGCCCAACAATTATTTTAATATATTTTCTGTTTATATTTTATTTTTATAGATACAAGTAAATGCTCTATTTATAATAAACATTATTAATTTACTGGGCATTCAAGCCAGTAAATGTAATAAATAATGTTTATTATAAACAGAGCATTTACTTAAATAATTATATCTATAAAAATAATATATATACATATATATAAGCAATATATCATGTGAATTTCAGCTTATAACATCTATCTTTATTAAAAGATACTGATAACTTGCTTTATGGTCAACACCATTGCTAATGTCTAACCATTATGTGGAAGGTATTTCTGCTGCACCATGTACAAAGTGCAATATAAAATTCGATTCATAAATAAATCCAAAACATTATAAGCCAGAGAAACAAGTCTCATTCACACAATATCCCATAACTGAAGAAATTATTTATAATATTTTACAATATTTATAACAGTTCATCCATAGCCTCCTGGTGTCAATTTAAACTGACACCTTTTCTCCATATATTGTGATAATGTTTCTTAAAGTTGTATTCTTTTAATACAGTACAGTACCTCCATTGTTTTATCATTCCTTTGTTCTCTTAATTTAGGTACATTTTAGATTAGTCACCGTTTTTAAACACTTCTTATTTAGCCCATGGCAATTACTGGAACTAGCACAATAAAGCACAGGCTCAGAGAATATGGTTCCTACTTTCTTATCCTTCTAAACCTACCCACTACAATAGCATTGCTGGTACATAACTTTTAAGACCTTTTTCTCTCTGCATTGGTTTCCTTTAATATCATATTTTAACATTTATCTAAGGTTGCCAGCTTTGTATAAATTTACATTTTACTGTTGTACTTCTCTATGTACATCCCCTTTTCACCACATGTTGATTGTTTATACACTGTTCTCAAACTGTATCATAATGTAACCTTCTTCCTTTCTGTGAACTTATCACAGCAAACTTTATGACTTACTCATATAAGCAAACTACTAGCCATCTCCTTTACCCATTTTAGAGCCACAGTCTCAGAGTTATGTTTGCATTTTAGCCTTTTTTGCATTTTAGCCTTTTTTGCGATCTCTCTTTTACCTTTCATTTGTTACTCAGACTAAACTAGTCTCAAGGTTGTATTTATTTATTTTTCTAGTTTTATCCTTTTGGCTTTCAATAAACCTGCTGATGAACAGGACTGTGTTCAGAATTTTGATTTAAAGACATTTATCTGGCCGTCTGAGGTACATACAAGTATGAGATGGACATATACTGAGAAGCAGAACAGTTTGCATCTTCTTGATTTTAGATGAAAAACTGAAAATTTTCTAATATAGTAAGTGAAATTTTTACCAGTAAAAACAAAAAAAAAACAAAAAAAAAACAAAAGTTTTGTCCAAGAACTTAATTCCCTGCATTTATCTTACTATTTTCATAAACTTTGAAGAGACCTACAAAACAAGCTCTGAAATGCTTCAACACTTGATAAAATCTATTTATGAAATGCTCTAGTTTAAGAAAAAAATTATAGTAAATAAAACAATTTCATCTGAACAGTGATTTTTATCAATATATTTGAAAGAAATTGGTTAACAATGAATAATATTTGTGATAAATACTTAACTTTACAAGAAAGATTATTTTTTATGTTCAAAATATTAGCAGGAATGTTATGTTGAGCAAATGACTAACTCACCGATATATTGCTTTCTTGTCATTGTCCAGGCTCTGCGTCTCACTCGCCTGGCTACTGGAGGTTGTTTGTTGCGTTGGCACTGGACTTGGACTATTGCTGTTGCTGCTGCTACTACTGCTGGGAAGATCAAAAACCAGAGGGAAGAAAAAGTAAAAAAAAAATATGTATATATAATTAATGGAGAAAGTTTCATTTTTATAAAAACTAAGTATAACAATAAAACTACAACCATTATTTAAGACTTAATTATTCTTCAATAAACGACACAGCTTCATATTGTCTATGAAAAATGCTGTATCACTTCATTTTCTTTCATTAAATATTTTATTTTTGGAAAAATAATCAAGTGAACACAGATATATTTCATAAACTAAAGTTATGTTACGTCTACAACTCCTTCTGCAAAGTTATTTTATAACTTTAGCATATAATTGATAAGAAAGTGAATAAAAATTTACTCAAAGTTGTATTTGAGTCACATGCTATCACAAAGCAACTGTTTATTTTAAACAAGACTCCTGTCAGGATACCCAACTGATTCTTTCATTTCTTTAACATTTGTTCCACCAACAAACACATGTAACAATAACACAAAGTTTGTTTTTTTTTAATATATTGCATAGTTGTGCTGTAATATCAGATCTTAAAATATACTCATAACACTCATTAACAGTAATTTGGGACAGAAGATTAAAAAAAAAAAAAAAAAAAAAAAAAAAACCCTTAACTGTGCAATTAAAAAAAATATAAAATTAAATATGGTTATGTCTGCAGTGCTAGCATATTTTTTGTTCAAACAAATGACTATATCCTTCAAAATCATTCAAAAATCCCTTGAAAGTAAATGGATATAGGTTTTCAACAAACGAAGCTAACATTGATCAAATAGTTATTGATAGGATTTCATTATCATAATGATGAGTGGTGGTAAATTTATCATTTATAAGAAAGAGGCCAAAAAGATGAAACAATGACAAAAACTTGTTCTGCATATAGTCAAACAGTAAAAATGGTCATTTCCAAATAAAATAATTCTTTTGGTCAACCAAACAATAGTACTGACATGAAAGTAATCCTTGTATTGATCTGCAAATAAAGTGTGTGGTCTTGGTTGAAGGGATGAAAACTTGGCCTTGTAAAAATATTCAACTTGTCTATAATGAAAACACAAAAGGGAAGAAAAAGCAGATAGTGTAAATCTGAAATTTTTATATTCCAGAAATAGTTGTGATTTATAAAAATTGCTTTTTTTGATAGGGAACAGACAAGACAGAGGAATATTCCTTAATAACTCCAGCTTGGACTGTTACATCCAGCTGCTACTCATTATAATGTGGACTGCTTGGCTCTGAGTGACTATTTGATATGTTGTCCTCGTATGCTGATGTAATAGTAGACACAAACACATGCAAATATTTAACAGAAAAATGCTTGACTAAAGCATGTTACTTGAATATATAATTTCTAATAATTATACATGCCTAAAAGCTGAAACTTTGTAGATTAATAATTTTATTATAGACACTTTAAATGTATAATTTTATCTTTTTCCAGTTTTATTAAGTTTTATTTTAATTGGTATACACTCTGCAGTGATATTGTATCTTAATTTTTATTAAAAAAGACATTTTGATTTGGTCAGAAACTGATTAGTAGTTTTAATAATCAGTCTGCTATAATTTGAATCTAATGTGTTCATTTCATCAAATCTTAATATATAGAATTTTAAGTTTTTCTTCACAAACACTACAGGGATAAGGTAGGTACCTCCACGAGAGCACTAAAAAAAAAAAAAAAAAAAAAAGCATAGCATAATGAAAGATGCCAAACTTGACAAAAGCAAAATTTTATCGTCTAAATATTTATGTTATTATTAAGAGGAAAGATCAAAGTATTTTGGGGGTATTTTTTTACATTTTTTAATCATTCCAAGCATGTCTGAAATTTTCATTAAAAATCTTCTTTTTTTTTTGAGTCAGCAAAATTGACCATTTTTTTCCATTTTATAAAAAAACTGGAAATCACACTTTGAAATTCTTTTAAATATCTATTATCATTTTTTCAAAACTTATTTTAAGAAAATCAAAAATTATAATGTTTATTTAAAATATTTTGAACCAAGCTTAACTTGGCTTCTGCGCCAAAAAGATGCAATTTGAAAATAAAACAAAGCAGGTCATAAACTTTCGCGTCACTTGACAGGTGATAAATAACATTGACGGATTCCGTAAGGATAATTTGTTCTATGGAAGGAGAAAAGTGAAATTATTTACATTTAAGTGAATAAATTATTTACCTCATTATTTTTAAGGAAAACTTTCAGCATTCTAATTATTTGTTTTTTTGTACTTAGCTTTCACCTTTACGTTTACGATGCTTTATGGAAAATATATTATAAAGAAATTGAAATAAGACTTAAGAGTGATATTAAATTTCATAAGGTATCTAATTAATTTATAGGTACCTTTCTTATGAAATTTTATCAGAAGTGTACATAAAATACTATAATTTTATGTAAATTTATTACATTTTACTGTGTTATTTGTATTACCATTCATTTTATTATTAATTTTGATATTTCATTTATGGAAAAATGACATAACTGAGATTAATATAAAAATAAGATCATATAAATTTCATAAGCTGATACTTGTAGGTACCCTTCTCAGTTGAAATTGAAAAATCAAATTAACTTCTCCACATGTGTTTCACAAAAGTAAAGGCCTTAACAGCAGAGAACAATGCTTAACTCAAATAATGCAACTTAATTTTATTCATGTTGGTCTTCTGTACTTTATAATTACAGCCCGATTATAAACACAAAATTACTGTTCTTAATAACTGCGGATCTTCTGATTAATCAATATGATACAATTTACAACACGCTAAAAAAAAAAAAAAAAAAAAAAAAAAAAAAAAAAAAAAGAAGATCTATCACGTAAGGAGACTTAGGAAACCCGATGTGGCTTCTAACTAATTTTATCATATTTTAACAACTTAAATGTAAAAATCTATTATAATTAAGAAATAACAAATAATTGTATTAAAAATTCATTTTTCATCGAAAATATTTTTTGCTTTTAGAAAATATTGTCCATATTCCTGAAAACAAATAAAAGCATTTGAAATTAAATATCTTTGTTTTATTGAGTTTTGTATGTTACAATTCAGAGCTGATTTTCAGGTAGGGAGGGGTCCAATTAAAAAAAAAAAAAAAAAAAAAAAAAAAAAAAAACACGATTTGCATTCCTCAAAGCCTTGTGCTTTGAACTATTGTAATCACTAAACCAATTGAATTTCTATCGTTTTCATAAAATTAGTTAGGGGGGGAATAGATATAAAAAAATATTTCTGCCATAACTTTAATAATAAAAAAAAAAAAAAAAACAATGTTTATAATAATTTTGATTATCTGTGAATAGTTCCTGAAAGTTTCATTAACATCTGACAATTATTTTTATTTTTGCAAGATTTTCCAAATTAATGTGTGTCATACCAAAAAAAAAACGTGCTAAAAATTGTCTATGTTATTTTACTAGTTCCAGTGATACAAAGATAAACAAGGTTTATTAATCAAAATTTAGAATGCTCTAAAAAGAAGGAAAAATTTTAAAAAATAATTAAAAAAACTTTGGTGTTTCCTCGTAATAATAACAAGCATTTAGATGATAAAATTTTGTTTTTAGCAAGGTTGGCATCTTTTTCATCAAGCTATGCTCTTTTTTTAGTGATTTCGTGGAGGTACCTAGGGTAAGGTTTATCACTATAGTAGAAGTTTGCTATTCTAGCAGTCAGGTAGTCAATCTGACATTTAATCAAATGGAAAAATAAAATAATAAAAGTTTCTCAAAAATTGATAAAAACTTATTCAATATCTTTCTGCTAAGTAATAATGAGACAGTAGCCACTGACTAAATGATTCAATATGTAAGAAGTGGTGAGCAATCACTAAATAAATAGTGATGGATGATTACTAATATTCACAATACCCAGAAAGCAATATTTTGACACGAAATGTTAGCAATGGTGAAATGCAAAAATCACTGAATTGATATAAAAAAATTTTCTATTGACCAAATGACTAAACAGTGATTACATATGACTAATGCTCTTTTATTTATTCCCATGGGAACTACATCAGATACAGGGAGCACAATAACATTGTTGAATGGGGAAAATTTTCAGTTAAAAAAAAAAAAAATAAAATAAAACACACACACACACCGAGAACACAAACATTATTTTTCCACAATTGGCAAGAGTCTGCATTTCATGAATTAACAGCTATACATGACCATCTAGGACAAAGCTTACCATGCACATCACAGTTGCTATTGCTGAAATGCATTACTCATTGACTAATTGTGCTTGCAACTACATTTTGGTCCCTATAAACATTTATCAACTGTCAATGGCTGTCATTTTTCTCCATAGAAGAATTTGATGATACACCTCTGCTTTGTATACATTTTTATGTCGGACATCATTTTGCCAGATTGCTGCTCAGTTACTATTAGTTTTACAAGGAAAAAAAATATGGGTTATTGGTAGGAAGGTTTAGCCTTTACTGTTATAACATCGATGTAATAAAATAGGAGACATTACTTTCAGGGCATCTTGTATTTGTAAATTCATATGATGAAAATTGAAAAATGTAAACTTAGAAAAAAAAAAAATTAACACCTACTGCAGTTTCAAAAATTCAAGAAAGTTAATGACTTGGTCTCTTGTGTGTATATATTTCAATTTTGTGACTGCTGTTAAATTACACATCATATTCAGACATTCTAACCCGTCAATCCTTTATAACAACTTTAAGGTACTAGCAAAAAAGGAAGAATTCTTCTCCACCAATTAAAATACATTTGGGGGGGGGAGTATCCTTATATACAGTGAAAGGAAATAAAATTGTAGCATCATGATCACCAAATTTATTTACTCAAAATGCAACATACAGCTAATTACTGAATGGCTGAATTACAGTAAATGTTCATATACAGGGTGAGATGGGTGAATTGTTGCCATTTTATACATTTAATTTCTCACATGCGCAGTGCGCATTTTGGATTTTGTCAACTGCACAGTATAGTAGGGTCAGTTGGGCACCGTCTAGGAGAAAAAGAGCACCATGATGCAATTCACTCCACCAGAAATTTGGAAACAGCATGCTGTACTACTTGGCATTTGCGCTGGAAGCTCCAATACAAACATTTTAGAGTGTTTGGGTGTCAATCTGAGGACAGTACAGAGGAGTTGGGAATTACAAAGGTGCAGCAGCTCAGAAAACTTACTCTGATCATTCTGATAAGAAAAGAACTCCTGAATTTGTTGGTGAGAGCCTTAGACCCAACATGGAGGCTTACATCAAGTGCCTTGAGGAGATAATGCTGACCTGGTTCAAGAGGATGACTGCTGGAAGACCCTATGTCTGGCAACAGGACACTGCACCATACCACACAAGCAGGAGAACCCAGTCATGGCTGCCAGACAATTTCTGCAACCACATCACCCCTTACATCTGGCCACCTAACTCCCCAGACTACAACTCCCTTGATTATTATGTGCGAGGCACAGTTGAGTGAGATACGAACACAAATCCTTGTAACACCAAAGATGAACTGAAGGCAAAGATTATGGCAACATTCCCCAACTTAAACAAGGAGACCGTCCAAAAGAGTTGCAGGAGATTCCTTATTGTCCAGAGGACATGCTTGAAGCCAACTGCAATTTTATTAAATTAATTTACTCTTTAGTATAATTTTGGTAAATATATATCTGTTAAAATGAGATGCTAGTGTTATTTTTAGTTTTGTGCAATTTAGACAACAGTTTATCCATCGCACCCAGTATACGCTTACAGCTATATCACATTGAAATACTGGTTCTTATCAGATCACCGAAGTTTAGCAACTTTGAACCTGATAATCACTCAGATGAGTGACTGCTGGGGAATACAAGGTACTGTAAGTGAAGACCTAGCAAGCTGGTGATGCATACAATGTCACTCCTTATATTAACAGAAGACCTTTGATATGTAGAGGTGCTTCTGGACTAACAGTCTGCAAGACATATCAGGAATTGGGGGAGATCACATATAACGATCAATACATGTATAGCTTCCAAAATAAGGGCCCTATCAACAACAGTATGACTTGTATATCCACCTTGAGCATTAACAGAAGCCTCTACTCTTATGTAGCCAAATGACAAATATCATTCTACAATAGATTATTCCACACTTGTAACAGGGAAGTTATCAAACATCATGTGAAGCATACTGCAGTGAACTCTTTCATCAAATTGAATTTTATTGGATATATTTTTTTTTCTTGTCATTTCACTCCAAGCAAGAGAATAATGTTACTGGGAATGGAAGAGAGTGAGAAGACTTTAATGAACAGAAAGGACAATAAAAAAAAAGGGTTCAGGAAGACAGAAGATGATACATTGACATTTTGGAAGATTGTAGGTGGCATGGAAGTAAGAAACTAGAAGAGAGTTCCACAGGCAAGAAGTACAAGAGAAGAAACTATTAAAATAGAACTTTCGTTTACATCGAGTGATTTCAACAGTAAAATGGTGAGATCTAGTTGCCAATTTAGTAGTATGCTTAAATTTGTAAAGCTGAGGTACCAAGAATGAAAATTCATTAGAACAACTGCCATGAAAATATTTATAAAAAAAGATATAGGGGAAGCCACATCATAGCAATGAGAAAGGAATTGAAATCAAAATGCCAGGTCAGAAATTATAGCATTACAGACCCTTCTTTGAATTTTGTCGAAGAGCTTGAAATATATGGCAAAAACACCAGACCAAACATGGCAGCAATATTCAATGTATGGATGAATGGCAGGTTTATAAATGTCCAAGATAATTTTTCTCATGAGAATCTATCTTGCATGACACAGTGAGCCAATTTCCCTAGCAACTGATTCAATATAATCATTCCAGTAGAAAACACGAAGTCTCAATGAATTATTCTCCTGGGGATTAGTGCCTGCCATGCTGATGGAAGCCAAAAATAGTTTTCTATGATAACTAAAAAGCCATTTCTTGCCTCAGTTAACAACTGATTGGAGGTTATTTTTAAGATCAGGGATGTTAAGGGAAAAACAGTCCTTTCAACACTTTTTTTTGCAGGCACAAAGGTCCAAGATTGCCGACATTAGTTTTAAGGTACTATGCCACTTGATTGTCCTTGAGCATGTAAGTTTGCCTGGAGATTACGAACTTAATTTCAGAAATAAGCAAGAATTCCCCTGTTCATTAATAAACCTCTTATATCAATAAAACTATCAAATCAAATATAATGTTTTCCTACTTACCCTTGAGATTCAGGAATATTAGCTGCAGTTGTGGCAGAAACTATGTGAGCAGTGTTTAACATTGAAGAAGTATCTGGGTAAGAGGTAGGTAGAGCCTGCGGTACTACCGACATGGCCCATCTGGAACTAGGGTTTCACCTGTAAAGTAAATACGAAAAGAAAAAATAAAGATATTGAGAAGTCAATCATTTCAAAGCAGCAATAAAAGACATTCAAATGATTTTGTTTCCATATGCAATCAACAGGTCAGCTCAATAGCCTTAAAATCAAGGATTTAACATCATTTCTGGAAGAACCAAGTGAGTTAAATTGAGAAGTGATTATTTACTTAGATAAATCAATAAACCCATAAACAAAATGGTGAAAACAAATTCATTTTGGACAACCAATATTTTTCAGCAATCGATAATGAATATTAATCAATTAGACAGTGAAAATTTCTATTGGTTCCAATCCAAGGGAAATGATGGCAAAAATATCTCCCTTCCCAAATTTAGAGAGATATCATACAGATGCATGCTAGGATTTCTTCCTAGCCAATAAGATAGGCAACTTCTCGGTCTCATCCGACATATTTTTGTTCTTTCTTGTCTTGAAGTCAGAATGCTACAATCACTCGTTTGATTAGGATTATTTTTGACATTCTTTTCTTTCTTTTTGTTATTGTTTATTGATCATTTCTGCCAATTACTCCATAACTTCAGATCTAAATTCAGCCGCCAAGTTAAATTACCCCTCAAATAAGTGATAGTTTTTCTTACACATTTGATTATTGTATTCCATTATTTGCTTTTTAATAATTATACATTCAATAAAAATCATCATAAGCTAATGTTTATTGTTTGTAATTTAGATACTCTTTTTTTGTGAACTTGTAAAACCTCTGTAGAGCATTAGGCCAGACCACCACACTAAGTGATGTTGTGGTTTTAGTCACAAGTAGGTTTGTTTTTTTTTTGTTTTTTTTTAACTGAAATAGAGTTGCTAGTCCCATGTCCAATCAGTTTGAATTCAGAGTTGTCCTAGACTGGTTGCCAATTAAAGTTAGGAAAGTTCAGTATTTCCTGTAATTTTGCCCATGCCCGGCCATGGGCGGGGAGAGAGATTCATGTCTTTCTAAAGTATTAACAGGAATTTGAACTTGGCTTGACAATTTCATTTTCCATTCTAATAACTAATATACTACCTACATAATTTTTAATTTTGATACACACAAACACTTCATAAAATAATTTAAAAATTTTTTTTTTTTTTTTACTAATTGTGCATCCAATACAAGGCCCAAGAGAGAGGGTTACTGAATAAAGTTGTTTTATTCATGTAAGAGAGGAGGTAAGAAGGACATATTATGTAGATATAAAAGAAAGATAATGGTTGGCACAAGACTTGAAGAGATTAAGATTGTAGTGATCAGTGAAACATCTTCTCTGGAGTCCCTTGCAATGAATGGCAGTTCATTGGTGGAAGGGAATGGGGGTGATTCATCTCAGGGTATGTGGCATGGTAAATGTTAGCCAAAAAGTTCTGGACTGGTGGAACTAATGAATGTAGATTGTCTGAACATTTGCCATGGAAATAGGAAAGCAAGAGGTTTGCAACATTTTATCTGTCGGGAAAGAAGCTCTAGAGTGGAAAATAATTCATCAACCACAATACCAAGTGGAATTCAGTCATGGCTGGAGAGTGAGAATTTCTCCAGCACAGATATGCCATCAATACTTCATACTTGGAACCAACCATTTTTTTCAGCATCTTTAGTGATGGATCATATATGAGTTACACTGGAGGTGTGTGTGTGGGGGGGGGGTGAACCAATAGATGTTCCCAATAGATGTTTAAAGCAAGGAGCTGCCATGTAAATTGAAATAGTTTTGACAAAGTGAATATGAAAAGATTTATTTGCAGAGAAGAAAATGATCTAATGTGATCAACTCTTACACTGGGGCCATTGCTGGAGTTTATACTCACATGACCTCAATGTCATTAGAGGCATCTTCAGATCAAGCACTAACTTTAACACATAGCTTCATAAGAGTCTTTGAGCATTTCTTATGAATCATATTCATTTCAGTTTTTCTTTCTATTACTTATACTAGGCATCATGGTTGGAGGAACTTTTAAAAAGTATAATCTACAGTTCCAAGAGACTCATTCTCCAAAGTTACACCATCCTACTGTATTAAGGGAGTCAGGGTATTTCTTGATGCTTGGGATATGCCAAGAATCAAGACTATTTCATCCCTTTCCATTTTTTATAAAATCATTTCAATAAAGCCACTAAGATGCAAGGAGTTACAGAGCATAAAAGAATAGGAGAAAAAGAAAATGTTATTAAGCAGAGAGAGAACAATAAAAGAACTGAAATTAAGATGACAATGACATTGCATTCAAATTCCTGAAGATTGAAGTTGATTGGAAACCAAGAAGCTGGAAGAGTACCACAAGTGAGAGAAGAAACTGTTAGAACAGTTACATATAGCCATTTCAACTGTAAAATAAGACCTTGCTTCCAATCTAGTACTGTTCTTAAATTCTTAAAGACTATGTACCAAAGAGGAAAGCTCATCAAAACAATTGTGAGGAAAATATTTATAGAAAAGGAACACATGTTGAGAATCCCAATTTAAAAAAAAAAAAAAAAAAAAAAAAAAAAGGAGGGAGTGAAGTACTACATTCAGCCTAAGTGGGAAAACATGAGATTACCAAGATTAAATAGTCTACAGTCAAATAGATTTTAAGAGTATTATTATTAATCTGTTGAATTATTTTGTGAGATTTTTTGACCTAAAAACAGAACAGAATAATCAAAATTAGGGGAAAAAGAAAGCATAACCTACACAAGTAAATAATTACCTCGCATTGAGCAAAGTTGATAGAAAAATAGGTTTTACTTAAGCCAATTTTAATACAATGTTTACCATTGTTCATCTGATTATCAAAATAGCATGACCTTGTACCAGACTAAAGTTTCTCCATCTAACTTCAAAATATTAAATTTTCCAGTGAAAATAATTTTATTAGTGCAAAAATGGAGATATTAAGACAATTCATAACAAAAAGGAGGTAATAAAAAATATATTGTCATAGAAATGGTAATACCACATTTGAAACTTAATTACCTTTAAGCCCACCAACCACTCCTGCTTACAGAGAGATAACTGGTAGGACAAACATTTTAATGATTTCAAAACTTTCAAGCAATACTCAGAATTAGCACAGAGAACATGTCCAGGTTATAATACTGGACACATTGCTCGCTTTTAATCAGATATTCGGCTATAACTGCACACACATATGTAAATTGTCCACCTTTCCCTAGTGAATGTTGGCTAACATGTATTCCTTGATCTGTGCTTCCAACCTTTGACTGTCTATATAGTCAACATTGCACCAACATGAGAATTATATTTGATAGTAATAACAATCTCAACTTCAAATAAAAAGAGGAATTTTTCAAGGTGACAGCAGGTCTACAATTTTATTCATTTTGACAATGACACCTCTGACCTTTATTAACATAGAACATGGACATTCTTTAGACAAGGAAAAAATTTACTCAATATGCAAATAGAGATTTTAGTGTAGATACTGGAATTTAGTTTAGTACAGAGAAATGTGCAGTGATGGAAATTAAAAGAGGAAAGTTAATACACTCAGTAGGCATTGAGTTACCTGATGGAAAGAAAATTGCTGGAAAATGGAGATGTGTATAAATACCTAGGAATAAGACAGCATGACAAAATCAAGAGAAGATAAAAGAATGTTTCTGCAGGTTAATGAAAATATTAGGATCCAGTGTAAATGCAGGAAACACCATTTCTGCAATCAGCTCCCAAGTTATATCAATTGTGTGATAAGTTGAAATTATTGATTGAGCCCAAGATGATCTGCAAAACAGAAAAACAAGGAAAATGATGACCATATGCACCTTCAGGGAGATGTAGACAGACCTTGTTAGAAGAGAATGTGAAGTGCCTGATTTGCGTTGAGGAAATGGTGTTGATTGAAAGAAGTAGTTTGTGTCGCTATATTGAAAATAATACTGAAGAACTACTAAGTAAAAATGGAAAGAATAATTAGTCGAAGTGCTGACCCTGAAAAGACAAAGATAGAATTTGCTATAAAAAGGAAAAAACAAATTTATAAAAGGAGAAAGTTCATTCTGCTTTTGAAAGAAAAACATTGGAGATAAAGAAAAAGACGGCAAAGTAGACATGGATCAGAAAATGAGGGATTATTAATGGCAGCTCAAGATCAGACATTGCAAGGTAAAATGTGGAAAAGATCAGTACCTTGATATTTTGATTACAAGACTGACGATTGGCTCGGATTGAGGAATTGGAGAGCCTAGTTCGAATTCCAGTCAAATCCATTACATTCATTTAACATGCTAATACCCTTGGGAAAAGTATGAATCCTCATCTTTTCCCCTCCAGCTATGGGTAAATAGAAGGACAGACCAGGTTCTATAGCCTTGGACGGCAACTGGTCTAGCGCAGAAAGAAATGGCAACTTATTGTGGGAAAAAATCTGCCCCATCAGTCATGTATCAAAAGATACATGATTGCCTATGCATGCATCATGCATGGCACACAACTGACCTTGATGTTATGTAGAATATGTGGAGAGACAAGAAACTGTCAGTCATACTGTATCAGAATGCAAGTGTATAGCTCAAAATGAGTATAAGAAAATGGAGTCAACAAAGTTGCTGCCATTATTCTTTGAAGTTTGAATATTGTGACAATTATTATGAATATATGATCACAAAGGAGGAGATAGTGGTGGAAAAAAAGCAAAGTGAAAATCCTGTAGGATGCTCCGACACAGACAATGACAACCTTAGAGCTCAATAAACCAGATTTAGTTATGTGGGACAAATAAAATGATCTGCTACCTGATAGAAGTCTCCTGCCCGTTTGACACATGAATTGAAAGTAAAGAAAAAGAATTGCAGGCAAAGGAAAAGATGGACAACTCCAATGATTTAAAAGTATGAAATTCTGAAAGTTTGGAAAGCACTAGCAAAGGAAGTAATTACAGTGCTAGTGATCATGTGAGCACTGGGGATGTTGTAAAAAAAAAAAAAAAAAATCTTGCATACCAGGATTTAAAAATAGAGCCATTATAAAAAGCTTGCCTTTTCAGAACAGAGAGGATACTTTAGAAAAGTATTGGATAAGGCCTGTTGTTTAAAAGAAGAAATGATCAATTTATTAAAAGTTTATTTTCTTAAGTGCCGACTTGAAAACAAACAACCTAGCTAGAAAAAAAAAAAAAAAAAAAAGTATTACTACAATTCTGCAACTGTATCTCCTTGTGGAATCCTCACAATGTGCCCACAACGTTAAAGTGAATAAATCCCATGAACTTGCATTTATCATCTAAATACTAAATGGGAGAATCTCAATTAAAAGAAAAATTTTGTACCTTCTATAGGTGAGATATATATATATTCCGATGTTTTTTGATTTGACCAGTGCAGAATTTTCTAGCTACAACACGTTACCATAACTTTGTAACAACATTGAAGTTGAGCAATCAGTTTGTGGGTCATTAAAATAATTTATTGCAACGTTAAAACTAAAAGTAAAATGACATACCCACCACCAAAATACAACATCTGCAACGTTGCAAGAATATTCCGTGTTAGCCGAGATCAAATGCTGAGCACCATCATTATAAGTTTTTTTTTTTTTTGTTTTTGTTTTTTTGCTGACTATATGGTTTAAATTATTATTTACTACATATCAACCCTTGTTGGTTTTTAATGCCGGATTTTGTACGGAGACAACCAATGAGGATTGAACTCGCTACTCCGTAGTAAGTAACGATCAACAATACTAGCCTCGCTAATCATTCACACCGAAGCGCCCAGTTTGCTGACTAATGATTTCCCACCTGCAAGCAAAATATAGAACACAGGTAGATTGACAATTCTTTAACTAGTGTACTGTGTAAATGGATCAATATAGATGCTTCTTCTTCTTACAAGTTTTATTTTTAAATAATCTGAATAAAATTCTTAATCCTTTATTGTTCGGATATAAAAAAAAGAAAATATGGAAAACCAGGAAAAACGTGTGTAACTGGATTATCGCAAACAAAAAAAAGTTACAAATGATTAATCAGTGGAATAAATAACGTGGGATTTATAGCAGCAGCAGCAGATGTTGCTGCAATCAAATAGCAGTAGAGTAATACTAGCTAGAGTGATTTAAAATTATCTTTTTGCAGGAAGTGATGAGGATGATGATTTCTAAAAGTTTAGTTTCGTCACCTTATATATAATCGAATTTTTTTAGTATAAAGAAAAGTCAAGGATGTGCGTGTAACTTAAATGTTCACGAAAATAAATGAAATTAAAAATACCACTGCAAAGTTCGCGGTTATTACTTTTTTTACTGCAGAAACTAGATTCAGTTAATTAAACAGACACTTGACAAATAAATTCTTTAAAAAAAAAAAAAAATAAATAAATAAAAGGCGGCTATTATTCCGATTATCCATGTAAAAATAAAAAAACAAAACAAATTTCGTTACGACGAGAATTATATGTCAAAAAGAAGGCAGAAATGATCTTGGGTTACGTGTTGAATGTTATAATACAACGAAGAAAGGTCATATTAAAATTATGACGCCGACGACGAAGCCATTTCTTTAGAGAGGGGAGCGACAATTTTTCGAATTCAACTAGTGTCATCGACTTTTTATTTGATTCCAGCTTAAACTTAAACGATATCTTTCTATTTTAAATTGTCAAAGAACCATTTTATTTTTTAAGGATGATTTTTTTTTTTAATTTCAGTTTGACAATTTTTTTTTTTTTTTTTTTACTTTTTCTAACAATAAAACCAATGATTCCCCCGCCACCATCTCATTTACGTTGTAAATACCCGTTGACATTTCTGGTCAAAGACATAAAAATAAATAAACGAATAAAAATATAGTAGCAAAGGAAAAAGTGATTATTACCACTCTTTAAATCTCCCTCTCACCGACTTGTCTTCCTTCAGTAAAAAGGTTGTTACTTTTTGAATTGTTACTTAGAAAGAACTGTCTTTCTGCACTTTTTATTTTTATTTTTTTAAATCCTCATGTTCAGTTCAGTTGAAGAAACTGTTTATTTCATCTGTAATCAAATACAAGTCTCTTTGCGAGCACCTATAAAAAAAGACTTATTTTCAATACAACTTTACTAAAACATTGAAAAAGCACGAGGTGGGGGGTTATATTAAGAACTTTACTTACATAATGCTTCTTCAGAAAAAAAAATTTAGCATATTTAAAAAAAACTTAAAAAAAACATACTTCTGTTGCTCATTCAATACGATTTAAATTAAATACCATCAAACGATTACGTTTAAGTGTTATTGTTAAAGTAAAGATTTGGCTAGAATTGTCTGCTATGAGAATTTTTTTTAAATCGAGTTTATTTCAAGTCTGTAAAAAAAAAAAAAAAAAAAAAAGTGTGTACTATATAAAGTACAAAAAAAAAAAAAAAGGAATTATTAACAGCGAGTAGTAAAAAAAAAAAAAAAAAAAATCATAAAGGAACCGAACGTAAGTTTGAACAAAAAAATATCACAGTAAACTAAAATAAAATGATTACTTTTAAGAAAGTATTTCTTTTTTTTTTAATCGATATAACAATTTTTAAGGAAAAAGAAACATTTTTTTTACGTACATACACCTAAAAGTCTAGACTTTTTTAGGGAGGGCAAGTCAAGGGTTAAAACGGATGAGAAGATTGCTCAACCGCCCAGTTACACGTCAATCTGCCAGTTATCCAAAGGAAGGAGGGACTTTGTGTTAAACATTTACAACACTGCATATATATATATATATATATATGTATGTAATATGATACATATGGAACACATTTTGTAGCATTAGAAACGAATAACAACAATCACGCATGTTTGAACATTTAAGTGGTAAACTAAAAAAAAAAACAAGTACTTGGTACAATTGTAAACAAAATCGAATTTTAAAGCTACTTAACTTATCTTTACTTATATAATTTACAAGATGAAAAATAAAAGGTTAAAAAAATATTTTAAGCGAGTGTAGAATCTAGATTAAGGGGTTTAAAAGTAAAGACAAAAAAAAAAAACTCTGTATGTTTTCGTTTAATCAAGATACAGCACCTGATCAAAAATAATTGTCAAATGAATAAGAAAAAGAATTTTTTTCCTTTTGACAAATTAAAACAAAATGTTTAGATCAATGCTAAGTTTTTTTTATTTAAACGGTTTCATTATTTATTCCGACCTATTTAAAATTGGTTCTTCGCCGTAGTGTAAAAAACTAATTAAGTTAGAGGTCAAGACACATTTTTATACAAGGTGTTTGTCTAGTCATTAAAACCGTACATAAAGCAAATACATTACACAATAAATTACTCAATATAACAAAAACAATTGTTGAAAATTTGATAGTGAAAATAAAATAATCACAAATAAAAAGAAAAAAAAAAATACTGAACTTTTTTTTTTTTTAGTACGAATAAAGAAAGATTAATAATTAAAAATAAAGGAGGTAAAATCGGAAACTTAGAAGAGCAAAGAATTTCTTCCGTTGCTAACTTAATACCAACAAAACAAAGCACCGTTTCTCTAGCTTCAGTGTTTCGATCGGTTGTCTCTCCGACCAACTTCAAGTGATACATACGCGAGCTAGTTTCAAAAATGTCCTTTTTTTGTTTGTTTTTTTATAAAATGGTTTTCTTTACTTTATCGACGTTTAAAAATCATTCAGGGTTTCAAAATGAAAGGTGAAAAAAGAAATCAAAAAAAAATTATTTTCTAGAAATACTTCACTTACAAAAAGACTTACATACTTTTTACTTACTTAGGCTGTTAGTGTTGTGTAGTGTCAATCACAGTTATAATAATAAAGAAAGTCAGTTGCAAAAACATTATTATTATTATTGCAAATGATAAACAGTTTTACTTTTATACAGGGTTGGGGAGAATTTGAAAATATCGCATATCCTAACTGCTAATGTAAGAAGCCCAAGCTTAAGTGTTAAGGTCTAGGTAAGCCTGAAGGAAGAGGTCGTGTCTGTGTGAATAGAGGAGGGGGCATATTTTCTTTATATTTTTAAAGGCTTCTTTTTTGTCTTTTCTTTTTTTTTTTTTTTTTTGAAAGGTCTCCAGACACACGTGTCGATTACGGACCGGCAGCCATGCCTAAAAAAAAACAACACATTCACCAAATTGTGTATGAACATTTAAATAATTATTTAAAAACAAACAAGAACAAAAACAAAGATCGCATACAGAGAAGAGAATTACACAAAAACGAACGGTCAGGCCGTTCGTTCGTTGTTCTCTAAAGTAATTCAGGGGCAAAGCAAGCTGCTGTTAAAGAGACACACACGGTAGGCAAATCTAATTGGAGGCTCACCTCGCATACAGACGGCTGTCACTCTTCGTCAAAATGGCGGGCGTCAATTATTGCTGCACCCGCCCCGGCCACGTGACCAGTGACGTCAGTGCGGGCGGTTCCAGTATTATGCGTTCGTTTTATCTCAAGGTTTTACTTATAACGGAATAACGGAATACACTTTGCTGCTAATCTACAGGTATCGTGTTTCATGTACTAAGCTTAGTATAGTTTTGGTATAAGGTGACAGGTGTGGGGCAGGAGCAGTGCAAGGGTCTCGTGCCCCCACCGGAATCTATGATGCAGTCCCACTTTAACTCAATTTTCATTTAAAATACAAATTTTATTGTTACCTAATCTAATTATGTACAATATGGGTGAAGTTATTGAAAATAAATACAATAAATACAAATTAAAGATATGTCATAAGAGATCAGTCCATCTGAAATAAATCAACAATATTTTGTGGAAATCTTTATCAACTTGAGATTTTTCTTGTTAAAAATATGAAGAATTTTAACAGATGCAACATTATGCATGAAAAATAGTGAATTTTATATAGTATTTTTTCAAGACTTCAAAATGAATTCAGATTTGGACAAAAAGAAGCCCCAAGATGAAATCAAAATCTGCAAAGATTTTTAGTTGTGCTTTGTTTAATTTGTAATGTATATAAATGTAGGTAGATAAAAGCAAATATTGATAAAATAGCAATGGTCAAAAGCACTGCTTAGAGCCCCCCAATCATTCTTGGGTCCCCCAGTTTGTGAGTAGTACCCACAAGCCCTGTATACACATACACACACTTTAAAATATAGTTTGTAATATTATTGTTTTTTTTTTTTTTTACTAATTTTTCTTTAAACCTTTTTTTTATCTCATCACAAACTTATTCTTTATTTCTGGCATTAAAGTTGCTTGTTTAATAGTTGTGTTTTTTATTTACCATTTCACCCCAAAAAAGGCA
>OZ010578.1:51225712-51383212 GCA_963932145.1 Acanthosepion lycidas | reverse complement strand
AGGCTTTCCAGTGTTATGCCTCAGAAGGAGACAAAGTTCAGACTGCAACTTAAGTTTCATATCACTGCAATCTTCAGGCAACCTGAAGATCATATTATATAAGGATATGATTTGTGGTACAAAATTTTATGACCGCTATGAAAAGACAAAATTTATTTTTATTACCACTCATGATGATAATGGATAAAAAGTAAAACTGAAAAACAGGCTAGCTAACAGGTTTCGAACCTCACTCAACAGAACTGAATCGAGGTTAATAAATTAAAATAGAATTATCACTAAAAAGAGATGGACAATATGTACCATGGTGGAAAAAAAATGCTTAGATGGAAATTAGTTGGAGGCCCAATACAAAATCATTCTGTTTACATAGAGAGGGCTTTAAAGATAAAATATAAATGGCCTCCAACATTTTTAAGTGGTAATTTGTATGGGATTTGCTAAGAATAGTAAATGAGTCCACACTGAAATTAGTGGCACAATTATGGCTATATATATATATATATATATATATATATATATATATATGGGCGAATATATCACATATATATATATCACAACAAAGGAATGAGAAAAAAATCTGTATAATGTGTTTCGTCCTTTAGGACTTCATCAGGCTAAAATAATGTTTTTGTTGATGGAATTATATATGCGGAAAAATGAAAGGGTTAATATAAAAATCCAAGCATCAGTTATAAGCATGCACTGACAGGAAAATTTGAAATTTAACATTTTTTCTTCCTTCACATATAATTCCATCAAGAAGAACATTGCTTTAGTCTGATGAAGTCCTAAAAGATGAAACGGGTTACACAGAATTATTTCCACTTTGTCATTCATTTGCTTAATATGTGTGTGTGTGTGCATGATAGACTCTCCTGTTGGCTTTGATGTATGAGAGTCGAGATGTTCAGCTCTTAGAACTGAATATCTAGACTACCAACACATGCGATTTGATAATACTGATGAAGTTTGTGTAGAACCAACTTCACTTTTCAGAAGAACCTAATACAAAGAACTGGTGCACATAGTATGCCACAAGGTCTCCTAACAATACTTCCCAGGTTTTGAATTCAGAGTTTTTCTTCTAGACTGGTTGTTAACCAAGGCTAAAGAGCCCAGTCTTCCCAACTATTTAACCCATAAACAAAGACAAAGACATGGATTCATACTTTTTCTAAGGGTATTTGCACATGTGATTGCAACAAATTCAATTGGAATTTGAACTTGTCTCTCCAATTTCTCATTTTGAATCGCTATCAATTACACCACCCACAGATCCTCTCACTAGATAGATAGATAGATAGATAGATAGATAGATAGATAGATTATATTAAAATCAATGTTTGCATTTAATCAACTTTATTTCCCAGTAACAAGAAACTCCAACCTCAAGGACTTCAATTTTGACTTATCAAATTTTGTTTGAAAAAAAAAAAGAATATTCATAAAATTAAGTCAAATAAAGAATTAATATTTGACCTGTAAGAAGCAAATTGAATCTGATTTACAAAATATGATAGATAGACTTTAGAGGGTGTAGAAAAATGTTCTACCTGAACAAGAAGGAATTCAAAAAAAATTCTGCTATTTAGTCAGTGCCTAGGAAGTAGGTTAGGCCCAAAACTTTACAGCATCCCCTCATCTATATCTATCTATCAATATATATATATATATATATATATATATGAATAAATATAAAAGGAAAAACTTTTCTATACTGAAACATTTCATCCTCTGATGGACTTTATCAATGTAAATGTAAGGATTTTATTTTTCAACAATTATTTATAAATAGAAGTGAAAATATTGTTAGGTTTTCAAAATCTTTAAATTTAAGAATGCTTCAAGCTCACTGTGAAAGTCAAGGTAAACTATGGAAGATGCTAAGTAATGTAATTTAATGCCCAATAAATGAAAGTGAGTAAATGTTGTTGAATTTATTTATTTATATATTCCCTTTTTATATGTAATTATTATTTATTATTTTAACTTGATAAATTAATTTATGTATTTATTTATTTTAAATAATAGAAGGTTTTGATTTAACTGTTTTCTTTTAATTTAAAAAAATATGGCGATATATGTTGACTTGAGAAAAAAAAAATTTTTTAGGAAAAGAGATACATAAAAAATCCAGGCATGCTCAGATTATATATATATATATATATATATATATATATATATATATATATATATATATATATTAAACACGTATATGGTAGCATGAGAGAACAAATGAAACAAGTAGTGCCAATAAAGTGAAAGGAAAAGAAGACAAAAATTGTTAATATAAAATTCTTTGTATTGCCCATACAGAGGATGTGAGCAGATTGTCTCTTTGTGGGCAAAGAAAGCAACTTGAAGGGAGGGTAAAGTTCATAGTGCCTGGAGTTGCATGTATCAGATCAGTTGACCAAGGTTACGGTGGTGATATTGAGCAAGGCAGCTGCTGGATTAGTTGAAGTTTTTCCGTTCAATGTGAGTCTGTGCCAGGGTTCTTAAAAGCAAATGCGGTGGTTCAACTCAGTATTATTTTGTACTACCTTCACTGCCTCAACAATGTTCATTTACAAGATTATAAAATTATGTGAACCAAGTGCTATCCAATATTTATTATTTACCATTTTATAAAGAAATAAATTTGGGAAGAAATCATTTTCAAATTTTTAAAAAAAATATCAGAATAGGTAGTAGGCCATGTACAATGCAATATTTATTGTAAGTTTTTTTTATTCCTAACTAGCAGTTGCCCGGGGATGTAACAGTAAGAGATAGATCAAGTATTGACCATCATAAAGACTGAAAAATAAAATTGACAAAGATTATTGTTTAAGGTTGACGGATACCCATGTCTTAATTAGTTTTTTTTTTTGTTTTTTTTTACGAATTGGTCAAACCCAAACTCAAACAAAAACATTGTTTTCAATCGTTATGAGTTTATCGATTGAATAGAATTTTATTATAAACAATTGTCTTGTAAATGGAATTTTTAAAGCATTCTGAATGTAAAAATAAAGAAAAAAGTGTGCAAGACAATAAGAAACACTACCTGCCAAAAAAAAAGTGAAGTTTTGTTGAAATTGGTTGAAAAATGTAGGCAATCTGATCCCATATATAAACGAACACACACACACACACACACAAACAACCTGGGTTTTTATAATAAGTATAACTTGATATGAGTTCTCCCCCTTTCATTCTGGCATCAGAATCGTGTTTTATCGTGTTTTCAAATTGATTTTGTGCAAAAACAATTGTGTTTTCCGATTATTGGCACTGTCAGAACCACCGCAAGGTAATTTTACGCAGTCCTGTGAAGTTTTGTTGAAATCGGTTGAAAAATGTCGGAAATCTGATCCAATATATAAACGTACAGGCACACACACACACACACACACAATCTGCGTTTTATAATAAGTAAGATTTAGTAAAAATATTAATGAATTGCTGCATGAAAGAAATGCCCATAAAAACACATTTTTTTCAAAATTTATAATTACAAATACTTGTAGTTATCTGTTTATTTAAAGTTTACTTATAAATTTATGAATAAAAATATTATTTTCATATCTATTACTTTATAAATTGATAAATGATAAACATTGGATTGTATTAGTTGGTTCGCACTTTTAGAATGTTGTAAACATAAAATTATTCTTGTAAATAAACAATCTAATAAATAGTGTTTGATATTTTTGTTATATATTTCTAAAGAACAAAAAAAATTGTATATTTTAACTTTCATATGTTTGGGTTTTATTAAAATTCTAATCATTGCTTTTTTAAAACAACAAACATTTCTGAGTGAGTGAAAGTAGTAAAATTAATAGTGGTGTCAAGGGAAAAACTGTCCTTTTGACACACTATTGTGAACACAAAAGTTAAAGATTGACATTTTTTTTTTTTTACAATATTTCAATTAACCTTTTTGTTTCTCTTATCAAGAAACAAAGGTCAATTGTTAATTTAAGAACTGTCCAAGAGTTTTTCATTGAGAACTTTTGGCTACATTCACTTTGTTTACACTATTTACATCATTTGGACTGTTCTCTGCATCTTTATTGCCATATTCATGACCTTTCGGCTGTTGTACACTCCACCCTTCTTCAGGTGGTATACATTGGAATTTTGAAACAAAACCATTAGCCCAGTGGATAAAAGTGTTAGTTGAGTGATCCAAAAGTGACTTGACACAAAGAGTTGTGAGTTCAATACAGCAGAGGTGAACAAAAACTAGGAGAGTTGAGTTACTAAAGGGAATTAACTGAAACTGAGATGTCCAAAGGCATGGTATGTGGAATTAGAACAATCTACCCTCATGGACTAAATAAAAGAACTGCTGCTAACAATCAGAAAGAAACATAGAATTTCAGAATTTTCAGAAAGTAAACGGAATTTCTGTAACTTACAATTTCACTGACTTCCTATGATGGAACTCTCACCAACCTAATCCCTACTTTCTAGCCATGATATACAAAAGTGTTTGTACAACCTTGTGGGGGATAAGTAGTTTTCCACCCTACAACCTCTATCCCACAGTTGAAACACTGCTAGCCTCTCTCTATTCTATCATTATTTTCATGGCAGATGTTCGGGTGAATTACATTCCTTGATTTCACCACATTCACAACTCCGACCTGCCCTGTCATGTCCACCAAATGAACTCATCCTCATTCCCTTCATATTCCATTGGTAAGGAGGAAGTCCCACTCAGACAGATTCTTACTCAGAACTGTCACTTTGTGTAACAGACTCTGAAGAGGATGCTTTCATGATCAATCCACTCTTAACCTCTTCAAGTCTAGAGTCAACCATCATTTATCCTACATATTCTCATAATATGCAGACCACCTTATTTAGTAACCCTCTACATTGAGTGGCTCTTGAGCCTTGTACTGGTTGAACAGTAATAAAAAATGTATAAATGATGTGATTTATGAGTCAACTAACACTAATACTGTGAACTTAGCATTACCACTTATCATATAATTTCTTTAAACTTTAAAACTGTGCTAATGCGACACAATGGGTCCTTGCTAGCTTACTTAGAACACCAACAAAGCCAAGTGGGCTCTAAATGATTTTATTTAGGGTTTAAGTGCCAGACATTTTTATGACAACCAACAGTAAATCAAGAGGTGATATCTTCAATGTATCCACTTGCTGTCCACACAGAAAAAAAGTAATGAAAACTTTCAGGATCAAGTGCCATTTGGCTGGAAGGTAGGAAGTTCCAGTGGTGGGTTTATATAGACAGAGTTACAGTTTAAGTAAGTTATGAGCCAGCTATTAGTGAGTGATTGATATGCCATCCATTGAGATGTAGTGAAGCAGAGTCAAAAAGCTGAACATCATGATACAAAGATGGGCAGAGAGGTACTAGGAATGACTGGAGAGTGATGGTTAGAAGAAGAGAGATGTAGAGTCAGAGGCCAATGGAATTCTCACTGGCCAAAAGGGAAGATCTGGCCCATTACTCTAACATGAGAAAAGGCAGAGTTAGCAGTAAAGATGTCTCAAGTATCACCTACCTATATTCCCAGACCATGCCAATTGAATCTGTGATTAAATAACCAAATAGGATTCATGTTATTAACACTATTTACCTTGCTCAGACTGTTGTCCTCATATTTAATGCTATATTCACAATGTTTTGACTGTTATGTGCTCCTGCCTTCTTCAGGTGAAATTTTGAACTAAACCCTTTATTTAGTTTACAGGAATAGATTGTTCTAATTCCACATGCCATGCTTTTTGGATATATCAGTTTCAGTTCATTCCCTTCAGTAACTCAACTCTCCAAGTTTTTGTTTCCCCTGCTGTGACCAGGTATTGAATTCACAACTCTTTGGGTTAAGTCACTTTTTTTTGGATCACTCAGCCAGCACTTTTTGCCACTAGGCTATTTGTCCTTGGGAACACTTGTAGAAGGCCAGAGTGTACAATGGCTGAATGTGAATATGGCAAGAAAGATGAGGACAACAGTCTGAACAGTGTAAATAGTTACAATACCTCATCTCAAAAATATAGACAGATTCACTTTGTTATGATAAGGATCCTAGGTTTTAATGTTTGCAGACTGTAATTGTAGATGTTAACATATTTTTAAATTTGTACTACTCAGCCTAGAGATTGAACTCAAAATTACTACTTCACCAAATTCACAGACCAACACTTTAATCCAATAGAAAACCCAGACTCAATGGAAACAGGGTAAGCAATAACTGAGCAGTTCTAAATAAGGACAAGATGAGATATTTTCGAATTTTAAAATGCTGACATTAGATGTCTATGTAGTGTAATGGTGATTGGATTAGAATTGACACAGCAGCACATTGGGTCTAAAAATATTGTTTGCCAAGAGACAAAGAGAGAGCACCCATGACTACAATGCTATCATTTAATTTTCATGACAAATAAATAAAATTTTCAATCAATACAAATGGAAAAAAGGGTACAGTTAAAATGTTCTAGTGGAAAAATGTCTATTTCTTACTAATTACAATGTACATGTACTGTACATATTATGTAGCAGTAGATACCAAATCTAAATGCAGAATGTTATAATTGAATTTTTTATTTATTATTTTTAAGTAACTGGTTGATATTTGTAAATAGTTTACTGCACAATTTGCATATTAATAGATAGTTTAAAAGCATAATAGAGCATTGCATGCAATTATAGGGGAGTTATAAGTTTGTGTAAATAATTATAAACCCCTTAACATTTATATAAAAAAATATTCATAAAAATGAGAAAAAACAAGATGTGGAAACAACAAAACAAGTATCCTTTATTATCTGGTTGCTATGTGATATTGGAGACACTAGAGACAGAAAATACTGAGTAAAATTGTGAGTTTGTGGTCAAATGTAGATCAAATATGGATCGGAATCTGACAGAATAAGATAAAGAATAAGTAAAGTGTATACAGTCTTTCTTGTAAATTTTTTTTTATAGATGCATGTAATGAGAGTCCAGATAAATTAGTTTGAAAATAAAAGGTGTTTGGGGTTTTCTTACCTCCAATTTTTGCTGTGTGCTAAGAGATAAATGTCACTATTATGGCCTGAAAAAGAGCTGAAATTTTTGTTAATGCACATGTTAACAGCTTGTCCATGTAGACTGCCTCACATATAGTGAGAATGTCACAGGTTTGAGTGTGTAGAGGAGAAAAGCAGAGTTGATTATCATTGGTTTAGAAAGAGTGAATTAATGATAATTATAATTGTTATAATTATTTTATTATAATTATTTTTGACATCATAATTAATTTTTATTTATCTATTTTTTTATGAACATGACAGTGGCAGTATAATTAATTATGTATTTTTTATGGACACAACACAATCCACTACATTAAGAGTAATAATTTGTGTTCATTAGATGATTGTGTGAATCTGCCATTAATTGCTTTTGTCCAATTCATCTAACAATTCCTGTATGATACCAAATTCTCCTCAGATAGTAAATTTCTTAACTTTGTCTTTATGATCTGAAAATGTTGTCTCACATTGGACTTGAGTAACTGAGAGTGTGCAGATGACTTTATAAAGTTTTTGTTCCTTTTTATTACTAAAACAGTTTGTTTCTTTATTGCACTTATTTGATATTAGGGGCCCACTTGTCTTTGGCATGATGACACCCTAGCCAGTCTACCACTGAATTGGTGCAAAGAGTTCATATTCCAGCTTAACCTGTTACTTTCACTTTTACACAAATGTCCTTGGGAAAAACATGTATCCATTTCAACCTCCAGTTATTGACTAAATAGAAGAGTAGATTAGGTAGCAATCAGTCTAAAAGAAGGAAAACTCTGAATTCCAAACTCTGCAGAAAGCAACAGAGAACCACTCCACTATCTTTCCTAAGAATTCATGGCAATTCACAGATAATAAAGAAAAAAAGAATCTTTGGAGAGACATTATCACCTACAACTTGAAGGGATATGGTATTTAAAAATAAAAATTTAAAAAAATATCAGTTTAGGATATTAGCTAAAATATATATTATATATATATACATTTAAAGGCTTCCAAAATTTGAAAGTAAACTTCTTCACAAACAGAAACCTTATGTAACTATTTTTTTCTTTGAATAAATAAATTTCACATTTTATCTCTTCAAAAGTAAATTTAAATTTTTTTTTAAATTGCCTAAACATCTTAAACTTGTCAAACTGGAATTTGTAATACAAAACTAGTTCTGATATTTACTAATTCTTTATTCTTTCACTATTCTTGAATAAGAGAATACATCCTTTCCAACTATTGATCGTTAAAACGATCACGTTATTCTATTATTCTCTTCCAACAGAATAAACCCGCCCAACAAACCGTAACAACTCAAGGCTAATGGCGTTTCCGCAACCTAAATGGTTTAATATTACAATTTGAATCCTAAGCCATCCTACTTAAGGGAGAATTAGTTATCCTCGGATTTGTTCCTGTTAGTTAGCCAGAGACTCCCTGAAGACATTTATCGTGATCTTACGGTCTAACGATCTCGGGATCAAGGCCCGGCCCACCTTATAAAGATAGCATTAATCATATCAGTAGCGTATAAGTAATCACCGAAACGCTGGATCAATGACAAGTCGCCTGTCAGTTACAGAAGAACGATCGATCACCCTGTTCTTTGGGAAGGCCCCAGTGCTGCAAACGTATCAGGGAAGCCAACAGAATTTATACGAATAATAGGGAGGGAGATAATGATTGCTGGGGGATGGACAGGGAGTTGAGATTGGCAGGAGGTAGAAGATGAGTATCGCTAGCCATTATGGTTTGCACCTAAACACAGGCTTCGCGTCATAATGATGGATACGAATATTTTTTTCAAATTTAAAATGAAATGTATGTGATTATTACGGCAACATTTTTCAAGAAAACAAATGATTATATGCGAATTGATAATGGGAAATAGTTCGTTCCCTGCTTCCATAGTCGGCCAACGTTTTTACTCGTTGAGCTATTGAAATTCGATTACTTAATTTATTTGTTTGCAAACACAAACTGACCGCAGTGAATTGTGAGGTTATTGTTGTTGCATTCAAAATGTTCGCTAAGTAATAGAATTTTAAACAAAACTCGGAATTCTTCACCGTTTGAACCACGAACAACCAGTCAGAGACTTTAAGAAAAAGTAGTCAGTAACATTTTTTCTTTTTTTTCAAAAGAAGTTATTAAAAATACACCATGATAACACCGAATCTTGTTTGTTAAATGAATTTGAAATTAAACCTAAATTAGAGTTGGGGTGGGTAGTGTAAAAAAAAAAAAAAAACATTGATAAAAAAGATAAATGAAAATAAAATACACTCTTGAAATCTAGGGATAAAAATACGGTAAAAAAATAGAGACTTTGGCGGGTTTTTATGTTTCAAAGACCAAAGTAAATCAGATTTTGTGCGCTGTTTTTAAAATTTTGAAATTGTTAAAAAAAGATTTTTTTTTTTTTAGAAATATTGTTGCTAGAGAAGTTTTAAAATAAAAGTTTTATTTACCTATGTAAGTTACAAACAATTATATTTTTTAATTATTATTATTTTATTTTTTTTTTACTTCTTAGCTTTTCTCTAGCTATCTATCTTTTCGTGTCTCCTCTTTCTTTCTCCGGCTATCTTCTTGTGTCATCTCTTAACAACATTTCTTCACTACTAACAATTTTCTTTGGTGGTAATTAAAAAAAGCTAACATTGAATTTCATTTCAATGCATTTGAATTCTGTGGTAAAAAAATACCAAATAAGAAGCTTGTCAGAAAATACCGTATTTATTTGAATATAAGACACACATTATTTTAAAAAAAAAAAAAAAGTCCATGAAAATTTTACCCCGTATGTTATTACTTGAGTACCTCATGTTCGCGTTTTAATGTAACCGTTAACGGATATTGGCGTGAAAAAAATGAGGAGTCGCCGAGCAGAGTTCAAATTCCGAGTTAGTCTATATTGTGTTTAGTTTCACAAAAATGCCCGTATCCCCTCAAACAACAAAACCATCTTGGGGCGAAATAGCAGCATAATTCTAAAATTAGTTTTCTCCACATGTACCTTCCTCTGACGTGCCTACTTAGAGATGCAACAACATATGTCAGAATTTTTTTTTTTTTACCGAGAAACGAAAGCTAATTTTTTTATGTTCGGTGCTGAAAACACAAATCAAAGACAGATTTAAAAAAAAAAAAAAAAAAAAATGATTAGTCAAATTCTCAAATTTTAGGAAGTAGGTCAGGCTGAGAACTTTTCAGCACCCTCTTATGTGCATGGGTGTGTAGGGGGATGCAAAAGTAAGTTTACACTACAGTAACAAAATATGTTTAATTCTAAAGATGTTTACTTGTGACAGGTTTTGTCCATCAAGACTTCATCGGACTAAATTTGTTAAGTTGCTAGGGCTACATATGTGCACAACAGAGGGATGCTGGGAATTTTCTAGATAAAAAATAATAACATTTTAAAATTCCTAGTACCTCTCTGTCATGCACATGTATAGCTCTAGCAACATAACAAATTTAGTTCAATGAAGGACGAAATGCATCACAAATAAATTTTTCCCACTTTGTCATAAAATTTCCCAAATAC
Organism: Acanthosepion lycidas; assembly: GCA_963932145.1. Classification (NCBI taxonomy): domain Eukaryota; kingdom Metazoa; phylum Mollusca; class Cephalopoda; order Sepiida; family Sepiidae; genus Acanthosepion; species Acanthosepion lycidas. The sequence continues at coordinate 51,372,627 of OZ010578.1, read as the reverse complement.
TGTTCTTTATATATAAAAATACATATCGTTATCTCAATTCTAAAGAATTAACGGATTTATTTTTAATCCGATGGTTTTATTCTTTCAAACTATAATATCGTTTGAATAATAAAAAATGCCAAATTAAAAATAAGTACATTAATTGCTTAGAAATTGCTTTATGTTTTGGATACAAAACTGAGCAGATATGGGATTTTGTGAAAAACATCTTAGGAAGAAAGTGTGCTTTCCTTATAAGAGAAAATAGTGCCCCAATGTACTGTGACATTGTCTATAGCTGAGTGGTAAAGCATGCCAGATCAAATGGCAGTTTCTCCTACAAAGTGAGACACATTTGTTTCCTGCTGGAGAGCACATTTTTTTTATGAAAATTTCTTAATTACACAGGCCGATAGCCATAATATATACTGTTTAAAGTAAAAATAAAAATGGAGCATTTATTTCAAATATAGGTATCTACCATAACATTTGAAGTAATAAAAATATATATTTATTATTTGTATATTCCTTTTCTTATATAAGAGTGCTCTATTTGAAATTCCCTGAAAAGAGCTTTTTAATACACAAAGTATTTTTCTTTTATTCACATCATTGTTTCATGCTTTGTGATTCCTCAAAATGGGTAGCTTTTTTAATAGTATTTCCAAGATTTAGTGCTTTTTCACATTTTGTATAAGAAATGTGTCAGTGCTGAGAATTTGAAATAAAGGCATTCTTTTTATTTATATTATTCACATTCTTAAATTCTATAATTTGTAGTTTTTCCTCCATGCATAGAGTGCAATTTCTTTCTATATTCCACTTTAACTTTTTACTCCCACCTACTAATGGAGTTTTCTGTTTTATTTTTAACTTTTATATATATATATATATATATATATATATATATATATATATACACGAGTGGACACCGAACCCTTATATATATATATATATATATATATATATATATATATATAGTGAGAGAGAGAGAGTTTGACAAAAAATATATTCACACTTCAAATTTTTTTTATAGATAATGTAATACTAAATTTATTCAGACATCATGAGATTAGTACAACTTGCTTTTGGCCTCTACAATCTCAAGAGATGCTCAAAATGGTGACTTTTAGCTTCCAGACATTTATTATTATGGCAAACTATTGCTTGGACAACGTTGGTCAAAGTGTCCCGTTGGATTGCTGCACATGCATTTTCAATTTCTTGTCTAAGAGTCATCAATGTAGTCGGTTTTCTCTGATACACAACATCAATTTGAACTTGTTGGTGCTACAGCTATGAGAGTAATGCCATAATACAGTAAACAATGGTTTCGCAATTTGCTAAAACTATGAAAGAAGTTTTTTCCTTTCCTGAAGTGTGTATACATCTTTTTGGTGGATTTTGTATATACTGGACTCTCCTGTCATTTTTGACGTACAAGGGTATAACAACTCAGTTCTTAGAATTAAACATTCAGACTATTCACACATCTGATTTGATCATAGTAGGGAAGGCTTTTTGCTTACACTTTTTGTAAGAATTGAATACAATAGTGCCACCTGGTTCCCAAGGGACCCTCCTCAGGTTTTGAATTCAGAGATGTTCTTCTCTGAGACTGGTTAACACACAAGTCTATAGGACCCAGTCTGTCCTACTATTTATCCATAGCTGGGAGGAGAAGGGATGGATTCATAGCTTTCCCAAGGACATTTGCATGTAAGTAAATGTAATGAACTCAACTCTGATACCTCAATCTGAACCACTATCCATTACTCAACCATGCCTCCACATATATATGTGGATGTGTATATGTATTGGATTAATATAAATGTAAAATTTGTTAGCTGATTGATTTTATATTCAACACCTCAACTCTGTATTTTTTTTAATTTCCTGGCAAATTGCAAAAGGCACTTAAAACAGTTCTTTTCAGAATTTCTGCTCTCGGAACAATTTATTTGTTCTGAGAGCGGAAATTCTGAAGTTGTTTGAAAGTTTAGCTGAAGATAATGGAAGAAAGTGATAAATCTGAGGGGGATGCTAAAAAGTTCTTGGCTTGACCCACTGACCAAAATATGACCAAGTGTCAGATTTTTTTATCTTTTTTTTTGGAAGGGCTTCTTGGTGAGGATAAGAACTTTTCACTACTACTTGACATGTTGTTCAATAAAGTGAGTGTTGAGAGAAAAAAAAAGTAGAACACTTCATTCTTTAAAGTTTGGCAAGTTCTCGTAGCTTTTATTTAAATTTTCTTGTTCTCAGACAGGCTTAAAATTTATGAAAAAAAAATTTTGTTTTCATAGCTATTTCTTTATAAATGATAAATATTGTGATCTAAAGGTTTGGACGGCAAAAATTCTTGGAACACTGTTTCTACTATTTCTTTGCAACAGAATGTCTTTTAACTTAAAAAGATTGTCAAGATGCTTGAAAAATTGGTAGTGGGTGAGAGATCAGGGGAATATGGTGGATGTGGTAAAGTCAGTAATCTTCTGAAGTGTCATCATGGCAACATGTGGCTAAGCATTGACATGAAGCAGAAATGGAGTTTGTCGATTAATCATTGCCAGTTGCTTAACTGAATGTGCATTTTTGCCACTTGCAGGCAGTAAACTTCAGCAGTGATACTCTGGTTAGATTCCAGAAAGTTGTAATGGATAATGCCAATGGTGGATGACCAGACACTCACCATAATATTCTTTTGGTGTAATTTTGATTTTGGAAAGTCTTTGGGCCCTTCGTCATAATCAAGCCATTGAGCTGATCATTTATGAGTGTCTGAAAGGATCCATTTCTCATCATGTCGCTATTCAATCAAGAAATGGATCACTTGAATTTTGCAGATAGAGCATTGATCACACTTCAAAATGATGAATTCTTTAACTTTCCCAGAGTTCATACAGAACCTATTTATTAAGTTTCTCCATCTTACCAGTTTTCTTGAGGAGGTTCGATATTGCTAAAATGCTGACACCCATTTACTGAGACATTTCTCTGACACTTCAATGTGGATTTTCTTAGACTTGTTTTCAGATATTATCAATTGCAAATGGATATCCTCTACCACCTTGATCTTCAAGACTCGTATCCCCACCGAGGAACTTCAGAAACCAGCACCATACTGCCCAATCACAAGTTGGGCATTCACCCTGTATACTGTTAATGTTGGCAGCAGTTTGAGAAGCATTATGACTAAGCTTCAACTCATACCAAAAAAGTAAATGCATCTCTTTTTTTCATGGAGTCCTGGGTATAATGATAAACTACATCTGGCAGCAAGGCCTCTGATCAGGAGATTGGAAGTTTTGAGAAGCATGGAACCACATCTTAATTACTGTTGTTCCCAGGTCCACCCTGACCTGGGCTAGTAACACTTGTTAGGGTCCCAGCTATGGTCAAATATTGATCCTTCTCAACAAAAATAAAAACACTATGAAATACATTGTTAGAGTAAAAAATACCCGCAATACATTTTATAGCAAAATGACCAACAATACATTTTATCTGTAGTTGAAGGCATACAACTGCGTTCAAAATATTTAGATTTCGGCATAGAGGTTGATACAACACTAAACAAAATCAATCAAAATTAATCAATCTTTTTTCATGTTCAACATGAAGTGTATAAAATTTTAAGTTAAATTCTGAAAGAGATTGATATAAAATTACCAAAAAGGACACTATAATCATTAAGAATGAGTAATATATTTTTACACAACTATTATAATAATATATTAGAACACAATTAAAAGGTTTATTCTAAAATTGGACATCATTTTCCAAACAGCCTAATAGAACTTAAATGACAATAAGTAGTGATGACATCTGAACCCATCATAAAAATTCACAATGTTGAATTGATAAATCCTAAACACTGAAGCAATTGGTAGTGTATGTCAACACTGCTGCAAATAATGGTTGGGGGTTACTAATATTATGAGTGTGGGGTTTTGGCTGTAGTAGTAAAAGAAAAAGTTGAACAAGTTACTGTAATTTATCTAGCTCCAAATTGTAGCAGAAAAAAACTTCCAGGTTAATGCTGAAGAAAAAGAAGTAACAGAAAACACAAAAGGATATTGAGTTGAGACATTATTCTTTTTTTGTAATTACATGTTGGTAATCAATTTAGACATGTTTTATTTGGTGTGTGTTAAAATGTAATATGTGACACAGTACATAAATGTTTTAGCATTATGATTATTCGTTTGTATTATGTATTTATTTTTTTTTAACTTACTTGAATGTATCTGTCCTGAATTCTTTTGAGGATTAAGCTGTGTAATCTTTAATAAGATTCAGAAACTATTTTTTCTTGGTTTGTAGTAGTCAAATTTTCACGACTGTCATATTGGTAATCAAGTCCTACTGATCTGTCCAGTGGGTTATGGAACACAAATTCTAGTATCACACAGATTTTGGTGATAAAAGAAAGGAAAGGTGTTCTTGAAAAATCACAAACTTGGTCTTTTCTAAGGACGATTTCTATTTTTTAGCCATGATGAAATATCATCACTCTGAGACCTCTACAACACTTTAAATGCCTTACAGTTATTTCATATAAGAGAAGTTGAATACATGATAGCTGGATTTTGTTCAGTTTTTGTCCAAGATGTTCACCTAAAATTCAAGCCCTGTTCTGAAATAGCCTTATCAAATGTAGATTTTCATATGGATGTCATTCAACTCATTCAGAAATGTCTAAACTATCAGCTGTATAGAACTGTTCCTCAGCTTAATGGTCAAAAATGTCTTTTAAACAAATTAATCCAACAAATCGTTAAGAAACTGTCCCTTCATCCACTATAGAATGTGACTACAAAATTACAAAGAGCTTCAATAACAAAAAGCAAATCACTTGAAAAAAAAAAAAAAAGTAAAAAAAAAAAGGGTAGCACAGGTAACTAGAAGAGTCACTAATGATAAACCAACTGTTAGCTTTCCACACAACAAAAAACTAAAAATTTGGAAGGAAACTGTTATTAGTAATAGAAAGGACAATAACAGTTACTGAACTTGAGAAGTTTAATTTCCTGAAAAACTGTTTTAGTAAAAAATATGTTTATACATTTCAATTAACAATAATTCTAAAAAATAAAACCTCTGGGAGAGTGACTCATTGCAGCTTCTCTGGCTAACATTAACCACTGACATGAAATGGAAAGATTATATTGAATCAATTTCTAGGTCTGCTGCTGGGAAAATTAGTTCACTGTTTCGTACTAGACAATCAAAATCTATTGCATACATAAGTCTAACATTCATCTATGCATTGAATATTGCTGGCGCATTTGCTTTGGTACTTCTATGAATTTAGAGATTTTTGATAAAATCCTAAGACGACTCTGCAATGTTATTGGTCCTGACCTGGCATCTCAGCTTCAGTCACTTTCTTACCATCATAACATAGCTTCCCTGTGCCTTTTCTATAAATATTTTCATGGTAATTGTTCTGATGATTATTCCTTGTTGGTACCTAGATTTTATAACTTTAAGTTCAGTATTAGATTGGCAGCTAAGTCTTGTCATTTTACAGTTGAAATGGCTAGATGTAACTGTAAGTTCTATGCTAACAGTTTCTTCTCTCACACTTCTCGCTTGTGGAACTCTCTTCCAGTTTCTTGCATCCCTGTCAACTTTGATCTTCAGAAATATAAATGTGATGTCAATTGATACCTTCTGCCTTCTCAAGTTTTGTTCTTTTATTGCTCTCTCTTTCTCTCCTTAATAATGTTTTTCTTTTTTCCATATTCTTTCACACTCAGTGACCCCTCGAGTCTTTGTGACTTTGTTGCTTTGCTTGGGATGAAGTGATTTAAAAATAAAAACACCCACAAACTGTTCCGTCAGTGATTGTTGAATGTTTCCTATATCAAAATGGTTATACTTACATGGCACAGGGGATAACCATTGCCAATGAGATTTTACTGAAGCATGGTTAACATCCCTGTGCTATAAGTGAAGCTATCATTCACCTCATTTTAGATGGGAAAAGTTGCTCAGTCCTGGAGATTCCAATCCTGCGGCAACACCTTCCTCATCACACTAAGATTGGATCGGTGTAATACCAATGCCACCATGACAGTGGTTGCAGGGTCTGGATAAAAATCAATTTTTGTCCTTGGCCCATATGCATAAGTATGTGTAGGGTGTTCCCCACATTAAAATGACCTTGTGTCACATCCAACCTTGGTGAGGAGGCTGGTTAAATATACCTGTATCAAAATGGTTCATTTTCTCATTACCATCTGGTCAGGTTGTTGCTTTACAGTCAATGCATGAACTTAAAATAAAATAAAATCCTCCAAAAAATCCCAACCATCCAAAAAACTTTGATATTAACAGTAGAACATGCTGAAAGCAGTCTTCGTGAAATGTGTGACTTCTGGAGAGCTTCTCAAAAGACATAATTAAAGAATCTATATCAAATACATTTAGCAAAAGGTGTTTGAAAGAATACATTTCATACTGAGACAACTATATTTTGTACTGTAACAATTTCATAATGGGAAAATGATCATATCTTTTTGACCTCTATCAATGTTTGTTAGCCAAAATTTGAACCAGTTTGCAGAATAACTGTTAGGCTAGTCTTAGCCTCTGGCAGTAATGAACTTTAACAAAATATCTGAAATTTTTAACCCTGTATCACATTATGAAGACTAAAACAAAAATGGTAATTTGATCTGCTTTATTTTGGTCATGGGAAATGTTATTCATTTAACAAAACAAGGCAATTAACCTATTAAATGCCATAGAAGTACAATACACTTACATTGAAATTCTGTGTTAATAGTGAGAATATAGAAACAGTATTTTATCTGTGTTAAAAAGAATAGCTTCTTTTCTGTTCATTCAGTTATTACTGTGTATCAATTTTTACAGATGTTCATTCCAAAGTTCATTTCTTGCCACAACTAAAGACTATCAAAAACTTCAATATATTATCATAACCCTCCTTGTTCATTAGTTAGCATGTATGTTATGATCCTGTTTGATTGCGAGGATTTGAAGATAGATGGAAGAAAAGATATATTAAAGATGCTGTTTGGTTTTTAAAAGAATGAGAAAAGAAAGAGAGAGAAAGAGAGAGAAAGAGGTGTTTTAATAACTTGGACCGATTTTAAATGTGAGTTTAAGTGTCTAATGATTTTTTCTTTTAGATTTTGCAGACATTTGGGCAATATTATTTTTCACACATAATTGCCATGACTTAACTAACATGATCCAATAGAGAAATAAATAATTTTTCACCAATAACACTGATTTATTTACTGCTGACTTTGATCCGTCTTAATGAAACACCCTTTATCAATCCAGGTAACTGTATACAGCTGATGAAGGCTGGAGGACACAATGGCTGAAATGGTGTAATAATAATGAAAGATAAGGAAAATAGTCTGTATGTAAGTAGTGTAAATAATGATAATTCCTCATCATAGAAATTCAGACAGAAAATAGGACACACTACTCTTTGTAGCAACTAGTGTATTGTTGGCACCAGCTTACATCTGGATTGTCATCCTCTATTTCATCACCCCAACTTCAGTGGAAGTGACAGAGATGATTGAGTATAGTGGAAAACTCTGTATAACGGAGAAGCCTACATACTTGGCTAGAAGTGCCTCAAAGAGGATTGAGACAGGTGAGATCTGGCACACCTGCTTGGTCTGTCAAGGTCTACCTTGGTTATGCTAGCCCGACTAGCACTGCCCTCTTCTGCCAGGTTTGGCTGTTGAGATTGTGTAGAGCTTTGTTTATTTTTCCATTGGGGTCTTCAGGTGTTGATTGTGCTCAGTCTCGTCTTTCCTCTTCAACCTTACTGCCATGGGGAGCCTTACAGGAGTTGGAACTCTAGATGGCTTCACTCTTGAGATCACCAACACAAGTGAACCCTCTACCATGACAAGGAATGAATATATATATATATATATATATATATATAAAATAAAAAGGCTTAAACACTAATATTCCATGGTTATAATTTATTACATTGGAATCGTAATGACGATCCAATTCATCAGACCTACAAATTCAAAAGGAAAATATAACTCCAGGTATAAAAAACAAAATTTCAGTGAGAGTGTATGTGCGGGAGTGGGAAACAAGTTTGAAAGTGAGATGTATGAAAGCTTTAGAGAGGGGGTGTAATAAAAGAAAGAAGAACAGGAAAGGCCTAAAGGTTAAGGTGGGGATTAAAATTTAACAGAGAGAAGTTTTAAAGAGAGGAATTAAATAACGGTTTAAATGAGTGAGATACAGATAACTATGAATTATTTTTTTGATGCTCAAATCGCTACCGAATCACTGACCTTCATTAAATTAAAAAACCGACACCGGAAAAGTGTGTATACATTTGTGGTGACATTACACACAATAAAAAAATGATATGATCTAAACTTATAATCCAGAAGATGAGAGATAGAGAGAGGAAAAAAAAAAAATAAAAATAAAAAAATGATGGGGAGAGGGCCAAACTAAAAACAAAGGGTATTTATAAGAGAACCAATGTGTAATAAAGAAAATTTGACAAAGCAAGTAGCATCACCTACAGGTTACAAATTTAGCATAAACATATAAAATCTAACTAATATTTAATCTAGTAAGGACCTATTATTTCTAAGCCCCAAAACACATACATAGATACACACATACACATGTCTGTAAGAGGGAAATCATTTTCTTTGCCTTTTATAGCAGTATCTTCATGCAATTTTAACACAAGTTCTATCAAAGACTACCAACAAGGGAAGTTGCAATTTTTTGTTTCAACATCTTCATAACTGAAAATAGATAATGAAGAACTATTCATGTGATTCTGATCATATGCTCTTCACTATTCTAACCATTTTGAAAATTCTGACTTTTATAGTCTTGACCTTAATTGGCCTGAAGCTTGAAAAGAGCCAAAAACACTTTATCAGAGAAGTATTCACAGTTCTTGTATTCACTATCTGCTGATCTATATTCAACTGGAAGATGGCTTATAGCCATAACACATTGAAACATCACTTACCTCGTACAATCAATGAAGTTAAGCAACACTGAGCCTGGTCAGTAACGAGATGGGTAACCACTTGTGAATACCAAGTGCTTTAAGCTTGGTTGTGTGGGTGGTGTAATGGATAATGGCTTAGAATTGTTAATTGGAATTCATTACATTCACTTACATGCAAATACACTTAGGAAAAGTATGAATTTACCTATTCTCTTTCCAGTTCTGAGTTAATTAGTAAAACTAGTATCACTAAAATAAATCATTATCTCAAAAAAAAAAAAAAAAAAAAAAAAATTAATTAAAAACTTCCTTGGTTGAGCTGGACTCCAACACAAATAGCAGTGGCACATTGTTGGAGGGCAAGAGACTGGTAGAGCCAACCTTTAGCGTGCATATTCACTCCGAACATGTTGATTCTGACCCTAGCACATCTATCAACCCAACCGGAGAATAAGCAGTGACTGTCCTATTGCAATGAAGTACCAGACTAAAGAGACTGGTACCCCCACTGTCACCTTTGTCATCAGGAGATCAGGCAGGGAGTGTGGTAACATTCAATGCACTTACCAGGGATTGAAAAGGTAATGTTGCTTTGCATGTTTAGTCTGCCATTTGCAATATAGAAATGACAGATATGCAGACTGACATGCTAAATCGACATCCATGCAAATTAAAAATTATATATAAGGAAACATAGTTTTAAGGTGTGCTATATTTATGGAATAAAGTGCTCAATATCAGAGATAGAGCGTATGTAAATATAAATATAAAAGTGAACATTGAAGTCAACACTCAGAGGTAACAGACTGTTTCATGCTAGGTGTAATCGTCAGGTGGCCTGACGATTGCGTCTGAATTTGTCAATGTCATGGATAAGACTTAAGAATGGAGGCAGGAGAAAGAGAGACTGTCTCGGTAGTAAAGACTAAAGGAGGAGGAAGAGGAAAACGTCAGGTTAGCCATGAAACAGATTACTGGCATTAAAAGAAATCACATTCCACGTGTTCTGTTTTGTTCTCTTTCTTCACAATGGCCGGAATAATGTGACTTTCAAATGAACTTACATGCCAAAAGAGTTTTTCTTTCTCTTCAGATAGTGAAAATTTGGGGTTTTGATAATTCTTAAGTTAACAGTATTCATAATGATACCTTTTTTGGCCAGTTTTGTAGCAAGTAATTCATAGAAAATAAAAAAATAAAATAAAAAAACAAGATTAACACTGAAAAAAAATCATATACACCCTTTTAATTTGTTTCAACAGATTGAAAAAAATTCATTGGGAAAAAAAAAATTTTTGTAATCACATTTTTCAGAAACTGTTCTTGCTCAATGCTTAATCCTAAATCATCCTGTCTAATTCTGTAACTGGTGTAAGGAAGATTCATTTTTTTTCTCTGTTCAATCTAGAAGACAGTAACCAATTCAAGTTAAACTAAACCTGAAAAAAAATAAAAAAAAATAAAAATAAAACACGTTTATGTCTACAATGTGGAAAGAAAAAATACAAAAAACAAATACATTTTTAGGATTTTTCACCCCAAAATAAAAAGAATTTATATTTACTGAAGTAAATATTTGTGATAAGTAACTTTACATTATTTGGGGTGAATTAACAAAAAAGATCCCACATTTATGACCAAATCTACAAAAATTATAAATAAAAATCTTTTAACATTTTCGCTGATGCATTGTTATATCTTTGCTGGCTCATCTTGGGATAAAAATAAGAAATTGTCATTTACTGGCAATAAATGACTATAAAAGATGCTGATGGCAATTTCTCAGTGGCCTTACTATTTTTGTTTTGATTGGATACTCTGCAGTACAGACATCCTAACACAGAACATAATAAAAATATGTAAAAACAGGCTGTGTTGTAAACTACTATACATCTATGCTGGTTTGGAAATAGCACTAAACATCAACTAGTTTATAGCACAAATGATAGGGACCAACATTTCACAGTGTTTTGAAAATGTATGTATATGTCAACAGCAGGCAATGTAAATTTCATAAAGATGTACAAGTAGACAAACAGCAACAAATGTGTTAAGAGTAATTTATTTTTGTTTTTACAATAATGTTCACCATGTACAAAGCCCAAGAACCACTTGAGGTAGAGGGTTACAGTGTAAGAGGTAAGGGAGCACAGTTTAGGAAGATAATAGCCCTCGACTTGAACAGGTTAAAATAGTAGTGACCGGGGAAAGCATCTTCTTGAGAGTTGGCTCCACATAATAGCATTTCAGGGGAATAAGCTGTTCGAGTGTAACTTACATCTCACCCTCACCAATGAAATAAGAAGGGAATTAGGGTGGTTCATTACAAAATAAGTTGATTAGAGGGCCTTAACCATGAAGGTTAGAACTGGTGAAACTAACGAATGTAGTTTGTCTGAATACTTTCCAGGGAAATACTGACAGAGCAGTGAGAGATGTGCAATGTTTTATCTGCGGAGAGAAAGATTGAAGGGTGGAAAATAATTCATCACCCACAACACTGCATAGATGCTTTGGGAGTCTATTGAAACTGGGAAGTTCCTACCTATATACAGCAGCAGTACTCCATTTTAGGCCTGATCTGGCTTGCAAGAGAAAACATCATTAATTGTAATAATAAGTTATTAGAAATATTTAATTAAAAAGATTCACATAGTATATTTAACATATGAATGTAAATTCATCTTGAAAATGTATTGTGAATTAACATGAATTTTATTGTGAAAATATTAATTTGCATAATCAAATCGTATAAATAAGAATTAGCATATGATAATTTTATTACAAATAACAGTATTATTATTATTATTATTTTAAAAATCTATACAAAAACATTTACTCACCATAGATTACGTAGATATTATGCCAGCATCTTTTAATTTGCCAACCAATTCTTCGACAGATTCCACTTTCTGTCCTGATTCCCTGACTGGGGGGTCCTCAACTGAAAGGATCTTATGGTGAGGGGTTAGATCAACTCCATAATCTGCAGGTTTCTTCTTGGCTAATGGCTTCTTTTTTGCTTTCTAAAATAACAAAGATGTTAAAAAAGTATGTATTTGCTCATTTAATCAAACTTTCTCTATTTGTTGTAATTTATATAAGAACAAATAGGAAACGTTTATCAATCTAACATATTTCACTCTTATTAAAAAGCTTTGTCAGAGACGTTACTTAAAAGATCGAAAACCAAAAAGAATAAATAAAAATATATAAAATTTAAATAAAAAAGAAAAAACAAAATAAATTAATCCAATAAATAAATAAACAAATTAACAAACCACTCCTGCCAAAATAACCATTAGAATAGACCACTCACAATGCACCACTTACCTGTATATATAAATAGTTAAGAAAAAACTCAACACATGGCCTGATGATTGTGTTTAGCATGAAAAAGTCCCCCCCCCATATTATAATATTAAAATTTTTTCTTTTAAACTTTAGATACAGGAATCCCTCGATTAGTGCAGCTAATTTGTACATCAGTAACTATAAAAAAAAATCAATTTTCAATTACTATGGTTAAACTGAAGAATGTTTTACCACACTAATCAAGTATTATGTATGCACTAATCAAATTTTGGTATATAAAAATTTTAGCGCACTGATCAGAAACACATTAATCGAATGCACATTAATTGAGGGATGTCTGTAATTGAAGATGAAATTTGAAAGAAAAAGGATCTTAAATTTCAACTACATAACTTAATTTCAAATTTTCTTATAGATTGAAAAATAAATGGAATTTCTTCTTTCTTTATTTGTTAAGGTTTTTAGACAGCTGCCTTCCAAACCTTGTTGTTTTCTCTTTATATAAAACTGTATGAAAATTCATATCAATATTATAGTTTCTTAATTTTTGTTCATTTATTTTTTAATTATTTATTTTGATCATTCTATACAAATATTTTTTTTTTAATACATCTCAGGACAGAGACAACTCTGTTTAAGTGATAATATGACTGACATTTTTTTTCTCTCTGAATTTTTGTGAGTTCAATCCCTGGGCTGTGCAGTGTATACATGGACTTGGTGGAAACTAGTGAACAATAACTAGACATAAGAATTAGACAAGATATCCCTAGACATGGCCAGTAGAATGAGAACAGTCTACCACTGTAGATTAAATCAAGAGCTTGGTTCGCAATTCCTTGTAGGTTACCCAGATCGATTTACACCTGATGAAGACCAGAGCGCACATCTGAAATGTTGTGACAACAATAACAAATATTAGGACAATAATCTGAATATAAATGTATAAATAATGGCAGCAACATATATTTCGTCTTTTGTTGTTCAGCTCATATAAAAAGGAAATAGAAACAATTTCCTAAAACAGAAAAAAAATTATAAAAGCCTAACAATCATAAAATAAAGTAAAAGATCCAAAAATTAAAACATTTCTTGAATTTTTCTTTTTACAGTAATGTTCACCCTGTACAAGGCCCGAGAGCCACTCGAGATAGAGGGTTACAGAGTAAGAGGCACAGTTTACGTGATTATGTGCGGAAGATAATGGTCAACCCTAGACTTGAACAAGTTAAGATTTTAGCAATTGGGAAAACCATCCTTTTGGGAGTTGGTTCCAAAGAGTAGCGGTTCACGAAAAGAAGATGCTCAAGTGGAACTTACACCTCATCAATGGAATATGAAGAGAATGAGTTTGCTACAATGTGCATAGCATGGGTGGGTCATAGTCATGAAAGTTAGAAATGGTGAAACTAAGGAATGTTGTTCGTCTGAGCATTTTCCATGGAAATAGCGATAGAGCAGTGAAAGGCTTGTGACATTTCATCTGTGACAAAAGGACCGTAGGGTGGGAATTAATTTCTCACCCACAAGGACATGGAGATGCTTTTAGACACTATTGAGACTGGAAAGTGAGAACTGGACAGCTATTTGACTAATGTTGAAATTTCAATGATGCTACATGTGGATGTAGAAAGTTGTTGTGAGCTTCATTTTTAATTTGATCTTCCATTTTTGAAATCAAGATTACCTGCTATAAATTGCTACTTACCATAATATTTGGTAATGTTGCATAACGTGGTTCATTTAGTCTTAAGTCAGCACTAATGACAGTTGGTATTTTTACTTCAATATTTTCCAATCCACCGTCTATTTCTCTTGTCACTTTCAGATTCCCATTAGTTTTTTCTATATGAGAAGCAAAAGTGGCCTGGCAAAAGAAAAAAAATATTGTTTTAGTTTGCATTAAATATTAATTTTAGGTTTTATTAAAAATTTTAAAAAAAAGGATAAAATCTGTTTACCTCCTTTTAAGGTCAGGGGAGGCAGGGGTTCATCATATCAAAATATAATTAAAAGTTTGATATTTTATATCAATTTTAAATAATTAAAATAAAGCCTTTAGAAAGTTTCGAACATTCAATGGTTACAAGCATTGAACCAAAAAAATAAATAATTGACAATACAACTGATGTAAACTTGATGCAGTCATACAATCGAAAATAAAGCTAACTGGCAATTTCTCATAGTTTGTGAAAACATTTTTTTTTAGTAGAAATATAGCAGTCTCTTTTCTAAAATAATTATTGATAAAAAAATTTAATAAAATATTATTTTGAATTCAATTTATAGTTGTTAACTGGGGTAAGAAATGACTTGTTCATTTTATGCCTCCAAAACAAAACTGCTATCCTTTAATCATCATACAGACCAATTTTGCCTTCCATCAGCATGGCTGATGCTAACCTCCAGGAGAGTAACTCATTGCACCTTCTTAGTCTCACATTTTCTATTGACATGAAGTGGAGAGATTATATTGAATCAACTGCTAGGTTTGCTCTTAAGAAGCTTGGTTCACCGTGTCATGCCAGACAACTTTCCTCATCAGAATCCATTTTGCACATTTACCATTCATCCATATTGAATATTGCTGAATTTATCCGGTCTGGTGCTCCAGTGATATTATCAGTCCTGACCTGGCATCTCAACTTCAGTCACTTTCTTATCATTATGATGTGACTTCTATTTTTTTCTATATTTTTCATGATTGTTGTTCTAATGAGCTCTTCTCCTTGGTACCTCTACTGCATGTATTTAAGTGTACTACTAGATTGGCTATTAGGTTTCATTGTTTTACGGTTGAATCAGCTAGTCCTATTCTATTAAGTTGGTGCAAAAATAATGACGTAATAATGTCATTTTTTGACGTTAAAAAATACGTCAAAAAACGACATTATTACGTCATTATTTTTGCACCAACCTAATAGTAGTTTTTTTTCTTGCACCTCATGCCATGGACTCTTCCTGTTTTTAGTTTCTCTGCCATCTACACTCTTCAAAAATTTAATTGCAATGTCAATTGCAATTTTCTGTCTTCCTGTTCTTTTATTGTCCTTTCTCATCACTAAAGTTTTTTCATTCTCTTCCGCTCCCAGTAACCCCTTGCATTATAGTGGCATTATCGCTTTGCTTGGAGTGAAATGATGAAGAAAAAAAAATTACATCAGATGCTGTTAAAAACAGCTACTAAAATATTGTACATTTTGTGATAGAAATTCTATTAAATGTTATATAACAAAAAGAACTTCTTGCTTATAAAAGCAAAAATGTTTTGTTTTTTTTAATTCATAATTAAATAAATATCTATCAATCAATTGTTTTACTTTAAAAACAAAGAATTATGAACATATTTGAAAATAGTGTTAGTTGTTCAAAGCTACAAAGCATAACTGAAAATAAATATAATCACATGAGTTTGTCATACTTTGTACGGACTGCTTTAAAAAGATGTTGAGTCTTCAATTGGTTCAGGAATGTTTATTCCATCAAAATCATTGCTTCCAACCAATTAAGAGAATAGTTCTATTTTACCCTTACAAACATTTGCAAAAACAAATATAAACAAATTTAGGACCTAAAATGAAATTCTATTCTTAAGATAAAAAAAAAATTGATAGGGGAGATGTACTAACTTATATAATTACTGTATTATTTTTAATAAAAAAAAACAAAAAAAAATTTGTTCAATGTCATTTATTCCTGTTCATGACTTTCCCAAGGGCATTAGTGCATTAAACCTACAACTACTTCATGAACAAAAAGAATGTTCAAAATAGCAAAGCTTACAGCCAAAGAAAAACAAAAAAAACAACTAATAATTAGATAAAATATGATAATAAAAAAAATATAAGCATCCGTTTACAAGATTATCTCAGTCAATGTTTGAAATCAGCTCATTGATACCATTTTCAATGCTGCTAACCCTTTAGGCACTGTAAATCCACTGTAATTTCACCCCATGCAGAGTGATAATGCCACTAGGACACAAAACAAGTGGTTACTAGGAGTGAAATAGAATGAAAAGACTTTAGTGAGGAGAAAGAAAAAAAGATTGCAATTTGCATTTAAATTTTTGAAGAATGTAGGCGGCAGGAAAGTAAGAATTACATAGATGCCTACAACTAAGCCATTTCCAGTTTATATTGTGTAAAATGATATCCTTTTTCACACTAAACTAATCTGTAGTGACCTTGAAGGTTAATGCCATCTATTCCACATTCATCCTAGAGTAAAACTAAACTTATATACTAATTTTTAACCACCAGGATCCAGTCATTTGGCCGTTTGTAAGATAGCAAGCAAGGAAACAATTGCTGGCTTTATAATAAGTTTTTTTTAGTTCTCAGAATGGATAGAGCTTTAATTATAGCAATTTACTCACTATCTTTTGAATTTCTGTATACCACTATTAAATAATGCACTATTTTACAAGGACATACCTGTGGCCAGTCTAAAAAGGCTGCTGTCATCTGAGCTGTTTGGTTGCAGTCATCATCAATAGCCTGGATATAAAAAGAAAATTGTTAATCATTCAAAATTACTGGCATCAAAAAAAGTTAAATGTCAAAGTTAAAAATATCAGATGTTGAAAGTTTATCTAATGTAATAAAAAAAATGCCAAAAGTTACAAATGTCATTCAGTCTATTAGGTGAGTATTTCATTTGTGAAGCAATGCTTATACTAAGCTAGCAGAATATTAAGTTCCAATCTTACTGGACGCCCCACAACTGTAACGTTGTGCCAAACTAAGCTATGTTTAGTAAATAATAATTTAGTTTCAGATTAAATTAGTAAAAAACTGTAAGACACTATTCTTGATATATCACCATGAATTAAAGATTAAAAAAACTAGCTAGCAACTATAGGAGTTTTATCTCAAATGATCAAATTTCACAAGTGACAGACTAAACAAAGCTAAGTGAACATTTATAATTAAATTTATGAATTATTTATTTTATATTTTCATGTTAATTTTATTGCCTTACTCTTCTGTGCTAAACCAGCACAGAAGAGTAGAGCAACTTGGAAGAAGGTGGATTCATAGCTTTTCCCAAAGGTATTTGCTTTAGAAGTAATCCTAATCACACTTTTTTCTAAACATATCATGTAGACAAAAACATTAGCATTCCATGTTTGATCACTATTTTAAAAATGTTAAATAGTTTCACAAAACTAATCAATTCGTTTTCTACGACTTAAACTTAAACCAAAAATTTTTTTTTAGTTTGTAAGAATTTGGGGGTGGGGGAGATAATTATTTAGTTTTACAAGTCATAGCAGGGGAAGAAGAGGTGGATTCATACATTTCCCAAGGGTATGTGTGCATAAGTGAATATAACGATCTCAACTGGAATTGGAACTCAGCTCACCAATTGGTAATTCTGAGCCATTATCCATTATACTACCCACACATATTTTTGATACTTACATAGTTTGCATAATAAGTTGGGCAAAAAAAATATTTCCATTGTGTGACATCTTTGTGTGAAGTCAAAACACAACCAACAAAAAATATTTTGCATTATTTTTTGATAAATAATGTAAAATTTCAATTTTAAGTTTGCATCTATGTAACTGGTTATATACATTTTAAATGTGCTTTAAATATTGTCCATTTGATGGAAGAGAAAATTAAGATATCTTGTGTGCTACTTCAGAAAAAAATTCCTTCAAGATACCTCCATCAACTGGTCCCAAGTGGTTAAAGAGAAGAATGTGTGCATCATATACTTGCAAATATGGGTCATGTGGATATACATTAAGGATTCGTAAATACTACATGGTATGCACTCTCATTAATACTGAAAAGAGTGACAACAGCCACTAGACATGAGAAACCTATTTAACTAAAAAAATTGTTTTAAGAGAAAGATTTTTTTCTTAAATTTTAACCAAAAGCAGTAGTGCTGCTTGGTCGATGAATGGCAAATGTTTCCTTGTAGTGAAATGGCTAATATTACCATTACCCTTTCCATGGGCCAGCACATACAAGGGAGTATATATATATATATATATATATATATATATATATATATATATATATATATATTAGGTTGGTGTGAAAATAATTTGATGTTAAAAAATACGTCAAAAAACGATATTATTTTTGCACCAACCTAATATATACACACACATACACACACAACTATCAAGTGACAAATAGTTGCTCACCTGTTTCCCCAAAAATAAAAGGTCCACTTTCTCTTCTTGTGCAATTTTTGACAGTAACTTTGAAACATGATATGGCTGCATGGTTTCATATTCCTTAGCAGGAACCTCGACAAGAATAGCCTTGTCAGCACCCATAGCTAGAGCTGTACGTAAGGTTTCCTGGAAACAAAAAAAAATATATATATATATATATATATATATATATATGAGAGAGAGAGAGAGTATACAACTAAGGCTAATATATACTTGATGATTAACAAATTACTTGATAAAATGTCAGCAAACTAAAATTCTTTCATGTGGGTGGTAGTACTCTTTTCAGTATGTTGATGACAATGAAACTGTGGATTAGACTGCCATTAACATCTAGAAATGAACAAACCTGTATAATGAGGTTACAAATGCTTCAGGATACAGGTCAATGCTAAACAGACAAAGATTCTCATCCAGTCAGTCCCCAGACAATCAACATCAATGGACAGCCAGTAGAAGTCATTGAAGAATTTCTATATTTTGGCAGCATCATCTTAAAAAATGTCACCTGCAAAAAAGACCTCGACAACAGGACCAAAGCAGCTCATACTTCATACGGAATGCTCTTGCACTGGTTCTTCAGCAATCATGGCTTCACAATAAATGGTCTTCTGGGCCATGGTCCTCTCCACCCCTCTGAATGCTTGAAAGACATGGACTTTGCATTGTCGAGACATCAAATGTCTGAAGCATTTCCAGCAAATGAAGCTCTGAAGAATCCTTTGCATCTGTTGGGAGGAACACATCAACAACAAGGTCCTCACCTGGACATCTCTCCACAGCGTCAAGGCTACCATCCTTCAACATCACCTCCGCTGGGTGGGCCATGTGATCAGAATGTGTACCACTCAATTCTTACATATCCTGTTTGAAGAGCTTGCCAGTGACAGGAGACTATGCAGAAGCCCAAAACGACACTTCAAAGATCAGTTGAAGACATCCCTAACAGAAGCCAACATTGACCTTGTGACCGAGACTTTCAACATGAAGAGGATGTGTAACTTTCTGTCATGAGGGTTCTACTTCACCACGCACGTGACTCCTGCTTACAACTCTTAAAGAGTAGATTGGGCCTTCACAGTCATCTCCACCACCACCACTGGAGAGGTGGGGGAATAGGGAGAGAGGATGACGATCCTGATGCAAACAGGTGCTGATGAAGAAGACAGATAAAATGTAGTGTAGATCAACACTTATCAACAAATCAACAGTAATTCTTTTTTGTGTTTGCAAAATGATTTCAGATGGAGTAAATCAGAGAATAGTGTTATTCTAGAATGAAGTTAGCCATTGCTTTGCTTAATTTTAGCACTCACCTGACATTGTGTTGGGCCAAAAGACACTGCAATAATTTCTTTGGCAATTTTCTTTTCTTTAAGGCGTACAGCTTCTTCTACTGCAATCTCATCAAATGGGTTCATGCTATGTTTAACGCCAGCAGTAACAACACCTAATTTGTCAGGCCTAACTCGCACCTGGAGAAGAAAGTGACAAAAGTGTAATTTTTTTTTTTTTTTTTTTTTAAATTGAGTATAGCCCAAGAAAGTCAGTAAAATCATTAAGACAAATGGGGTTATTGGATGTGGAAGAATTAGAAAACAGAAACATTATTAAGGAGAGCAAAAGAAGAGAGTAATCAGGAGAATATTAGAAAGGAACTGAGATTGCTTTTAAATTTTTCAAGTTTGAAGTTGACTGGAAAACATGGAGCTGAAAGAGATTTCCACAAGCGAGAAAAAAAACTTTTAGCATAGAACTTCTGGTTACATCTAGCCAGCTTAACTGTAAATTGGTGAGACCTCATTGCCAGTCTAGTCAGTCAGTTATGTGCCATGCGTGATACACACTTAGGTGATCATGTATCTTTTGATACATGACTGACGAGGCAGATTTTTTCCCACACTTGCCACTTCTTTCTGCAGTAGACCAGTTGCCATTCATGGCTATAGAACCAATAGATGGGGGGGGGGGCGAAGAAGAGGATTCACACCTTTCCCAAGGGTATTAGCACATAAGTGAATGCAATGGATTCGGTCGAAATTCAAACTCGGCTCTCCGATTCCTCAATCTGAGCCGCTCTCCATTACTCCACAGTGCCTCCTTCCAGTACTGCACTTAAATTCATAAAGTCTAGGTACCATGAAAGTATTTATAGAAAAGGCACATGGTGGGAAAATCACTGAAGCTGAAGTACCAGATCAGGACCAATAATATTGCTGATTCTTCTTTGGATTTTATCAAGGATCTCTAGATATATCGTGGGATTACCAGAGCATATGTAGCAGCAATAGTCTAAGTATGGTTGAATATAGATATAAAAGATAGATTCTGGGGAGAAAAATTGTCTAGCACAGCACAGTAAACAAACTTTCTTAGCAGCTGACTTAGTAATGGATTCAATATAGTCTTTCCACTTCATGTCAGGTGAGAATGTTATTAGGTTGGTGCAAAAATAATGACGTAATAATGTTGTTTTTTGACGTATTTTTTAACATCAAAAAACGACATTATTACGTCATTATTTTTGCACCAACCTAATACATGAGAAGGCACAATGAATCACTCTCCTAGAGGTTAGCACCAACCATGTTGATAGATGGCAGAAAAAGTTTCTTAAATGATGAATAGTGAGCAGTTTAGTTTTGGAGAGGTTAAAATTAACAAACCATTGTTTGCTCCAGTCAGCAACAGACTGAAGATTGTTTTTGACATCAGTTGCCAATTTGCCCATATCAGACTTAGTATCGAGACAGTAGTAAATGGTTGTGTCATCAACATAGATACCAAGTTGAAGGCTGATGTCATCGGAAAGGTTGTTAATGAAAATTAAAAACAAAGTAGGACCAAGGATAAAGCCCTGGGGTGAGGGGCAATTCAGGATAACTTTCATTTCAACAATTTAAATTATTTCATAAAACATTTATGAAATTTTCACTGCAACTCACACACAGTGAATCAAAGATGGAAAAACTGTACTTGTAATCAAAATGTTGGTAGCTATCCAACCTTAGTATAGTCTCTTGTCTCAAAGTTACAAAAGAAATTACTGAAACTACAGAATTCACTATACTAGCAAAGATCAGCAAAATTAGTTTACCAATCATTTCTTTATGGTCAGCACAAAAGGTAGAAATAAAACATAGTATGAAAATTCATAAAATAAACTATAAATTCATTTTTTTTTTAATAACTGAAATTCGATTTGAAAGATGACAGGCAAGAAATTTTACATCTGATTTTGAAGGTTTGCATATCCTTACAAAAATAACATCTATATAGAAAGGAATGGTTGAATTGCTGGTTTTAGGTTTTAAACTAAAAATGCTTTACTATCCAGTGTTATACAAGTGATTTCTACATAACTCTACTTAAGATAAAATTATGGAATTAAATTGAAATAATTTACTCTTCATGGAAATAGGTAAATTATAAAAACTATCTCTCTTGTTGGCTATTGTGACATGTGGTGGTCTCCTTACTTTGCTCAATTCAGCAGCAATGGAAGTAATCAGCAGGGAGCAACAAGAAATGCTGACTGAACCCTATTCAGTCTCTTTTTCCATGTTTCCTTTCAATGGCCCCTACCTTTAAGGCCATCTCTTTTTCTACTTTTCCTTTTCAGCAGTTGCTATCTTCAAGGCCAGCTCAAAGAACTACTCACAACCCTTGCTGCAGAAGACACAAAGTAGTCCTGGCAGCTTGACACAAAGACTTCTCGTTCTTTGTAAGAACAAGTGATGAAATCTCCCTTTGAGACACCTACCCATAGAAAAAAAAAACACTCATAACCCTTGTTGCAGAAGACCCATACCAGACTGAGCAGTTTAACTTAGATTTTTTGTTCCTCATGGAAAAAAGTGAAGAAATATCTCTCTACGAAACATCTACTCAAGGGAAGAATTCTAACTGGGAAAACCAACATTTTGCATGAATAAAAGCTGTTAAACAGTTATTTTAAGCCTTGAGATTGTTCATTGCACCTATACACTGCTGAGCATGTGCTCACAACCAGAAAAATCTCTACAAAATACTTTTTCAAATTAAGCTACAAAATACAGGAATCTCTCAATGTGCATTTGATTAACGTGCTAAAATTTTTATATGCCAAAATTCGATTAATACATAATGCATAATACTTGATTAGTGCAGGAAAACATTCTTCAGTTTAATCATAGTAATTGAAAATTGATTTTTTTATAGTTACTGATTAATTAAAAACTTTCTAAAATTTAAAAATGGGTAACTTTTGACTAGTTTGTCAAGTATTACATTATCTAAGTAATTACAGTAGTGTTAAATAAATGGATGGTTATAAATAAATAAATTTTATAATATAAGCCAATAATAAAATTACATATTTGAATATTTGTCTCTATTAAATTTTTTTAATATTTTGATTTTTTTCATGTTTATTTTGAAAGTCTTGAAAGAAAATTTCTGATTTTTTGTTAAAAAAAAAAAAAAAAAAAAAAAAAAAAAAAGAGAAAAAAAAGGAAGACAATTTAATTAGATACAAAAATTCACATTTATTAAGAAATATTGAAATATAAAAGATGTATGCATTTACTATGGAAAGATTATAAATAAAATTTTCAGGTTAAAATACTAATGATTATGATATTTTTGGAAAATTTCCCAAAATAGAAAATATGTATCTATATTTTAATTTAAAAGTATGCAAATTAGAAATTAATTGTGAATGAAACTAACATTTGTGGTACAAATTACATCATTTCGTATAAGTTATTATATTCAATTAATGCATATCTTTTAATGTATACATTAGCCACACTAATTGAGAGATTGTTAGTTCAGACTAAATTCAAATAAGTACTACAAAAACAAAGCCATGAAAGAAAATAAGTCATCTTTAGCATTAAGTTTCATTAGTACAAAAAAGAGAGAAAGTAGATAAATTTTTATTATAGCAAGATAAATGGACAGTCAGGTTTTAGCCAGATTTGTTTTTGATTTTTAGACATAAAATGTATTTCCTTTGACAAAAAAAAAAAAAAAAAAAGACAATTTTGTCTATTTAATTAAAAAAAAAAAAAAATCATTTTTTGTTGAAATTGTTTTGGTTTTTTCCTATTAAATGAAAGGTCAGTTTGATTTGAAACTCTAAAGAAACACCATTTTTTTTTTTTAACATAAGAAATTATAAAATATTACACTTCATTATACTACAGTATTACAAATCTTTAAAATGTCAAAGGGAATTAAAACAATTTCCTTAAACATTTTAAGGTTTTATAAACTGTAACTTACAATTATGAGAAGAGTAACTAAGAATTATGAGAACAAGTGAAACACTCAAGCCTAGCTGCTCCAAATTGCAGGATGACATTGTTAAAAGTTCTTATGCACCTTTAATACACATGAGAAAGCTAAATTAATTTTAGTTTCCCACCTACCAAAAATGGAAATTAATTAAAGCTGGTTTACAGACTTAGTAAAATCTATATGTAGTGTGACAAAAGTAACAAAAATAAACTACAGAAAATTAAGTATTATTACATCAAAACAACAGAATTTGTTATGATTAACAAACTATTTACCATGTTCAAAATGCTCCCCTTCATGTTCAATAAAATACTGAATCCTATCAGCAACACTTCAACAAATCATTTGATACATTTCTACATTAATTTCAGAAAATTTATCAGAAATTGCTTGTTTTAATTCAGGAATTGTTTTTGGTTTGACCCTATAAACAAGATCTTTCAGTAGACCCAGTGGTGTTATGTCTGGTGATCATGACGGACACTCAATTGCACTCCTATTCACCTGAGCTTAAAAAAAAAAAAGAAAAAAAAGTGTTACTTTTACCGCACATTGTATATTCAAACATATTTTATTGAAACATCAGTTTAATTTTTATTACATTTTTTTCCACTTTTCACAAGCTGTCACATATTCAGATCAAATGTATGAGGAAACTGTCCAAAATATTATAGTGAGGATACATCTGGTTACAATATAACAAGCTAATGATGTTTTACAGATATGGTGGCTTGGAAAAAAAAATTGACAAGTCAGGTTTGAATTCTGTATGAATTTATTACATTTACTTTAACACAAATACCCTCAGGAAAGGTATGAATCGATCTCCTGTCTGTAACCCTGATGAGGTGCATACAATATACCCATTGAAAAGATTATGTAGTTTAAAACTAACTTCAGTATATGATTACAGTAGTGCAGCTAGAGGCGGGAGGCAACGGTGGTGGTTCGCCCCGGTGACACTTTTATGGGGGCAGCACTATTGGTCTACTGTATAAGCCTGTATTGAAATAAAAGTGGCCTTAATCTTGGGACACTACTCACAATTGAGGTACCTTTTCGATCTATGGCAAATGTATTTGTGTTGGTATCTTAGCCGAACAATAAACATTGTCCAGTGATGTTCTCGGGATTTTTTTATCATTGTCAACAATGTGAATGAACACATGATGTTTTCTGTTAATGCTACAGCACCGCTGTGTGCGGGAAACACATCTTGGTTGTTATCATAAATTTCAGTTATTTTCCTCAACAGAAATATATATATATATATATATATATATATATATATATATATATATGTGTGTGTGTGTGTGTGTGTGTGTGTTTGTGTGTGTATTTGGGCAGCAACCCTTCTTTTATACAAGTTTTATTAAAGACAACTGACAAGGAACTGCAATTAAGTTTTTTATTCAATTTTTCTTGTGTTAGTCAAAATCATGTTTTGATGGGTTTTCTTTTCTGGGCACACACATATATCTCCAAGTGCTTTTGGCTATTCTATTAGTCATTATCAAGAATTTTTATATGTAGATTTTTATGTATGTGTATCTATAGTGATTGGAATGATTTTTCATTTTCCAAATATGATCAGCACATTGCGGCAGTGTTCATAGTTGATATTAAGTGCTGTCATTTTTTATTATTATTAATGCTTCCATTATTTTTACCCCTTTTTTTTAACAGGTGAATGAGGCTATTATAGTTGTATTTTCTGAGTGTTGCTAAACTCAAGAGCTGTCCCAGGTGCCACAAAATCTAGCTACACCAACGTGTGGCTGTGGTTTCTTATGATCTACACTACACATTGTTTTATTTTTGTTTATAACAGGTTGGTTGATTGTTATTTTTCTACAAGTCTTTAAAGCTGGTTTTATTTACCCATCAGCAACATGGCTTGGGAAACTATTATTAATAATTGTTTTATTTTAGTTAAGTCTTTAAATTCTTTATAAAATAAGGTGTGTAAAGAACAAATTAGTTTAGCTTAGTTTATCATGCTATTTTATCTAAGGTCATTTGTTGTGATAATTAAAGCAAGATTTTTTGCTTGAAGGCTTTTTATAAAGTAGAAAAATTATAACTTTTAGAGTTTACTAAAAACAAAGGAAACAGATTCTGTTATCAAGTTCATAAGTTTAGAACAGAGTTTTCCTCAAAGGATTTTTTTGTTTTCATCTAGGTTTTTCACTAAAGTGAACATATTCAAACATGTATCAGATTTGACAAAATTGTTAAAAATGTTTTCTAAATGACTGATTTGTTTTTTATGGCTTATCAACCACTTACAGTTTATTTAAAGCTAGAAAATATTTATTTTTATATTGTAATAATTTCTTTTTGGGGATAATAATGATTTACCGATACAAGTCATATTAATTAATGCATAGCTGATGGAGTTGGAGAAGAGCTGGAGTCATATATTTCCCAAGGGTATTTGCATGTAAGTGAATATAACAAACCAAACTGAAATTGGGACTCTGCTCTCTGATTTCCAATTCTGAGCAGTTTTCCCTTGCACCCGACTCACATCTAAGCCTACAGCACTTTGTATTTCCATGTGGTCACCCATCTAGGTACTGACCAGGTTCAATGTTGCTCAACTTTGGTGATCGTATGAGAATCGGCATTTCAAAATATGGTCATAAGCTGTTTTCTAAATGTGCCATAGAGACTTTAAAGTTGGACTAAGAGGCAACAATATAGCTACACCATAAGTCTCTGTGCAAATATTACCATGAACATGTGTAGTACAAGACAGAGGTTTATGTATATCTGTTCCCTTAATCTTAGGAGATAGGAATAGAAAATGCTTATTTACATTCTGTATTATTATATTAATACTTTGCAGTGTTAGTGAAGAAACTTTACCAATTCTACAGAAATTTAATTTAGATGTGTGACAGTTTATAATTAAACTCTAAAATACTTAATATGAAAATTAAACAGACAGACCGAATCAGCCGATTATTAAACTCATATTAAGGAAATTGGTATCTTTGCATACATATTTTATTACTTCAAAGGTTATTTTTAATGGCTACCCATATTTGAGTAGATTCCCTATTTTTTTTTAAACAGTGTATATTATGTCTATTGCCCTGCAAATTCAAGGAAACTTAACAAATTGTGCTCTCCAGCAGGATTCAAACTTGTGTTCCCCTTTGTTGGAGAAAGCACCATCTGATCCGATGTGCTTCAGACCTCTTGGCCACAGAGAACATCACAGCCCAAGCAAGGTTCTATTTATCCTTATAAGTTATGTATATACCCTCATTCACATTTTCTTGGTAACCCATATTTGTTCGGTTTATATCCAAAATGTAAACAAAGTAATTTCTAAAGAATGGATTTATTTTTAATCCAACATTTTTATTACATCAGTTGTTAATTTTACTGTATATCCGTATTTGAGTATATACCACATTTTTTTAAACAATATATTATGTCTACTGGTCTGCTTGAGAAAATTTAATAGGAGAAATACATACATAGATATACACACCCTACTTTTTCCTATTGCAGTAGTATAGAATCAATACTTCCAGGTCAAAATGTAGGATTTTTTTTTGTTCTCTTTAGTAGACATAGCAGGAAGACTAGCAAATGACCAAGCTAAGACTTGGTAATAAATAAATATTCTATATGTCAATATTAGTTTGTTACCTGATAAGATTTTCATATCTGAGGCAAACCAAAAATTTTGAAATTATCTCTCATACACATAAAAGGGTGTGAATGAAAAGTTCTAAACCTGATGCACTTCCCAAAATCTGATCAAATATTAGATTTTTGGGGAGGAAAGATTTTTGATTGTGCCAAGAACTTTTCAGCATCCTTTTGTGCTTATATATATATATATATATATATATATATATATTTGTGTATTTAGGCAGCAAATTCTCTTTTAGGTATGTCTGATTGAATAAATTTATAAACATTATGTCTGCTTATTTTTATCATAGTCACAAATATTTTTCCATATATTACAATTGAATAAGGCAAGAAATGCACTATAACAGTGAGAATCACTATTATTTCCCCAAGTATTTTCCATCTCTTTCTGAGATCATAATCAGGGGTGCAACTGAGATTATATATATATTATAAATTAACTGATTTAAAATATGGTTTTTTCACTACACAGTTCTAACCATGTTTCAAAAATGGAAGCTCAAAGCTTAGAATTTAATTTTGTAATTGAATTAAAGACATCCTTAAGTGAATTTTGGAGTTCAAAATTTGCTTGAGGATGAAATGGAACTAATGTCTAATTTAATTACAAAATTAAATTCTAAGCTTTTATCTTCCATTTTTGAAACATGGTTAGAACTGTGTAGTGAAAAAGACATATTTTAAATCAGTTAATTTATAATATTAATGCTCTGTAAATTTAGATTGAGCACTATTTTGTAAAAATAAAAATATCTATAAGAACACCATATATCTTACTGTTCTTTCTATATATATATATATATATATATATATATATAATTATATGTATGCATGTGTGTGTATTTGGGAAGTAGTCCCTCTTTAATATATGCTTCATTGACAAGTTTTAGTTTTTTGGGGGTTTTATGTATACACAGACGTATCGGTTTTTTTTTCTGAACTTAGTAATGAATGTCAAAATTGTCCAAAGGTTTGTTGGCCCCAAGTGCTTTCAACTAAACTGTTAGCCATTTTCTATACTACTATAATAGATGGTGTGTAAGTGTGATTATGAATGATATAAATTTTAAAGTAACAGAAGACCTTATTAGAAAAAAAATAAAATAAAAGTACATCTATTAACAACATTATGATTTTGCTGCCAATGTACTAGTTGTATTTGGAACTTTTATACCATCCACAACAACATTCGCACACCATTTATTATAGTAGTATAACAAAAGAAATGCTTGAAAATGACTAACGGTTTAACCAAAAGCACTCTGAAACAAAAAAACTTTTGGACAATTCTGACATTCATTAAATACTACATGATCATTACAGAGATATGCTGCATAACACTTAACACACTGGTAGTTTGCCGTAACACATCTGGCCATTATTTCAAATTAATAAATACCAGCCTAATTGGGAGAGAAAAGGATTCACCAAGAATAAAATGCATTGAGAGTGCACTGATCTCACAATTCTCGACAATAAACCTAAGACCAGGCTCATACATAATATCACCTATCATCACAAAAGCAATAGCAACACAATGCAGTATAAAATCTAATAGAGAAAGAATGACAGATCTCCTTGGAGTGGACTAATTTCGAATCCAACAGACATTAGTAGCTTTAATGCAAAACACACAGATCGAAAGTATTTAGGAAAATAAAAAATTAACCAAAACTACACTGTCTTTCTTAATCAGTTTTGTAACAACACTAAGAAATCAATATGTTAATTTGAGAGGATTAAAATAAAAGTAAATAGACATGTCAAGATTATTCAACCAAATGTGCTTGAATATATAAAAATTTCAGGGTATATCTGTAAAAGAACAACTTATCTTAGCCGACATGTTTGGTCCTTTGAGATAAGTTTTCCTTTTGTCTTTTTTCATATATATATATATATATATATATATATATATATATATATATATACATACATAGGGTGTATCAAAAATACTTTTACAAACTTAGGAGCGGGTTTCTCACACCAAAACAAGGACAAAAGTCAATATAAACATATATACGCAAATCCTTCATTTTTGAGTTATTAGGTTTAAAGTTTGCAGTAGACACTGTTAAATGTACAATCCAAAAATACTTTTACAAATTTTGGGGATTTCTTTCTGATACCAAAACAAGCAATACAACGATAAACAGCAGCAAAATTTGGATGACTCAGCTGTCTTCAGTCTGCAAAAGCATTCTGATACAGCTTTGCATCAATTACCATTCATATGGTTGTATATAAAAATCACAATATGAATATCCTGCCATAAATAGAACACTTCTCAGTTAACTCACTATTAAACACATTAAACGTTGAAGACAGACTAGCCACAAATGTAAATGAATGACAAATGTAACCTACTCTACATGGCGACACAGCGCTATCTACAGTGAAATTTCTTTAAACTTAGTAACTCAAAGACAAAGGATTTGCAGACATATGTTTATATGGACATTTGTCCTTGATTTAGTGTGAGGAACCTGTCCCTAAAGTTTGTTAAAGTATTTTTGATACACCCTCTATATAACTACTAGATTTCACATTTTTTTTAATATAATCAGCACTCCATTTGTAAGACTGCTGTATTCTACACCGAAAGGAACTACTTTGAAGGAGAGCATGAAAAATAGTTGTCCGAGTAAGTCATTTTTCCTCACAAATTTGTGAAACATTTAAGTAAAACCTCCTCTCTGTATTTATCAAGGATCATCAGTTGTGAGGTAAGTATCCCAAGCATATGGTAGTTTAATAGGGTGGTTAGAAAATAATAGGGAGAAAGACAAAGTTCTAAGATCTGACACAGAAAATTTACAAGAAAAAACTATTCAGCAGATCAATGGCTTTTGTCAAGGTCAGAAATCTATTCATCATTTCATTAGTGACTAGCAGTAGAGCCCAGCGTTGCCCGGGGATGTAACAGTAAGAGATAGATCAAGTATCGACCATCATAAAGACTGAAAAATAAAATTGACAAAGATTATTGTTTAAGGTTGACAGACACGCATGTCTTAATTAGTTTAATTTTATTTTATTTTTTTTTTTTATGAATTGGTCAAACCCAAACTCAAACAAAAACATTGTTTTCAATCGTTATGAGTCTACCAATTGAATAGAATTTTATTATAAACAATTGTCTTGTAAATGGAATTTTTAAAGCATTCTGAATGTAAAAATAAAGAAAAAAAGTGTGCAAGACAATAAGAAACACTACCTGCCAAAAAAAAAGTGAAGTTTTGTTGAAATCGGTTGAAAAATGTAGGAAATCCAATCCCATATATAAACGAACACACACAAACAACCAACCTGGGTTTTATAATAAGTATAACTCGATATTAATAAGTATAACTCGATATGAGTTGTCCCCCTTTCATTAATGCCTCTTAATCGTGTTTTCAAATTAATTTCATGCAAAAACAATTGTGTTTTTCCAATTTTTGCCACTGTCAGAACCACCGCAATGTAGTCCTGTGAAGTTTTGTTGAAATCGATTGAAAAATGTAGGAAATCTGATCCAATATATAAACATACAGACACACACACTCACACAATCTGCATTTTATAATAAGTAAGATCTAAAGAGACTCTGATGATGAAGCAAGATTCTGAAGATAAATGTTTTTAAATCAAAATATCTTATAAAAAGAACAATTAAAAAAAAAAAAAAAATCATCCTATTTATTATCTATATCTTTTAAGAACAATCAATGAATGTAACATTGTTCAGAAACTCAAGTCTTCTGTGTATCTTTAATGTGGTTAATACACATTTCAACTGATCCATTTATTTTTAAGCCTCAATCAAGTGTAATCCATGAAAAAAAAAAAAATATCAGGATAGAGAAATTGTTCAGTAATGTAACACCTGTAAAAGTTTTTTTTTTTTTTTTTTTTAATAGTTCTAGTTATAACAAACGCCCAGGTGATTCCAAATTACGCAACCAAGTGGGGGAACTATCAACGCAAACTTCGTTAAACAAAGAGAACTAGTGTTTTAATCCATCCAACCTAGTTGTCAAACCAATATATACTGCCTCCTTCAGGTTCCGGATTTCACGACTTTGTCAATTATCTAGTGTTTATATTCACCCCATAGTTCTGATCCACTTATTTATTATTTCTGTTTTAGCATTACTTTACTGAGATAACTATTACTATTTTAGAATACCTACCAACGTATATGTATGATTATAACACATTTTTTTAACTAATGTTCCCTCTATACAATGCCCAAGAGCCACTCAAGATAGGTTACTGAAGGAGGTTCAGAAAACTCTGAATTCCAAATGATGGCAAAGATAGAAACCAGTCCGTCTTTCCCAAAAATGCATAGCAATTCAGAGATAACAAAAGAAATTTGGAGAATCATGATTGCATATACCCTGAAGGGATTTATAGGAGACATGTCAGAAAAGTAAACAGACTTAGTTTGCTGAGCTAGGAATGGATTAGAGATTTGCGGATTAGGTCACCGTGTGACGTAATATCCAGGAAGCATATAACTGCAATTTCAATCCCCTGAAACCATTGTATGTTTTCTCATGTACTTTTATAAACAGCTCCTCAATTTTAGGTCATCAAGCAGTGGGTACAGAGCATTCCACTCCTGAGATCATCACCCATATCCTTGTATCCCTCTTTGAACTACTTGTGCTGTTTGAAAACCCAGGAGCACAAATTTGTCTCATCTTTGTACACTTGCTGCAGTAGTATGAGTGCTTCTAACGGAACTTTCCCTGGCCAGATCAGAAATTTCAAGTTGGCTCATTGTTTTGTGCCAATCACTTGGCAACATAAATTGAGATGTTTATAAAAGCATGTAAGAAAACATACAGTGACTGCCAAGAATTGAAATCACAGTTGTATACTTCCAGATATAGCTCATAGCCCACAAAGTCCTGTTACTTTTCTGACACAGACTCTGTGTGTGTGTGTGTGCTTGTGTGTGTAAAAAAAGAAGCAATCAGTGAGGAGGGAAAAGAAGAAGAGAAGCAATCAGTGAGGAGGGAAAAGAAGAAGAGAAGCAATCAGTGAGGAGGGAAAAGAAGAAGAGAAGCAATCAGTGAGGAGGGAAAAGAAGAAGAGAAGCAATCAGTGAGGAGGGAAAAGAAGAAGAGAAGCAATCAGTGAGGAGGGGAAAAAAGAAGAGAAGCAATCAGTGAGGAGGGAAAAAAAGAAGAGAAGCAATCAGTGAGGAGGGAAAAAAAGAAGAGAAGCAATCAGTGAGAAAGGAAAAGAAGAAGAGAAGCAATCAGTGAGAAAGGAAAAGAAGAAGAGAAGCAATCAGTGAGAAAGGAAAAGAAGAAGAGAAGCAATCAGTGAGAAAGGAAAAGAAGAAGAGAAGCAATCAGTGAGAAAGGAAAAGAAGAAGAGAAGCAATCAGTGAGAAAGGAAAAGAAGAAGAGAGAAGCAATCAGTGAGTAGGGGATAAGAAGAAGAGAGAAGCAATCAGTGAGTAGGGGATAAGAAGAAGAGAGAAGCAATCAGTGAGTAGGGGATAAGAAGAAGAGAGAAGCAATCAGTGAGTAGGGGATAAGAAGAAGAGAGAAGCAATCAGTGAGTAGGGGATAAGAAGAAGAGAGAAGCAATCAGTGAGTAGGGGATAAGAAGAAGAGAGAAGCAATCAGTGAGTAGGGGATAAGAAGAAGAGAGAAGCAATCAGTGAGTAGGAGATAAGAAAAAGAGAGAAGCAATAAGTGAGAAGGGAAACAAGAAGCAATGAGTAAAAAGAAAAAAAAAAGAAGCAAGCTCTGATTATAACATTTACAAATTTATGATCAAAAATTAACAGCAAGGTTAAATTTTTTCTCTCTATATCAGGTTTTGGAACAATTGATATTTGGAAGGAAAAAAAAAAAAAAAAAAAAGTGTCACTTTTGAGATGTCAAAAACAAAAATGTCTGACATTTTTAGAATATCAGATTTAAATGAGATCAGAATGAAAACGGGTGTTTTGGTGCTGATATAAATGTAGGTACATTAATAAGTCTAAAGCCTAAGGGAGAAAAAAAAAAAAAAAAGAAAAAAAGACGCATTTATTTTATGCAGTGATTATTTACTTTTCAACAATTTCCTTTCTTGCCAATGGTCTTAATCCAGTTGTGAATATTAGATACACCGAACATTATACAATAAATATTTCAGATCAAAAATTACCTCATAATTATTTTAGACAACAGACTTATTGATCCATCCTTGTATACAAGAGGCTGTAAAAGTAGGTATACAGTAAGTTCACCAGACATCACCCTTATGGATTTCTTTTTCTGAGGATGTGTACAGGATATATTTTGTTTTTCATTACTATATATCTACTTTTGCATCCTTTGTATAACAAGCAGTAAGTGATTTAACCACTTCATACAAATTTATCATGACTCAACATTCACTCAAATACAAATATACAGATTTTGTTTCATTTACAGACAATAAATATATGAGATGGACTAAGTCTGACAATTATTTTAATGTATTTTCTGTGTATATGTTATTTTCATAGATACAATTATTTAAATAAATGCTCTGTTTATAATAAACAGTATTGATTACATTTACTGACCTGAATGTCCAAAAACATTTCATAGAAAATATGTGTCCTCCGACAGGAATTGAACCTGTATCCTACACAGTACCGTCATTTGGACTGATACCATTTAGATACAGAGTAAGTGCCTGGTTAGCAAAGTCAAATTACTGTTTTTAAACAAACAAATTTCCCATGATAAACAGAAACTATATTATAATAATTGTCAGATTTAGTCCATTTCATAAGATATGTTGTCATTTGTTTACGTTAAGATAGGCTTCAAGCAGATATGGTCATTCGAGAAAGATTGTGGGAAATTTCTGATGTGTCTAAATGTTTGTTCATTCAGTGCTTTTGTATAAGTTATTAGGCATTTTCAAGGATTTTAGTTATAATTTTATAGTAAATGGAGTGTAAATGCTATTGTAAATAGTTTAAAAGTTACCGAAAATAGACATATCCTTAATTCCAAAATAGGGTCAGTATGTTGTGGCCATATTCATAACTAAACACTTGGAATCAAACATTTGGTCAATTTCTAGACTCATTGAGTTCAGAAAAGAAAATATATGAAAAATACTTAACAAAATTACATTGTCAGTCTAGTTTAACAAAACATATATTAAAGAAGGACTGCTGCCCAAATACACAACTCTTTCTCTAAAATGTGTTCAGTTAATTTCTATGTTCCTTAGTTCTCTGGAATCGATTTCAAGTCTCTTAAGTTTCTGGGAGAGAGAATGTTATCTAGTGTGATCAACAGTTTGAACAAGGCCAGCACACTCACACCCTCAGTCACATTGACTTGTGACTGTGCTAACACAACCATTGACAGCTCCAAAGAGTTCAATCTGTTTGACTTGTCAGGAAGGTGACTTCTTGATATTATTGCTAGGGGAGGGGTAGACAGTCCGAGCATGTGGCACATTTGGAAAGTGTCTGAAAACCATACCACAGGTTGACTTAAGTTTTGTGAGTGAAATTGGGTAGACGGAACACACATACATACATAAAATTTATACACTTACACGATATAGATGTATATCTCTCATAAACATAAATAAGTCTGTCACCTAATGTAAAAAGCATTTATTTTACACAATAATCATCAATTTATCCTTCCTTGTGAATGCACTTAATCCAACACTTCTCTATGAATCACAAACTGAGCATTACACAATAAGTACTTTAAATCAAAAAGCAGTTCATAACTGTCAGGTTAGAGATTTAATGATTGACCCTTTTATATATATATATATATATATATATATATATATATATATATATATATATATATATATATATATAAATGTGCAAATATGTAGAAAAATAGGAAAGAACATGTTAGGTAAATAATCCGGAGTTCTTTAGTATTTTTGTTTTTATTTTTAAAAAACAGTGATCCATACAGAAGTAGAGTTATAATTATAATTACTTTTTATTTATTAAAAAATATGGTTCCTTCGTTACATAAGAGTTCTCATGTTTCAAAAACAAGAGCCAAAAACCTCAATATAATTATTGAAATTAAATTGAATTAAAGTATTTTAAAAAAATTATATATATATATATATATATATATATGTGTGTGTGTGTGTGTGTGTGTGCGTGTGATGCATGCATACAGATTCTCATTTAAAGAATGTACATTTATTTTTTAACAGAGGATAGAAAGTGTGATGCTGAAATACAAAGGTGCATTAGGATAGCAAAAGATGCTTTCCAAAAGCTAAGCAAATTATTAAGAAACAGAAAAAAATTCATTACAAACAATGAGTACTGAACTGTGATGTAATATCAGTCCTCCTTTATGGCAATGAATGCTAGACATTTTCCTAACAGATAAGAGACTTGAAGCAACAGAAATGTGGTTCTACAGATGGATGCTGAGAATACTATGGACTGAACATGTGAACAACAATGAATTTGTAGAGAAAATGGAAACAAAAAAGCCACTTATACTTAACATTAAAAAACAGTTGAAATTTCTAGGGCACATAATGAGGAAAGAGGGCTTAGAAAATTTGACACTTACAGGAAATATTGAATGTAAGAGAAACAGAGAAAAACAGAATGTAATCAACCTAATGAGCTTAAATAGATGATAAAACAAAGATTAGGAGTGATAGTGAAAAGAGCTAAAAAAGACATTGAATTCTGGAGAGCCATGATTGACAACACCTTGAAGGGACATGGCACACAGAAAAGGAATATACATACAATGTCTGATCAAAAAGGGATTGTTGCTATGGTAACAGAGTTAAAGTATGCAGAGTGAAGCCACTTGGCATAGATTGACCTTGAACTCTGTCATGCATACACAATAAGTTATAACATTGTCACTCACTTCCATTATGGCAGTGCTGGGAAGGAAAATGTCTAGAATGTGACCATCTCACAACACCAGTGACCATGGCTTGAACAGCAGTTTTTGGCTAAGCACAACATTCCTCAAATCTGACAACCACCATATTCCCCAGATCTCACCCCTTGCAACTTTTTCCTCTTTCCAAAAATCACACCCCACTGGAAAGGGACAAGATTTCAAGATGTGAAGGAAATCCAAGAAATTGCAATGAGGAAGCTGCTCGCTATCCCCAAAAAGAAGTTCCAGGAATGCTTCCATCAATGGAAAATGCCACTGAATAAAGTGTGTGGCTTCAGAAGGGAACTACTTTGAAGGAGATTAAATGCAGAAGTGATGTGTGTTGTAGTTTTCCTTTTATAGCACCAGACTTGATACTTTTTTTATCAGACTTCACATAGCATTATATAAAGCAATGCAAATTACAAGAGTTGAAAATAAATAAACACAAGCATCAACAAATTTCATATTTCCATTCTTTATACCAATTATCCTGAAGTATACAGATTAATTAATATTAAATCAATGCTTAAAGGGTGGGAAGGTCATATTATGGTTATTGGTGCAGAAAGGGAAAAATGCTTTGAGTTCAAATTCCAGTTTATTCCATTTCATTCACTTTTGATTAATGACTTTTCCAAAGGCTTTAGTGCATTTTCTTCCAGCTAAGGGTTAAATAGCAGAGCAAACTGGGCTCTCTAACTTTGGTTGGCAACCAGCCTAAAATTTAAATCTAAGCAGGGTGTTTTTGAATCTTTGTGGCACACTGTGCACCATTTATCAGTTTTTTCTGAAAAGTGTGTCTCATTCTACACAAGTAAATCATATGTATGAGTTGGCTAGTAGTTCAGTTCTAAACTGAACTGTTGGGCCCACATACATCATAATTAATGGGAGAGTCTTCTACTGAATAATGCTTAATTAGCCATACATAATTTATCAAGTCTATTAAAGCTGGCTTAACCTGGACACTTGAACACAAAAACAAGTTATTTACAATTATTTTTGTTAAACCCTGTAGGATGTTCTTAAATATCCAAAACCAGAAGATTTGACATTTAATCAGATATGAGTAATAAATAAGTATTTCTTCTTTGACATTAAATTTGATAGGATGTTTGTCAATTTACAAAGGCGTGCCTAATAATTAACAACTATTCTATACTCTTCATGATCTTTTGATTAAAATCAGTGCTTGAGG
This sequence comes from Acanthosepion lycidas, assembly GCA_963932145.1. Lineage (NCBI taxonomy): Eukaryota > Metazoa > Mollusca > Cephalopoda > Sepiida > Sepiidae > Acanthosepion > Acanthosepion lycidas. Next base: position 51,335,080 of record OZ010578.1, on the reverse strand, counting down.
CTACTTGTGATCTAATGATGAGTCTTGGATAAAAGTCAGTAACACAAAAAAGGAAAATATGTGGCACTTAGAAGCTTTCATCCCTACAATAAAACAGGTCATACTTTTTATGTGTGTCCACTTCTAATGCAGCAATCAAAACTGTATGTTATCAGTATAAATACACCATAATGCTAATGTATGTCAGTCAATATCACCATAAACACAATAATTACATATGTATCTTATGTTAACCCTGCTTTATGTGTAATGGTGCTGCTAAGGTTTCTGTATCAGGTAGGTTTTTATGGTATAGAGTTGCTAACCCATATCCAATAGGTTTGAGATTCTGAATTGTCATTCTCTTAGACTGGTTGCCAACTAAAGCTAGGGGACTCAGTCTGCCTTAATATTAATACATAGCTGCGAGGAGAAGAGGGGGATTCATATTTTTCCAAGGGTATTTGTGCAAAAGACAAACCTAAGGGTCTCAGCTGAAATTTGAACTTGACACCCCAATCCCATTTTCTGAACTAATAACCACTATACTACATATGCATCCTGAAAGTATGCTGATCTAAAACACTATAACTGCAATCCAATGCTATCATTATAAATATATACTAATGCAAAAGAACACGAGAGAAAAAAAAAAACATGAAAATTTAGAAAAACAGAACCAGCTTACAACACCATAAGATGACGTAACCTTTGCCAAGAGAAAATAGTGATAATTACCTTTTCAGAACAAGACAAAACCCCTAAACAAAAGATTAAAGTTCATTTCCAAATGCAGATATGAAAACAAATTCCTTCTGTGCTACATTCAACTACATGAAAAATACTAAACTGAATTTTCATAACTTTATTCCTTACATTAAAATATAGAAATAAAGAACATATGAAAGAAAAAATATGTAAAAATTTAAATGATTAGAAACAAAGTACAAATAAATGATATATATATATTATATATATTATATATATATATATATATATATATATATATATATATATATATACATACACACACACTTCCTCCAACCACCCAGCCAGCATGAATAAGCAATCTAGAGGTCATAACTGTAAATAACACTCAGAATTAGCCTTACAAACTGGAAATAGCTGGTTTCAATTCTCTTCCTTTAACCTTCTGTAACTAACACAATCACATACACATATATCTCCATTATATATCACACACAGGGAGCAGTGGTACTTGGTCTAAAGATTACACTGAAACATGAATGACAGTTATCATGCGGTTTTGATTCCTATATCCACATTGTCTATATCTCTAAACACTCCATATGCAATGTTGAACACTCCCCCTCTAGAAACACAGAAAATCTGAACAATATATAAATAAAAATATAAATACCTCATTATTAATTATCAGCCATGTTTAATCTTTGTGCCCATCAAAAAAATGGTGTGCTAAAAGGAGTTATTCCTTTGAAGCTGCTATTACTGTATAGACTTTTAATTCCCTCAGCAATGATTATAAAATATGTGAACCAAGTATTGTTTAGTTTTTATAAAAAATATTATTATTTACCATTTTATAAAGAAATACATTTGTAAAAAAAAAATTTACCAAATTATCAAAATATTTGTTTACCAATTTATAAATAACTATGAAAATGAGATAAAAATATCAATGAGCTATTGTTGTCAATTCTCAAGAATAAAGAAAATTAATAAAACCACTTTCATATGTTTGGGTCTTATTAAAATTCCAATCATTGCTTTTTAAAACAAACATTGTTGAGCAAGTTAAAAGTGTTTACAATAATAGCAGTGACAAGTTAATAACCATCATTTTGACATGTTTTTTTTGTGAGCATGATGGTTAAGTTACCATCTTTATTTTTAAATGAAGCATTGTCAACTTCTTAATTTTTACGAGTAATTCTCTGGCAATGTTTAACCTTTATGCTGACAAAAGAAATGGTGTGCAAAAAGGTTGTTTTTTTTTCCTTGACACAGCTATTATTTTAACTCCTTCGCAATGTTTGTTTTAAAAATTAATGATTATAACTATAATAAAACCTAAACATATGAAAGTGAATTTATACATTTTTTTTTTTTTTTTGTTTTCAAGAATTTACAACAAAAATATTAAAAACTATATGGATTATATATATTTTAGATTGTACGAATCTTTTTGAAGATAATAATGATTTACTGATACAAGTCCTACTAATTAACTCATAACTGTGGGTGCGGATAAGAGGTGGATTCATATCTTTCTCAAGGCTATTTATGCAAAAGTGTATATAATGAGTTCTAGAACTGGAACTCTGCTCTCAGATTTCCAATTCTGAGCCATTATCTATTATACCACCTACATATCCAAGCTTACAGCACATGATGTTCCCAAATGGTCACCCATCTAAGTACTGACCATCATTGATGCTACATCAGTGATCATATGAGAACCAATGTTTCAACATGATATGGCTGTAAGCCGATATTGGTAATGAGAAATAATGAAGTGTGGGTGAAGCCACAATGGCAGTAGCCCAGGATGCTAAGAAAAATATAGTACATCATCTCCCCTCAAACAGTACATCCATAAACATAAGCTATCAATTAATTGAAACATGAGAGATCTACAATGAGTCAAGAAAGACAGATGAGCAACACTGTCAATTGAGATTTTTCATTGTAGATCCCAGTTTTGCTACTGAAAGATTTTAAATTGCCAAAAATCAAGGAATTATCAGAGTGAAACGAAATTTTCAGTACTTATTCATTAATGAATGAATTGTATATTGATTAGGTTATTTTATTAGAAAACTTTGTGTAAATATTTGGAGGGGGTCTGTTTTCATAGTGGCCATAATATATTTTATTCATAAAAAAAGTAAAATATTTTCTAATTAAATATTTTAGTTTTATTGCATTTTTTTATGATTCAGAGCCAATTTTCTATAATTAGGGGTCCTGTTTGACACAAAAACTTTGATGATTTAAATTCTCCAAGATCTTGTCCTTATAGCAAATACAAATAAAAAAAAAAAAATAAAAATAAAAAAAAAAGATTCTGTAGAAATTATATAAAATTAAATGTGTGGTGGGTGTGGGAATTTAACAGAAAAAATTAAAAAGATTAACTAAAAAAAAGAAACGTTTCAAACAAAAATAATTTCTGAATAAGCTTTACGTTTTATTAAAATCTGACAATTATCTGATTTTTCTAAGAATTTTCCAAATCAATGTTTTTCCCCAAAAAAGAAAAAAAAAAATACTTTCATCTTTCCTTTTAATAACAAATATTTTGACGATAAATTTTTGTTTTATTAGGTTTTGGCGTTTTTTAGCGAATGTCTGGAAGTACCTAAAACACTACAGTACACTTAACTTCAAGTCTAGGGTCAAAGTACGTATCCTCATGTACTTCAGACTTCAAGGCCTACCATGTCCATAATATAAATAACCTCATTTAGTAACTCTCTACCTTGAGTTGCCCTTGAGCCTTGTATTGGGTGAATGTTTAGTAAAACAATACTGCTAAAAAAGACGTTTTAACATTTCTTTGAAATTGAAAGAGAGTAAATTAAAAAAAAAAAAAGAAAATTTTTTTTAAACTTCCTAGCCTACAATTGAATTCCATGTGCTTTTTAATTTAATTACACAAGTTTGTATTCTGGAAAAGACAATCTCATGATTTTTTGTCTGTTTTTTTTTTTTCTAATAAAAATAAAATAAATAAATAAAAAACACGTACAGTATTGGTTCGTGTTGAAAATTAACCAAGTTCTGTTTTAAATTAATTGCTTTTAGTTTTTCCGTAATCAATTTCTGCGGGGTGGGGGGAAAGGGACGTTACTCTTAATACAAAGTTCAAAATATAGGCTAATTTTCGTTGTCAGGTTTGTTTTGTTTCTTGTTTCTTGTGTAATAATAACTACAAAAAAAAAAAAAAGAACTAATTCAATATTCACTCTTAAAATTTGTAAAATAGATGCAGATTTTCGTAAATAAATGGAAACAAATTTATTTGCAATTTTAAGTGAAAAAAAAAAAAAAAAAAAAAATGTGAGACTAATTTTTTTTAGGAATCTTAAGAAAAAAGAATTTTTTTTCTTTTTGCAAAAGAAAATAATCCAGCCCCGTAAACTTAAAGATTAAATAATGTTAATTTTACCTTTCTTTCCTTTTTTTTCGTATTTTTTGAATTGAAAATGTTAAAACTAAGTTTTTTTTAACATTATGCAGCAGAAACATTCGCAATAAAAATGTACATATCTCTATTTTTTGACTCACAGGAATTAATTTTTTTAACAATAAGTCAGCAATTCAGACACACCTCCAGACATGTGACTAAGTTACATGTTTAGATTAAAAAAAATGTACTTTTAGGACGGTAAGAATTTTTGAAACGTGAACAAACTTCCTTTGTTTCAATTCTGACGACTAAGAGGAAAAAGAGAAATAAATCAGTGTCGGTTGAAATAAGTTAAAAATTCTTTTAACATTCGATAAAGCTCAGCTGATGACAGAACGAAAGTACGAAGATCTAAAAAGTAGTAACTTAAACTTATCGTAGTTGTTACTCATCATAAAAGTTTATTACTGGCATTAATTAGAGTTTTTTTTTTAAATTTTTTTTTTAATATCTCAAAGTCAAATGTAGTCGTTTTTAAAATGCATCTCAAAAAAGATATTCTAAAAAAGATAGTGTTTACAATTTGAATTACGGATGTGTGAATTTCAGTTTGACCATAGCTGCCTCCTTTGGAAGAAAAATACACTGGATAGAAAAGGTTCGGTATTAAAAAGATGTGTAAACGACAAAGCTAAATAAAATCAGTGAATGATACCTTCTTCCCACTCATTTACACGTGAATAATAAATTGCATTTAAAAAAAAAGACGAAAATTCCAAACCTAAAAAATGTTTAAGTTTAAACAATTTTTAAAAAAAAAAAGTTTGGTAAAATCTTTCAAAGTTAATTTTCAGGGGATAAGAATGTCTTATTCAGAATAAGAGAGAGATTAAATTAAATAATATTTTTTGGGCATGACCTTTCAAGTGAACATTTTCACTCACCCATCCAATTGTTTTGTAAACGTAAAAATCTCATTTTTGCCGAGTATTATAAAATAAATCAAGCAAAAGTAAAGGTCGCACTTAAAAAAAATTTCAGTTTGTTAATAATAAATCTATCAATTCCTGTAGTAAATAAGTAAAAGAAAAAAGTGAAGTCGCGTAGTGTTTCAAAAAAAGAAAAAAAATTAAATGAAGGTCTTTTGCTTTTTTGGGAAGCATGTTTTGTTTTGGGGGAGAGAAAAAAAAGGCTGCATTGAAATAAATTCTTGTAAATAAAGGTTCCTTATGCACTTCGACAATAAAGTTATCTTTTTTTTTTGTTTTTTTAGTAAATCAGACTGTACCTTGACAGCATAATCAATTACTCTTTTACAACCGACCAACACGCGAAGAGACATTTTTGAAATCTACCCTGAAGCAGACCGACTCGGTGACTGATCGAAATTGCGTCACTTCCTGTACTTTGACGTCACTTCTTCTAGTCAAGGTTCTATTGTGATAAAAATATTATCTGGTCTCATATTGCAAATTTGCTTTTACATTTTAAATTTTTAGAAGTAAAACAATTCCTATGAATGAATAAGACTGTAGATAACGAATATGAAAACAAAAAGAGTATGTGCTGAAAAGTTCTCGGCTCGGGCCACTTTCTCAAAACAGTATTATTCTGATCTTTTAATTTGATTTACTAATTTTTTGATAAATGATCGAGCCGAGAACTTTTCAGCACATCGTAATTTTTATCTTAAACTAGAATAGATTTAGCCATGTTATAAAAAGTGATGACATTATTACTGTTATTAGAAGGTTTGTCAGGGTTTTTTTTTTTTTCTAATTATTATTGATTGCTGGACTTTGCTCTTTCATGGAGATAGTTTTTTTCACAGAGTCGGTCTTTTTCAAACCCCAGTTGCTGAGTTGCATAAACATCTTGAAACAGTTCACCATTGTCATAACAAAGACATTGCCACCTGACGTTGTCAGTTTAGGGGAGATAACTATTGCAGAAAAAAAGCTATTATATTATGGCAAACAAAAATTTACTCAAACTTGATACATTTATGACAAGATAACCAATTGTATATGTACTACTAACAATTTTAACCAAATTTAACATGTATTGTTATTATATTGGGGAAAAGATAATTGGTCTGAGAGGAAATAGGAGTTTTTAAAAAACGTGTGAATAAATATTTTTAAAAAGATTCCTGAAAGCATTAAACTGAAAATAATTTGTTCAATATATTATGCAAAATTATAAAGATTTTCCGGTTACAGTTAAGTTCCACAAAGTCAAAGACAAAGACTTGAAGAAGAGAAGTAACACACTGGCTGTATTCAACAGGTTTAAAATAAGCAAAGACAGACTCACCTTTTTATTCATAGTGAAAGTACATTACGCAAACATGCTTTAATATGCAATAAATTCTTATTGCAATTCCTTGTGTTGTGAATGTATAAGAATTTGAAAGGGGCAGTAAAAGGAGCTAACCCTTTAACATTCAAAGATCAACCTTAAATTTGAAACCCTTACTAATCCTAGACTCTGATAGCATAACTGCTGCAAAATCAGGATCTCTTCTTCAGGCCATGTGCTAAACTCAATCCTGAAATCTTCCTCCTTTGCAACTAACAACCATAGTCACCATCCATTTATTGGTATCATCCTTTCCGATGTTAATGGAATACAGAAGCCACAAAGCCCACTTGTTCCTTGGACACTCTTCTAACAGTTAAGTCCACAAATATAAATTATATTTGCAAGCCTTCCTTTTACCTATTGTGCATACATACTTTTCTGTACATTAAACCCATTGAATACAGTCAGTGTTACTTCTCCTCTTCAAATGTGTCTGTCTTTGTCTTTGATTTTATGGAACTTAACTGTAACTTGCAAGAGTTTACCACATGGCCCCAAGAAGGGATCCTGATTGGACAGCTGTTAGCCAGAATCCTGGATTAGTAAAAATTTAAAGTTCAAGGTTGATCTTTGAATGGTAAATGGTTAGCTCTCTTAACTATCCCTTTTAAATTCTTATAAAATATTTGTTGGTGAATTTTTTTTTCTGAGGTCTCCAGACTAATTTTTACTAAATAAATATGTATATTTATTTAGCTTATTTGAGCAACACCACAAACACAAGAAAGTTTGTGTTGTGCTATGTTGAAAAGAAACAGCTTGCCATGAAAAACCAGCATTTGAAATGTTGAATTTTCATCTGGGCTGTAACATTGACCATGAGTGCCTGTGATGAATGATGAACACTTATGTAACACCCCAAGAATGCCCAATAGCACTACTGTATGTGTCATATAGGAATAAATTGTCACTGCCAACATTTGGGTTTGAACACAGATTGCCAGAGAGCAAGCACAGTCAACCTTATCTTGAAATAATTAGGTCACGTGAGGTTAAAGGAAAAATATATATATAAGAATTAGCGGCATCTGATAGAGTATTGTTTAAAGTATTGTTGTATCTGTAATTTACAAAGGCTCGCCTACAAAAGGGCACTAAAAAGTCAGAGGGAGAGGAGTCAAATGAATTCATGCTACAACAATTTCTGAGTGTTTTCAGAATAAAACCAAACCCAAACACTGTATCGGGAATGTTGCCTGCAGAGTTGATGTTCACCAGGAAGATTAAGTTCATTTTTAATAAATTACTACCAGAATGTAAGGGCAAAAGCATCAAGAAATAACAATATAAGTAAATACTTTAAACCTCGGGATAAGGTATTTTTAAAATGTATCACTATGGAAAAGAATTCTGGGAAGATGGTATTATAAAAAAACAGTTTGGCAAAATGACATACATGATACAGAACATTTTGTATGACATGTTTGACGTACCCATGCCATCATAAATTGGTGAACCAAGATTTTATGGTAAGAGAAAAAGAATAGCAACAGAATTTCTAAACAATGAACCAAAGCTGAAGAAATACAGACTCCAGAGGAAGTCGTCTCAAAGGGGAGGTGTCATATAGGAATAAAGTGTTGCTGCTGATACTTGTGTTTGAACACGGATCACCAGAGAGCAAGCACAGTCAACCTTATCTTGAAATAATTACATCACATGACGGGTAAAGGAAAAATATATATATGGGAATTAGTGTCTGATGGAGTATTATTCAAAGGTGTTACTATTTTTGTATCTGTGATTTACAAAATCTCTCCTACAAATGGGCATTACAAAAGTATGCATGACGTTTTTTTTTTTTTAAAGACTGACTTAAATATACATGAATAAATAAATATAATCACAAACTCAGTGATAGTTAAAAAAATGAAAAGAAAAAGAAGAGGTAATTTTAACTGTGTTAAAATAATCTGCATGTGTTTTGTTGATTAAGCACACTACTTAACAACAATCAAACTGTCTTATGGTTTATTAATTATTTCCTCTTTGGCATGTTTATAATAATAATCATTTATTGATCTTATCTTATAAAGCTTTTAACCTGTTGGTCCATTTATTCTTCATGGCATAAAGTATTAAAAGGATTTTGGTGGGGAGAGGAGGAGAGTATTATGAATAGCACAAGCAGAAAAACACAAGTTTCTTACTCTGTGTGATATTTGAAAACAATTACATTTATTAAAAAACATAAAAAAATGATAATAGCATAGGATACAAAATTTACAAAACAAGCTAGCACGAAATGTTCCTTTGTATGCCTAACACTTAGACAAGATAACAAGTCCTAATTACAATTCTGTTGGGCTCATAAAAACAATTATAATTACTGTTGTTATGGACAAGCGTATGGTTGCAAGAAAGAAATACGACAACAGCAGAAATAGATTTACGTGATTTATTTCAATAGGAATGTGTGGTTTTGGGACAGCTACCTTGCGGTATAGTTCATAAGCCGGCTTCCAATCTGGGTTGATCTCTCATAGTAGTTCTCACTGGTTGGTGTGGCGCTCCTCCTGCTGACTGCTGCTGACTGACTGAGACAGGTCTCTTCCCTGGCCTCCTGTTGACTCTGTTGTACTTCCCCGTGTGACCCCTTTTATGGCATTTTTTTAACAGACTCAAAAAACGATGCGAGTATAATTAGGAGGGAAGCATTTTTATTGGTCGAAAAATAGAAACACTTTAAAATATTATTTTACTTTTTGACCGGAACTCGTGCATCGGGCCTATGTGTAAATGACAATAATGGTCATTTTGTGACGGAGCCTTGTTCTGTTCATATCCGGGTCTCATTCTTGAGTATGTTAGTTTATTTGCCTGCAAATCAGCCGAGATATGTCTTATTTTATTTTATAACATTGTCAACAAAATGCTCATTTAATTCAATTCATTTGACTGTCAAAAGGAATTGAAGAGGTTGATAATTTACAGGCATTGCTGGGTTTCTGGTAGACAATAGTTCAGTATTACAAACTGAGATTCATATTTTTATAAAAAGTTAAAAATTTAATTTTCTAACAAACTTTTGCAAACAACTATAGAAAGATAATTGTATATCTCTCTAAATTTGTAGAATTTTCTCTTTTCTGTTTTTATTAGGTTGGTGCAAAAACAATGTCGGTTTTTGACGTATTTTTTAACGTCAAAAACGGACATTATTTTTGCACCAACCTAATATTTATTTTTTTCTTGTAACTTTCTTTTATTTTTTTTTCTTTCTTTTTAGCATTGGCTGCTTTCTGCCCTTCTTTGTTCGCTACCTAGAACCAGCTGACATCTTCTTTGTGAATGCTGAAACCCTTCTGTTCTTTTTTCACAAATTTTAAAAAACAAATTTTATATGTGTATCTATTTTTATAAACCATCAGGCTTCAATTTGGTGGTTATTTTACAACATCAATTTGAGCTTCACATATACAAAGTATTACACAATCAAGCCATTTTTTTACTAACCATCAGGCTTCTAGGATATTTTTTATTTAAATAATATATGTTAGTCATTTTCTTTTTCTAATAATTGTTTTTGTAAACACCCGCTTCAAAAGAAAGTGTAATAAACAAACCTAATCTATTGTATTATTTTTCATTTACCCTTTATTTTCTATAAGTTTACATTTCTTTTTTATTAAAATCAATTTGAATAGATTTTCATTAAAAATAATTGACAAATTTTATTATACTGCTACTATGCTATGGTTATGATTCAGATTATGGTATTTATTTGTTTCCCAAAGAGAAAATATAACATAGGGTTGATTTAATGTGAGCATACCCCAACACACACGTCAGTTCGTTTAAGTATCGCTATGACAGTGACATCATAAGTCCTATCAGATAAGAGGTCATGGAAAGTTCACAGTGTTAGTGAGTGTTCAGTCATAGGTTAGATCCATAGATACAGATAGATTATAAAAATTCACGGTGGTCAGTAAATTGTGAGTTATTGAAAAGTAAAAACCTGATTAATGTAATTGAAATACATGACGCCAGACATGATTTTTATATTTATTAAATTGTTTATTGGAATAGTTGGCAAAACACTGGCTAATTGTCAATTGGATCAAACTTTATAAAATATTGAATAATAAGGATTTCCTTATAGTTGGTTCACATATTTTAATAATTAAGTAAATGTTTATAAATTTATGAAAAAAAAATGTTTTCATATTTATTTCTTCAGGAATTGGTAAATGATAAATATTGCATTGCATTAGTTTTAACTCTATTTGTTTTTAGAATGTCATAAATATAAAAACTATTCTTGCAAATAAACAATCTAAAAAATGAATAGTGTTTAATATTTTTATTGTAAATTCTCAAGAACCAAAAATATCTATAAATTCACTTTTATCATAAGTTTATGTTTTATTACAATTCTAATCATCATTTTTTAAAACAATAACCATTGCTGAGGAGTGAAGGTAGTTAAAATAACAGTGGTGTCAAGGGAAAAACTATCTTTTTGACACTTTGGTTTTTGTGGGCACTAAGGTCCAAGTTTGCTGAACTTTTTCTATCCTAGACAAATGTCCATTTCTATGAACATTTCAAATAATATGACTGTTTACTATGGAATGATACATCAACACAAACTTGCACCTTCATAGACAAAATCTTGTAAGCTTGTGGAGACTGGCATAGAATGATAGTTTTTACATTCAAAATGAATGAACACTGAGTAAATGTTGTTTTGGAAAGTTGATTTTCTTTTTGATGACTACAAATCATATCCTTTTTGTGAGATAGAGTTTGTAGCTCACAGAGAGAGAGAGAGCAAAAGTTAGAGTGAGACCCCTACTTCCTTTGTAATGAGTAGTAGACCTGTTTAGTGTGTAGACGAGTGGACCAGCCTGATCTGTTTTCTGGCAAAAGAATAAAGAGGCCTGACCTCTTTTCCTGGGTTTATATTGAGGTCACTAAGTGATTAGGGTGAGTGCTATAGGATTGTTCTTTGCTTTGGTCCAGGGTCTTTGATCTTTTGTTTCACTTATATACTTTATCTGATTTCAGAAATGAACTTAGCTGATTGACCTGTCATTAAGAATGCTTGTGTTAATGTTAATGAGGTGTTAAGGAGATGATAAATAAATAATACTTTTCAGAGAATTTAAGAAATATTTTTATTTTATTTATTAAACTTTGTATACTACTACAACTTCATGTTACTACAATAATTAAGGTTATGATTAATCACTAATACCACAATACTTTACATATTGGGAACCATGACACTGTTCAATATTCTATTATTCTTTTAGATTTTAATGAATTAAAATAAATCGTTTGACATTAACTAAATCCAAATAAAAGGTCCCATCGAAAATTTTGTCATAAACTTGTTATAAAATTTTATGAAACTGGGAAATAGTGTTGGTTAAACAAAGATGGCCAAAATTTGTATGCACTTCAGCAAACTAAAAAAAAGGTTATCTTTACAATACTAATAGTATTGATAATAAGAACATTTAGTTTATTTTTCTTTATTGAGCATGTATTACATTACTGGATAAATAAATTAAATAACAGTAGTAAAATATGAGATACAGGACTATTTTTCAGAGGTAACTTATTTGAGTTGACACTGGCATATGTCTTTGACCTTACCCAATAAGAATCCGGTGTTTGATTGTTAACAGAATTTTCATCGTTGGAAGCTAGGAGAGGTTGAATAATTTGTATTTTTAAACTGGTTATTATTTTTGTTTTAATGTTTTGTAATTTGTGCTTTTTTTTTAAAAATACAGATGATACCTTTTTGTTTCCATTACTACAGGCAGAAGTAACCTTTTTTTTTCTTTGTGGCAAAACATTGCTAAATAATAAAATAAAAATAGCAAAAAAAAAACTAACGAATAGTGTTGTAAAAGAAAGCTGTTTATTGATAAAAATATTGTTTTTGTAGAATGATAATTTATAAATATAGAATATTACTTTTAAAAATAAGCAGATCGAACTGCACTAAGAAAATGCTTAAGATTCCTTCCACAAGTGGACCCCCCCCCCCGGGTTACTAGTGTTTTTAACCGGTCCCAAATTTGGTTATCCAGTTACTGAGTTATTGTTTCATTTCATTTTAATTTAAAACCCTGTTTAAACGCTTTCCAAACTGAATTTATTTCTAAATTCTAACAATTGTGAGGTAAATCATTTAAACTCGGTTTGGGGTAAAATTGAAGATTAGAACGCAGAAACCAGAAACCTTATGAATGATTATTACAAAAATAGCGATAAAAATTGCGGAAAGTCCACCTTTTATGAGGGTATTGACAATTTTATTTGGATCGCCTCAGTCAGGAATCTGTGAAAGCGCTGAAAAAAAAGAAGCTCCAAACTTAATGAAAACAAAGTTTTAAAGAAGGTTGGTGCAAAAATAATATCGTTTTTTAACGTCAAAAAACGATATTATTTTTGCACCAACCTAAGAAGAAAGGCCAAATGTCGGCCTGGCTGTAGCCGAGACACAAAAATAAGAAGAGTAAGTAAGAAGAATAACAATAACATCCAACAAAGATTGTCGATAAATTTTGATGGTTTTTTTAGGGATATTCAGGCTTTTTTTTAACATCAGAAATGATGTTTCTTTTTTAAATTGGTTTCTGGGTCATAATCTGCAATTTCACCTCAATTTGTGCTCTAGTACTATCTACACAAAAAAGTTGCATGGAGTTTTTTAGTTATTTTTTTTGCACTTCAGACGATATATATCAAACCGAAACGCAAACCAAACACTCTTTCTTTTTAAATTACTAAAAAGAAGGTTAAATAAGTTTTCTTTTAAATGTTTTATTTATTTAGTGTTATCCGTGCCTTCAAAATTGACGACAAGAAGGAATGTATTGTAAGTAATTTTCGTTTAGTCCAAGTACAATGTTATAATTTAAAATATAGTTCGTTGTAATGTTAAACATTAATTGAACAGTACTGTAAAAGTTCCTAAAGCTTTAAAGCACAATACTTTTTGTGTAAACTTTGAATTTGGGAAGGTCTGAGTAATAGTAATCCTCAACAGTCCATAGATTTCAATTTGTAATTTAAGAAGAGTCTGCTTATTTGTCGTACGTAACAGCAACAACGTCTCATCAGATTTCGTTTTCTTTTCAGTTTTCATTTATTTATTTTTTACTCAAGCTATTAGCAAATAATTGCACAAGATATGCTCCTTGAATCGTAACATAAAAACTGCATTAAAAAACTATCTAATCATTTAATTGTATAAGCTTTTATTTGCTATCATAAATTAGTGTGAATAAAAAAAAAACTTTCTATGACTAAAAGTAAAACTAATGAATTATTACAAGAGTTGTTTCCCCTATCACTTTTTTTTTAATTATAATTTTTCAAGTTTAAAATGAATTTCTAAAAATGAACAAATCATTCTTGAAGATGTGTCATATTTATACGAACCCCCGATATCAGTACGCATCAACCGTTTGTATGGCACCTGATGGGTCATCATTATTTTGCACAATGCCCCCTCAATTGTTGCACACAAAAAAAGACATAAATACATATCTGATTTTTTTTTTAAGCATTTCACCCCAAGTAAAGCAGGAGTGCCACAAAGAGTGGAAGTAAGAGAAAAGACTGGTTATAGGGGGGGGGGTGAGGAAAGGATAAAAAGAACAGGGATCAAGACATCAGAAGATGACGATTGATGTTGCATTTAAATCTTTGAAGATTGTAGTTATCAGGGAACCAAGTAAGAGGAAGGAAGTTCCATTGTCCGGAAGTGCAAGAGAAACTGTTGGAGTAGAAGTGGCGGTTACATTTAGCTGTTTCAATTGTAAAAGAGTGGGACCTACATGCCAACCTAGTAGCATGCTTAAATTCATGTAGTTGGGGCACCATGGAAAATAGCTTGTCAGAGCAGTAGCTATGAAAATATTTGTAAAAAAGACAGAGTAAGCCACATCATGTCTGTGAGAAAGTGACTGGAGTCGAGATGCCAAGTCAGAAACAACTACATTGCAGATCCTTCTCTGGATTTTGTTGAGGACCTCGAGATGAACAGCAGGGAGACCAGACTATATATGGCAACAGTATTCGATGCATGCACAACTGGTAGATTTGTAGATGAGTAGGATGGAATCAGATGAAAAAACCTTCTGAGACAACACAGAGAACCAACTTTCCTTGTGGTAGATGCAGCTATTTAAACAATCTAGTTGTTCCACCTCAAGTCAGTGGAAAACGTGAGGCCAAGAAGGCATAGTGAGACGCTTTCATGAAGTCGAGCATCAAACATGCTGATAGAGGCAGGGAAGTTTCTTTATGTGGTTTAATGAGAGCGGTTTTGTTTTGGAGGCCTTAAAATTTACAATTTCCTGCTCCAGTTAACTACTGATTGGAGATCCTTTTCAATACCAATGGCAAGGTTAGCTTTGTCAGCATTGCTGGATTTACTTTTGAGACAGGAGTAAATGGTAGTGTCATCTGCATAGATGCCCATTTGAGAGCCAATGACATCAGGAAGATCAGAAACAGTATAGGACCCAGGAGACTGATAGGACAGTAGTTAGAGGGCTCAGAAGGGTCTCCAGAGTTCTTAAAATCACGGACAACAGAGGCGGACTTCCAACAGGCTGGAAAGCAAGAATCAACAACGCAATAGTTGTATAGTTTGGAGAGAACGGGAGCCAGCTCAAAAGCACATTTCTTAAGGACTACGGCTGGTATCCCGACACCACCACTTGCTCTATAAGTGTCTAATTTAGAGATGATGCCTAAGACCAAAAATGGGGTTATGTGCAAATCACTCAGTAGATCCTAAGTTCTAGGAGGAAAGTCAGGTGTGGACACTCTGGATGAGTTAAGTATTTGAGTTGGATGAGAATTTCCAAGCAAAGCATTCAACCTTATCTGCTGTGGATGTTAGGACTTTGAATTGATTGAATAGAGGAGAGATCACACTCTTGCAGAGCCACCAATAATCTCTAGAACCAAACTTGCAAGATGCTATACATTGTCTCATTCTATCAGCAAACAGTAACTTTGATTCATTGAGGACACGCTTGCACTCATTATGAGCAGAGATAAGGAGATGTCTGTTGCAGTCAGACATGTCGCTCTGGTACAGGCAGAAGTGATTCCTGTGGACTATAGTAGCTGAGCAAGCAGGTGAAAACCAAGTTAATGAGCACAATTTAACTTGGTATTTCCTTGCTGGAATGAAATTTTGAATTTTTTTGTATGTATAAAAAATGTGTCAATTTTTGCAGACATTAGATTATGGAGAATATTTTTCTAAATTGTTTTAGATTACTGAGTACTTAAAAATTATATAAAAAAGGCATTCATGTTATATTCTTCAATGACTTTTTACAAATAAAGTCCCAGTAAAACAATATTGGATAAACATCCATCTGTCACCAGGCTATGAAACATGTCAACAGCTTAAATAAACAGCCATTGCCATGTTAAAAAAAAGGCATTTCTGCAATATTTTAAACTTAAATAATATTTGTTTCAAATCAGATTAATTATACATTAAATCAGCTAATATTCTTCAAATAAAGTTTTAGAAAATTATATTTTATTTTTGGAAGATTTTTTAATGAAGAGGATCACATTGCGGTGAAAGACAACTAAAAAAAATGGTTGCTACTCAACTATTTTAATCAAAAAGACAAACTTCCAGTCAATTTAAAATTAGTTTCTGTTGTATCGGAAACCTACCACCCCTCTTGAAGATGAACTTGTCTGCGTCTGTGAACAAAGACTTTAAATAGTGGAATGTCAGTTGACATGGGGGAGACCGAGAGACAGAGAAGTTCTTAGCTGAGCTAGTTATTGACTACTCAGGCGATTTCTGTACCTTTTTACCAGCCTATTAAAACCCTTTTTATTGTTACGTGTTATTTGGCGTTTGTCTCTACTAACCCCAAATCAACATCATAACAGTTTCAAAATGAAGCAAAGTATTTTGCTTATTGGAAATATTAAATTTAATCTATTAGCTTGATAATAAAACTAAAATAAAAGCTTCAAGAGAGATTTTTTTCACTTTTAAAAATTCTTTTTAAAGCTTAGGTATCACATTTTTATAGAGGTGCCTACATAAATTTAATTTATATTAGGTACCATCACAGAAAACACAATACCTAAGGTTTAAAATGAATTTTTAAAAATGAATTAGTTGAGGTACCTAAATTTATGGGATGATATTTGAAGCCAATAAAATCACAAAACATTGTTTTCACTGTTTTGATTTCTGGTAACAATATTCTTACATGTACATTCCATTATAGAAAATAAGGAGTAATACATATTGGAATATTGGAGAGAAAGAATTAACATAATTATATGCCTTATTATTCTGAGATGGTTACTGAGTACAATGACAGACACTTGAAAAAGATCACTGAGTAAAATAGCCAATTGATTTATTTTTTTTATGGCTTATCAACCCTTTATTGGTTATTTAAAGCTGAAGCATAATTTAGATTTTAAGAATAATTGTTTTTTAGTTAGCAATTTTTTGAGAATAATAATTTTTCCAGGTACAAGTCTTAGTTAATTTAACCCATATTTGAGGATGGATTCATTCATATATTTTCCAACTGAATCTAACTGACCTGACTGGAATTCGAACTTAGCTCTTCAATTTCTCATTTTGAGCCACAAGCCATTACATTACCAGCACATCCTACAATGGCTGAAAAGTTTTGAGTATTAAAAAACCAAAAAATGAGAATGGTCCAAATAGTAATAGTGATTTTCTAAGCATAGTTTAGATGTGGCACAAGGCTGAAAGTGTAGAGCACCCAGTGAGGATTGAACTCACTATTGAAACATAATTCATCTAGCAAGACAAGCTTGCTAACCATTACACAATATGAAAGTTCCCAGTATGAATAGTAATGTATATATATTTGGTTTTGTAGCTTCATGCAATTTTTCATTTTTATCAAATATATTTCTGAATAATAAACTGTCATGATACAAAAGCTGATTATCTTCCCTTGGTCAAGATGAAGTCATTTGGGTGGCATGATGGCCACTTGATAACATCACTGTATAGCTATGAAAGTGGCAGTCTGTCAGTCAGTTTCCAGGAGTCATGCCAAGTTGATTTTTAGCCTGTGCCAAGACTAAATCTGCCTCTCCCATCCCAACCACATGGTGCAGCTTACAAACCTATGGAACCATTTTCCTATGGAAATATATCTTCACCAGGTATAGCAAATACCTTCAGCTTGCAGTTCTCATGTTGGGAAAAACTCAGGATTCACCATTTGTAGAATATGTCATCGATAGCAACATAGCAGGTGAATCTAGTCTGCTCAAATCTGGAGTCCAGAATATGGCTTCTCCAGAAACACAGAAGAATCTCTGACAACTTCAATTCCCTTTGGGAATTATTACATGTAAGACTCTTTTTTTTTTTTTTTTTTTTTTTGTTTCCGTGTTTTCATTCTGCTTGTTCTGTAGATATGTTTTATATTTTCTCTGCATGGGATGTGTAAATATATATATATATAATTTTGTGTACAACTTAGCAGTATAAAACTCTCCCTGAGAACAAAACATGTTTGTCATTTATTTTCTTTCAGCCATTCCATTCTGTTTGTGAAATAAAATGTTTTTATATCATGGATATAACAATGCTAGTAATGGAGGAAGCGCAAAGAGGAGAATAAACCTTTCTTTCATAGTACACCCATTTGTTGGTGACTTACCAGACATTTGGTATTATTCAACCCCCATTAACAGTAAACATTAAATTCCCTCCTGAAGAATAGACATAGAGTTTTTAAAAAAATTAAGGTGAATACAAGGGAGATAACCGTTGTTTTTACTAGAAACACTACATTTAACATTTATTTTGGGGCAATGTTTGATCTTCATGCCTGAAAAAAAACTGTTTGGTGTACATGGCAGAGATGCATTAATGCTCATGAAGCATTTAGTAGTTTCTATGGAAATTGAATATACAATAAATTTTTGGTAATATTTAATCTTCATGCCTTAAAAAAATAAAAAAACTGTCAAAAGGATGATTATTCGCTATTACTATATACACTTGCCAATTTTTATTATTTTCAAAAAGTGGTGAATTTTAATAAAACCAAAATGTATGAAAGTGGATTTATACATTTTTTTATTCTTGAGAATGACAACAAAGATGTTAAACATTATTTATTTATTTATTTGATTGAATAAAAGTCCTGTTTTCATAGTTATTTATAAAATAGTAAATAATAAATCTTGCATATTTTGTAAATTCTTAATAAATTTTTTGGATTAAAAAGATTTCCTTTCGAATTTATTTCTTTATAGAATTGTAAATAAATCTTTATAAACGATAAATAAATATTACATTATATATGGTTCACGTATTTTTAGAATCTTGTATATAAGCCCTGCCGAAGGACTCAAAAGTGTGTACAGTAATAGCACTGTCAAAGGAATAACCATGACTGTTTTTTTTTTTGCAGGCACAAAGATTAAACATTGCCTCAATTTCTTTATATCATGTTTGGCCATTCTGTGTTGAAAGAGTTAATAGTTAAACCATGAAATTAACGAGTCACATTGTTACTGTTCCTTGTCATTCTTTTTTTTATTCTATTTTTACCTTTCCCTTTTGTTTAGGAGTATTCATTTACTAAGGTATATTTTTCAGTTCCTCATTATAGGCATTAGTATATTTGTGATATACTAACCCCTTAATACAACAGAAGGAAGAATGACTGATAGAAAGGAATGGCAAACATGCATTGTTCTTGAAGATATACCACTATATCACATAAAAAAAATTATATATATATATATATATATATATATATATATATATATACACCTGTCACTGTTTGTTCCACATAGAGAAATTATAACATATATGAATACAACAAGCAGCATGAAAAAGCACGAATTGAGAGGGTCTTGTGATATTTTTCAAAGGGAAACAACCAGGACAGTGGTGTCCTCTATATTCTTAGTGGAATCACATGCTTTCTATTTTGCTATTACTGCTGTGGGCAAACATGTCTTACTCTTTATTGGGCTACATAGTAACTAATGTTTATCACCCCTCAAACTGACATTACTCACTGGCCTTTACGTGACCCTAGTGACTTCACCTTTTTCAAAGGGAGATGATCACTCTTTGTAGAATGAAAGTGAATACAACAATCTAGCCTGGAATTTGAACTTGACTCTTCAATTTCTGTGCTGATATGCCTTACACTACCCACATGCACCATTTTTTTCACATTTATTATATGTGATTTTTTTTTTTATGCAGGCAAAGAAAAAAAGAAGCAATTACCTTAATGTTTGTTTGGTATTAAAAAAAAGATGCCAGGAACAGGAAGCTATATATTTGCACGCTTAGCCTTTTACCCTTCCCTTTTTTACAACTATGTCATGTGCCATGTGTCTAACCGAAATTGGTATGATCGAATTGACGAGACTGTGCTTCTTGGTGCTCTGCCATTCAGAGGCATTGCCAAAGAGGTAAGTAACTAATCTAGGTCAGTGTGACTTTTCTTTTTTCTATTTTTTCTTTGTTTTTTTCTCTTTTGCATTTATTTTCCTTACTCTGCTTTTTTTTTTTAAGTATTATAGGATACAAATCTTATATCATTCCAACAAATGACTAAAAAACACAAAGTTTGATTAGATTTGCACACCTGCAAAATTGGATCAAAACGACTAAAAACAGATTTCGCAATAAGGTGTGAAATTAATTTTCTGACCAGTGAAAGGAGGCAATTTGCTAAGCTAAAAAAAAGATAATGAGCCAGTGTGAAAAAAAAGTCAACAATAAATAGAGAGTTTCAAGTCAATTACCAGTCAGAAGGGTGCAGAGATCATAGAAGACTGACAGTAAATTCCATCACTGACTCAACCCAACACTAAGAGCCGAAAGTGGATTAGGAAAGGAAAACAACAACAACAACAACAGATTTACAACTGACTGCAAAACAATTCATAAGTACATTTTCCTTTTATCTTTTATTCCTCATTCACACTCTCTTTTCCAACTTAAATTGATCACTTCTTTTTCCTTTACACCTATACAAAAACAAAAGAAACAGACATTACTCTGCTACTCTGTTGAAAGACAGCGAACACAGACATTTTTGTAAAAATCACATTTTTGCTTAAATGAACTAAAGCATTAATCTTTTTTACCCTATTCACAAGATAATAAATATACAATGTTCTATTATCTACAAACGTTCCTTATCGTGTTGTTTCTTCTTGAAATTTGCATTGTATTTTGTGGGCAGGGTATCCCGTATTAAATTCTCCTTTAATCCGGGTACGCTGAACCCCACAGTATCTTATAGTAATCTGTTCTATAAGACAAAATATAAGTACATATTTGCCAGACACACAGACTAATCTTTTCTTCTTTGTAATGAGACATTCCATTACACACTTCCAAGGTGCAAACATACCTCATTACTATAACAATGAAATATCACATTCATATGTAGGGGAGATCAGGCTTCTAGTTATTGATTTTTATTTCTTTTGTTTCATTTTTTCTTTTAATGTCTTAAAAGAAGTACATAGAATGGAGAATTGGCAAGCTTAATTCAAATTTCAACCTAACTCTTTTATATTTTTACAATAATGTTCCCCCAGTACAAGGCCCAAGAGACACACAAGGTAGAGAGATAGTTTGTTGTGTTCACTTTTGCACAAATGTTCTCAAGAAAGGCATGATCTTATCTCTTCTTTCAACAAATTGGTTAAATAGTAGCCAATCTAGAAGGACATCTTTGAATTCAAAAACATGGGAAATCATTTTAGTATCTTTTCAAAGAAATTATAGCAGTTCACAGATAAAAGGAATCCCTGTGGAGAGCTGTGACTGCCTATGTCCTGAAGGGGCATGGCATAAAAATAAGTGATTTAAAAAACAGTAAAAATTTTTTGTAAATGACAATAGGGCAGTGGTTCCCAACCTTATTTTGACCTAAGCATCACTAAAATACAGATTGGAACTATAACTATACAACTACTATTTTTAGTATTGTTGACCCTATTTCTATTGAGTCCTAGTACACTACCCAATGCAGGGATTTAACTCATAATTATTATACCACCAAATCCACAAACCAATGCTTTAATCCACTAGGCTATCATCCCATAGGACAATTCTCTGTTAAGAACTTGGAGCCTGAAACCTAACCTGCCTGCTGATGAGTGTTATGCTTGACTGCACTCACTGAGGCTTTTTTTTAATAATGATGTTCACCCAGGAGCCACTTGAGGCAGGCGGTCAAAGAATAACAGAGGCATAGTTTATGCAGATATGTGGGAAGATAATGGTTAACACTAGACTTGAATACGTTAAGCTTGTAGTGATCAATGAAGCTTTATCTTGGGAGTTGGTTTTATTGCTGCTGCTGTTGAAGCCTTGCTGTCATTTGTCTTTCTTTATTAGTAGCTCCCATATTGTATTATTTCTATACTCGGCCTATGTTTTTTTTTTACTCATTCACATTTCCAGTTTGCATTTTAAAAACCAATCAACTTATTTATCACATTTCTTCCTCCTCACCTCAACCTACTATTCCAATCCCACCTTTTATTCAGATCCTGGGTATGACAATAAACTACATGTGACTGTGAGGTTTTGAGGAGCTTGGAATGACCTCTTAATTGCTGTTGTTCCAAGATCCATCCTGACCTGGGATGGTAGCATCTGTTACGGTCCCAGCTATGGGCAAATAGTTAACCCCCAAACTGGGGCCAAACACTATGAAAGTATAAAAATAAATTTTTATAGCAAAAATTTCCAGCAATAGATTTTAATAGAAAAAATAAAAATGTTCCTAGGAATAGATTTAAATAATGAAAAAAAAAAATACAATGCTCCCAAAGAAATTAAATTTTGGTATTAAATGACCCATATAGACTTGATGTACTGGTAAACAAACCAAACCAAATCTTTTATTCAGGACTTGAGAGTACCTAGAAATAATCAACCATAAAATATACTTTGCAAATGATCTGTGAAAAAGACATTTTAAGTGGTTAATCTGCTGTGTAAAAGATTTTTGATTATTTACTTTATTTATGCACAGTTATCCTCATCTTTGTTGTTGTTATCACAACATTTTAGCTATTGTATTCTCTGACCTGCTTGTTGATATAGGTAACCTTCAGAGAATTTAAAACTGAATTATTTATCTAATCTACCAGGGTAGATTGTGCTTATTCCACTGGCCATGGCAAGGAATATCTTGTCTAATTCATATTTAGTACTCCTCACTTATTGCTCACCCTGTTTCCACTGAGTACAATTCTGTATTGCCCTGGGTTTTAACTCACAATTACTATGTCATCAAATTCACAAAACAATGATTTAATCCACAATATCTAGAGAGTGCCTTAATCGCAAGGTCATCTACAGTAAATTTATGCCCTGGCTCTCACAGCATTTCACTAAAACTAGCAGATCTAATATCACAGTGTGGAATACCTACTTACAAAAGTGATGGAAAAAAAAAGGAAAAGATGAATTCAGCTAGATAAAAAAAAAATTTCTAAAATTTCCAGCACATCTCTATCATGCGCATATGTAGCCCTACCAACATAACAAATTTAGTTCAGTGTAGTTCTGAAAGACAAAACGCATCATAAGTAAACTTTTTCACTTTGTCATACAATTTTCACAATTCTGTTCTTGATATATAAAAATATATATTGTTATCTCATATATATATATATATATATATAATCCTATCCTAAACAGGAAAAAAAGGATGAACTTCTACTCCTATTCAAAAGACCAAAGAGTAGTGTGAAGTGGATGATGACATATCTACTCCTATTGGGAGAGGAAAAAATATAATAATAATTAGTGAATGAAATATATATATGTTCAAAAAGTATCCGACTTTTGGGCATAAAAGCATTATTTTTGTACATTTCACAAATTTTATTTAATCACTTTCAAAATACTCTCATTGGGAGTTCACACTCTTCTGCCAGTGGTTCTGCCACTGCTGGTAACACCACTAGAACACCTTTTCTGAAATGCTATGGTGTGTCACCATCACTTTTCTCATAATTTCCTCTCATGACTCAATCAAATTGCTTCCCTTTCAGTGTTGTTGTCAGATTAGGGAAGAGCCAGAAGGCACAGGGTACCAAAGTCGGAGAGTAGGAAGCCTGTCAAACAAGTGGCATATTGTTCTTAACCAGGAAAGCTTGGATTGTGGGCGAAATGAGTGAGTGAATTGTCATGGTGAAGTTGTCAATTCTTTACCACCCACATGTCTAGCTGCTTTTGACGTACAATGTGAAAGCAATGTATAACTTCCAGGTAGTATTCCCGTTTGATTATTTGGCCTTGCATATTCATGATGCACAATATCGTTGGAGTCAAAGAAACACACCACTGATCTGCAGCCATGTTTAAAGCAGTTGATGTGAGTTTTGCCGATGGCATCATTGCCAAAGGCCTGCTGAATCTTCTGAATAGTTTGAGCTGGAGTATCAGCCATCTTTTGGCAAAACTTGATGCAATATCTCTGCTCGATGCCTTTGGCCATCTTGTGTAAAAATGAAAATTCAATAAGTGCACTAGTGTGGTCTTCTGGCACAAAAAATTTCAAACATGTGCAGGAAGGGTGGCATCACTTCCCACCCAAAGGATTTTGCCCACACAACATTAGTTTTAGCAGGAAAAAAATAAAGTTGGATATTTTTTGGATGCACTTTGTATTACTATATACAGTCAAATGTTGAATGCAATGTGTATTTTAATCCCTGATGTACAAACTTTTAATTCTCCAGATTGCATATAAAGAATGAAATTGTTAAAAGTAATTATAATTATTTTTATTTTATTCCAGTTGGTGACAAAAGAAAATGTTTGTGCTGTGCTTTCTGCCAACCAACCACATGAATTGAGCTATTTCACACCAACTGATGAGGTACAGTGAAACTTTCAGATGTCATTTTAATTTCACTTAAAATTGCACACATCTTAAAATGTTTATTAATTCATTTGTATATATAGAGAATATAAAACATACAATTTTTTTTTATTACAATTTGATTAATAATAATCTCTATCTATAAAAGGCAGGATTTGTGCGTAACGAATGCACAGTCACAATTTTCGATGGATTTGCACTAAAATTTACATGCACATGCTCCAAGTTAGCGGGAAGGCCAAGACCAACCTTGCATTTCCCAACTCCCATCGATAGTGGAAATAATCGATTTTTTCATGCTTCTACGGCAGTTTTCATGTAGCTTGCAGCCATTTTGTACTGGCCAGAGTGAGAGCCTATAGCTGGCTGCCACGAATAGGCAGGAAAATTCTATTGGCCAGCGTGAGAGCCAACAGCTGACTGACACGAATGTTAACTAACATGCAAAAAAAATCAATAGCTGCATTCGTCACAAGTGGGAAAAATTTAAATCTGCATGGCACTTTACTCCAATTGGCTCATTCGCTTGCTTAAACTCAACATTGATTCTGATTCCGCAGAACTGGGTTGGGTGTGAAAAAGTATTTGTTGTTAACATTCTTTTTTCATTCAGTTTTTCCAGTTACGAGTCCTTTTTTAAAGCTGATCATTTTGTGTTCATTTTGTTTATTTCTTTTTTCGTAATATTTAGTATAGAGCTTAGAAAAAATTTGCAGTGTGAGATAGGCAAGAAGTAAGGCATGTAGCAACATCAGCACGGCAAAGGGCACTCCTTTAAAGGCAAGGAAGGGCAAAATATTTTAAGTCAAGTGATAGCGATTGCTGTATGAGTCATATGATTTTTGAATCAAGCATGGGCAACACTTGGCCATGCTGCTAATAATAATTAAAGAAAGAAAGCAAATGCAATATACCAAATTCAGAAACAATGACAAGATAAATCTCTTCATGGTCAATATTCTGCCCATACCAAACAAGCTTGACCTTGACAAACCCCTTACCAAACAAGTGGTTACATACTGCAGGGTTAAAAGCTGAAACCAAAGATTTTATTTTTACCACACAGGACCAATGTTTGCTAACTAGAAATTACCAAGCACACATTCTGAAAAATTGGGTTAACTTGAAATGTAGATTCTGTGATAAACATCCAGAAACAATTGATCATCTTGTATCAGGTTGCACAGTGTTAGCACTGACTGAATATATAAAACTCAGCATGATAGAGTGGGCCAATATCTGCATTGGAAAATATGCAACTTTTATGGGAAAAAACTGCAAGAAACTGGTATGAACATCACCCATTCCCAGTTACAGAAATAGGACCTGTAACAAATTTATTTGACTTTACAATACACACAGGCAGAACAATCAAAGCTAATCAGACAGACATCTTGATCAATGACCACAAAAACAGAATGTGCTTTCTTATTGACATGGTATTTCCTGCAGATTGTAATGAAGACCTTCAAAAAACTTTCAAAAGACAAGAATCTTGAAGTGGAAAACTTAAAAATGTGGCACATGAATAAATCAATAATTTCAGTTGTAGTTGGAGCCCTTAGATTGATTAGAAAAGGTTTTGATAGACTCAGTGAAGGGATTCTTAGTAGCCCATGCCTTAAAAAAATACAAAAAATGTACTCACACATGACAAAGAGCTTTATCTATGCAAAATGTGAGTGATCTTAGAGTTTTTTTGTTTTTTTTTTAAAAAAAATGATCAGTGGAAAATAGCATGAAGCCATTTCTGATCTTAGGTCTCTGTTTGGGTCCCAGAAAGAAATGAGTATACTGCAGAAATCAAAGGGAAAAAAATCACCACCACCACCACCACCACCACCACCACCACCACCATCATCATCATCAACAACAACAACAAAAATTAGGTAGAAAATTTCATTTTTTTTTTTTTTTTTTTTTTTTTTTACTAATGTTCACCCAATACAAGGCCCAAGTGCCACTCACGGTAGGGGATTACTGTGTGAAGTTGTATTAGTGTAATAAAAGGATAAGATAGCAGGAAAGATATACAGTTAACTCCAGACTTGAAGAGCTCAAGATTTAATTAGCAAATAAAATTTCAGAGTTCAGGTGGTGACATGAGGAGTATAGAGTTGAAGTAGACTTTAGAAGGAACCAGAAATCCAATCCTAAACAGGAAAAAAGGAATGAACTTCTACTCCTAGTCAAAAGACCAAAGAGTAGTGTGAAGTGGATGATAGGCAGACATATCTACTCCTATTGGGAGTGGAAAAAATATAATAATAATTGGTGAATGAAATTTCAGCTTTCAAGTGGGGATGTCAGAAGTACAGAGTTGAAAAAACCGGAAACCCAATCCCAAACAGGAAACAAGCAAGGGACAAGGCTCCACTCGCATTCAAAAAATCAAGGAGGAGTATAAACCTGATGATAAGCAAGCCTTTCTACCCCTATATAAAACATTAATTCTGAATGTCTTTCTACAGGTGGCTTTTTCATTTAAACTAAAACCACACTTGAACATTTTCTAGTTGCCTAGTCCCACACATTGACACAATACTGTCATTTGGTCAGTATGTCTTAATATTTTACCCCTCTTTCTTCCCCCCCTCTTGCCTGAACAGTAGAATTTTAAGGGTGAAACTGAAGGGTTTATTCTTGCTGCACAGGACAGGTAGTAGTCATTTATCGCACATACCGAGAACTATGCTACTCTTACTGTTTGGGCATTTATATAGTCTATGCCTTAGCTATGCTAATTAAGCAGTCATTTACATAATCACTTCAAATTTAAGATAAATAATTATTAAGCAAATGTTTGTGCATGTGCTTCCAAAAAAATCCCACCATCAAAAGTTTTTTTTAAAAAGTTTTAAAAATTCAGAAAATTAAAAAAAAAGAAAATATACAGATATCAATGATGCAAACACAGATTCAAACTTGACATTTTATAAATAAGAGTTTAGTCTAATAAGTCTATAAAATGACAAGGATTGATTTTACACTGTATCTATGTAATTAACAGGATCCCCACTCTACGTTCAAAATCAATAGTTTTCAATTCTGACATTCCAAGGAATGCTAATCTGCAAAAATGATCCCCCCAGCCTACAAATGTCCTCTATTCTTTTTATGAGGGGAACAATCTATTTAAGTAGTGCCTAAAACTCAACAATATTCTAAAAGACAACAGACACCCAACAAATATCAATAGGTAGACAACTGCTTTGAGTATGTAATAATAATAACTCCCTTTACCCACTCCCTTCAAATTCAGGTGAACTGAGGAAAAATGCGGAAAGAAATTTGTGAGCCTGTGTGAAATTTTCTTAGGATTAATGAAAACGTTGTTTTTACAGGAATTAACTGTTGAGCCTAAAAAAAGAAAGAAAAGAAAAAATAGCGAGCATATGTGAAATCTTTTTTATATAAAATAAGGAAAAAAATTAAATCAAGAACAGAAGAGTGTCTGAAGTAATATAAAAAGTTTAATTTCTGTTCACACATCCAGTGTTCAGTGTTGACTGGTTGTCGGACGTCGCAGAGGTAGTTATAACTATATATCTAACAAGATGACCTGCCAATATTTATTATTCCAAATTGAAGGAGACTGTTGAACACAGCTGACAAGGATGTGAAGACAATTTGGAAGCTCATAGGACCTAGATTTTATGAATTTAAGTGTAGTACTAGATTGGTGGTAAGATCTCATCATTTTACAGTTGAAATGGTTAGTTGTAACCATAAGTTCTATGCTAATAGTTTATTCTCTCGCACTTCTCACTTGTGGAACTCTCTTCGAGCTTCTTGCTTCCCAGTCAACTTTGATCTTCAAAAATTTAAATGTCAATTGTTATCATCTGTCTACTTAATTCCTGTTCTTTTATTGTTCTTTCTCCTTAATAGTTTTTTTTCTTATATTCTGTAACACTCGGTACCCCCCACATCTTAGTGGCTTTATTGCCTTGCTTGTGGTGAAATGATGAAAAATTATAAAATAAAGTTTTGTGCTGATAGAGATGGACATCAAAACTGTCCTTCTCTCTCCCTACAGTCCAGACTCCCTATAACATTTGGTTGTTCCCCATGCTGAAGGAGTACCTCAGAAGCAGTTGTATTGAAGACATTGAGAAGTTGAAGGAGGCTGTGACAAGGGTCCTAGACACCTTCACTTTGAATGACTTCCATGGGGTCTTCATGGGGTGACTGGAGTGATACAACAAATACATTGAAGTCAGAGGATCCTACTTTGAAGTCAATTGGAATTTTGTACTTTGAAATTAATAAAGGTTTCAAAACTTCCAGAATGCACCTCATACCAAATACAAGTGTTGACATGATTAAATTATTTCCTTCAATGTTCCGCCAACTGGCACAGTGCTTAGTTGACATGGCATACTTATTATTTTTCAAATAATTTTCTCCAAGACACAATTGTTTGGTTTCAGGAATCATGCAGAATGATCATTTTGAAACAACACACTTCTTAAGTTGGAAAATTCCCACTCGCTTGACTATTCAAAAATGCAGTTGTACTTAATAAAAAAAAAATACTTTCATTCTTTCTCAAATTCAAATTTCTTTGTGTACATTTTCTCATATTCAGGAGTGGAAATCACTTGGAGTGGATTGTCTTCGTTTGAAAATCCTTGACTTTCTTGGCACCCCTTCACCTACCCAGCTAGACGAGGCTTTGTCCTTCATTGAAAACCATAGAAAACAAGGACACAGTGTCTATGTCCACTGTAAAGCAGGACGCACCAGAAGTGCCACTTTGGTTGCCTGTTACTTAATTAAAGTAAGTAAATTTAATTTCATCATCACACAATGTCAGGTCAGGCCTTCTACTGGTAACATGTAACCCAGTACAATCTGCCAAATGGATGGGTGGTTGGTGTCTAAACTAACTCCCCCATTAGCTTTTCTATTGATGAGTAGGGTGGCACGTCACCTCACACACACACACATATATATTTATATATATAAGTAGCATATCGTCATTTAAACAAGTTTCATTGAATAATATATATCTATTTATTTTTATAATAATCCTTTCTAGTTTTCTAATCAGATTAGAGAACTAGAAAGGATTATTATAAAATAGACATATGTCTATATTATTCAATGAAACATGTTTGAATAATGATATGCTACCTAAATAATTATATATATATATATATATATATATATATATATATATATATATATATGATTAAATTATAGTTTTAAGGTGTACTATAGTTATGGGTTGAAGTGCTCAATATTAGGGATAGAGTGTAACATGTATAGTGAAATAGATTTAATATAAAAAAAATGGATATGAGTGGTTTTAGTCCACATATTTCATATACTATTTACACTTTTGTCCTCATCTTTATTTTCATATTCACAATGTTTCAGCCATTGTGCACTCCGGCCTTCTTCAGGTGACATTAGTTAGAATTTTTGAACTGAACCCTTTATTTAGTCCACATGGCTCAGTGGATAAAAGCATTGGTTGACTGATCCTAAAGTGAGACTTGACACAAAGAGTTTGAGTTTAATACCTGGCTACAGCAGAGGGAACAAAATCTTGGACAGTTGAGTCCAAGGGGAATTAGCTGAAACTGGGATATCCAAAGGCATGGCATGTGGAATTAGAAAAATATACCTCTGTGGACTAAATAGTGGGTTCAGTTTGAAATTCTATCTGATATCACCGGAAGAAGGCCAGAGAAACGTTGTGAATATAGCAATAAAGATGAGGACAGCAGTCTAAACAAAGTAAATAGTCTAGTTACAATACCTTATCTCAGAAATATAAACAAATTTTATATACACATTTTACAACTGTTTTCTTTGATTAATAAAAGAAAGTTTCTCTGATACTATAGGTTCAGTTTATAGAGCTTTTTGTGTAACAGAATAAAGTGTGTGAATAAATGGTTTAATCTTAGTGAAAAAAAGCCCTAATGTCTGTTTGAAGAATTATCTTTGAATTATAGACATTAATTGGCATGAAACAGTATGAATAAATTTAGTTGAAACAGTTGAACTGAAATTGGGAACTATCCCTCCTTGTCTTACATGATGTGAGTATAGATCATGAATGGATTTAGTTGTGTTGTTTTGCAAACATGGGGAACAGTCCTGATTAGTCTGAAAATTGCTACCTATTTTGAATTTTTCCTAATGCAACCAGAACTAATGTGTCAAGCCCATGTGTCCAGTTATACACTTCCCTCGTCAGAATGTAAATGTAAATATCTGCCTAAGCTCTTTGGTGAATCCCACAATCACATTATGGGAATCTTTGATCAGGAAAGAATTAACATTAAGTTTAAAGCTCTAAAATGTCACCAGTAGGTTCTCCTATGGAATATAAACACTGATTTAGTGCTTGCTGTTTACATTGTAGTCATAAGTTCAATCCTTTACTCAGGCAGTAAAATCCACATGTTTTGGTATTTATGCTGATGACACAACTATTTACTCCTGTCTTAATAGTAAGTCCAGTATGTCTGACAAAGTATAACTGGCAACTGCTCTCTGAAAATGACCTACAATCAGTTGTTAACTGGGGCAAGAAATGGTTTGTAAATTTTAACACCTCTGAAATGAAGCTGCTATCATCATAGAGAACCAGTTTCGCCTTACATCAGAATGGCTGATGCTAACCTCCAGGAGAGCATCTCTTTGTACCTTCTTGGTCTAACATTTTCCCCTGACATGAAGTGGAGTGATTATATTGGATCAATTGCTAGGTCTATTGCTGGGAAAGTTTTTTCACTGTGTCATGCCAGAGAATTTTTCTCATCAAAATACATCTTGCACATTTATAAATCTGCCATTTGTCCTTGTATTGACCATTGGCACCATATCTGTTCTGGTACTCCTAATATATCTCGAGATTCTTGACAAAATCCAGAGAATGTTCTGTTATGTTATTGGTCCTGACCTGGCATCTTGTTGTTTTCTCACTGCTATGGCATCACTTCCCTGTGTCTTTTCTATAAATATTTTCATAGTATTTGTTCTAATGAGCTTGCCTCCTTGGTACCTCAACTGCAGGAATTTAAGTATACTACTAGTTTGGCAACTAGGTCTTATTGTTTTACTATTCAAATATTAGGTTGGTGCAAAAATAATGTCGTTTTCTAACATATGTTACTATGTGAGAAAACAACATTATTTTTACACCAACTTAATAGTTAGATGTAACCATAAGTTCTATTCTAATAGTTTCTTTTCTCACACTTCTTACCTGTGGAACTCTCTTAGAAATCTCTATTGAAAAAACAGCATAAGAAAGTTTAAACTTATACTGGCCATTACTTGTTTGACTTATTATTGGTAATGGTAATATTAGATGTTTCCTTATAAAGAAACATTTGGCATTTATTGACTGAGCATTGACTATTGGTGAAGGTTTCCTTCCTAACTGTTTAGTTGAAGTATTGTGGAATGTCAACATCTTGATTATGTCATTATTTTCTCTTTGAGTTACATGTGTTCTTCATTTTAGTTGTTGCTGCTGTTGATAGTCCTCAAGTGATGTGGTTTCTGTTATTTGGTACAGTTCTTTATGATTCTGTAGTTCCAGTCTACAATGTTCAAAGAAGGATAGTCTTTACCAAGATTCTCAGGCTTCCTTCACTAAAAGCTATTTCTAGCCATTGATCTTTGAAAGCTGTTGTATACGGCTGACAGTTTAGATATTTCTAAAGAGGTTTGCTGCCATGCATGACATCCATTTGTATTTTTTATTTATAGGTTTTGTAAAGACATGTTTAAATCAATCAATCAATCAATGAGATATGTATTTGTGGGTACACAGCAATTTTTGTAAACATTCTATTGCCTCTCCTTGAATTAATTTTTCAATCTCTACTTTTTATTTTGCAGTTGTAATAATTGATTGATTGATTGATTTTCTACAGATTATCAACCTTTTTCAGGTTATTTAAAGCCGGAAAATATTTTTAAATTGTAAGAATTTTTTTGGAAGATAATAGTGACTTAGTGATATCAGTTTTACGAATTACCACATAGCTGTCAGGAAAAGAGATAGATTCATATTTTTCCCAAGGGTATGTAAGGGAATATAACAAACCCAATGGAATTTAGGACTTGGTGCTCCGATTAACAATTCCAAGCCATTTCACCTCCAATCTAGGTACTGACCAAGCTCAACATTGCTTAACTTTGGTGATTGTACAGGAACTGGCTTTTCAACAGGATATGGCCATAAGCCCCTGTAATAGATGAGATGTATAGTTAGTATAATCATTATTGGTATTGAAAATGGTATTGATGAAGTGAGTTCTAATTCCAGCCTAGTCTGTTTGGTTACGAAGTCTTGATTACCAAAAACTTGTTACTTCTTCCAGTATTTTAGGCTTTCATGCAGGAAAGGATCTCCCATAAAGTGAGTTTACTTTTATTGAGACAATGCCATATGTAAAAGTTTCATATGGTTGGTTGAAATAGAAGTGGTGGATGGAACTTTTAAAAAAATTAATAATTTTCAGTGTCCTAGAATACTTGCAGCCTAAATTAACGGGTGGAGAAATTCTTCTAAAAGGCGTGGTTAGAATAAGGATGACCCAAAAGATATCCTTTTCCTTTTTCTCTCCAAAAAAGATGAATTATCCCAGCCTGTCTATTTGAAACTCAAAGGTATGTAAAAATTTCATGAAAAATAATTTTTTTAAACTTTTAACACTTCTGCTGTTGTAGACATACTTACTTATCTTTACAAAACTTACATTAGCTGCTATGAATGTATGTGTGTGTGTGTGTATATATATATATATATATATATATATATATATATATAGTCATCCACAGACAGAGTTTTGGTGTATCACAGCTCATCAGTGTGGCTTGCCATCCGATTGCTTCAGACTGGGACTGAAACCCGACTGATTTGGTATCAGTTAGAGATTTTAACCCCTAACCCTGATACCCAGCACAGAGAAAGGTGATTTTTTGTGTATTTATTTTTCATAAAAACACCAGAGAACTCAATCAGCTTGGAGAGTCTTGATTTATCAGCAGTAGTAGTGACTGTTTACAAATTCCCTTTACTCCCTACAGTGCTTGTTTGATTAAATTATGTTATCAAGAGCTAATATCACCATCCACAGACATACTGTTTCCCTGTATTACAGCTCATCAGTGTGGCTAGACATCCAATCGCTTCAGTCCAGGACTGAAACGTGACACGTAGTATCAGTTGGAGATTCTAAACCCTAACCCTGATGCCCGGCATAGAAAAAAGCGAATTTTTGCATATTTATTTTTCATAAACACACCAGTCACTTAGAGATCTCAATCAGCTTGGAGAGTCTTGCATTATATATATATATATATATATATATATATATATATATATATATATATACACATATATATATAATGTTAAAGACATGCATCTTTGCAAAACTTATATTGACTGCTGTTGATGTGTATTGTGTGTGTATACATGTATGTTAAAGACATGCATCTTTGCTAAGCTTACATTGCCTGCTGTTGATGTATATATACATTATGAAGACATACATCTTTACCAAATTTCCAGTGGCTGCTAGGCTAACAGCCATATCATGTTGAGACTCCAGTTCCCGTACAATCACTGAAGTCGAGCCTGTTCAGTACCTAGATCGGTGACCTCTTGGAAATACCAAGTGCTGTAAGCATAGATGTGAGGATAGTGCAATGGCGTAGCTAGAGTAAACGTCACCCAGGGCGGTCCGCTCAAATGTCACCCCAATGACCCCGATTCACCCTATGCTGAATGGTTAACTGTAGCTAAATTTTCATACATGCTCTACCTCTACTTTACTCTACTGACCAGTACGTTACCGTTTACATGTATGATCCAAGACAAAATCCAATACTACAAAATAATCAGTTCAAATCAAAAGATTTTTAAAATGCAACTGTTCACTTTCAGAACAACTAAATACAAAACAAGGCAATACACAAAGGAATGACATTCGATAATATAGTCTTAGAATTAATGTTTTCTTGTTTTCATTGTGGCAAACTTGTCAATGACATCGTCAAAATCTGTTTGTTTTGTAAACTCGTTTTCAATGGACAGCACAGCCAGATCCGACAGTCTCGACTGGCTCATGGTTGACGTAATTTTCTGTTGTTAATTTTCAGGTGTCCAATTTTCCGTTGCATCATTTTCTGGGTACCAATTAATTATCAATGATGTTTGAAAGTATTTTTCTTGACAAAAATGTTCTATTTAATTTTTAAGCATTTTTCAGGACATTGTAAATCAACTGCATTCTTTTAAAGGTTAGCTAGAGAATTTATGCAAAGTTTATTTTTTTGTTTTTCTTTATACAAGTAAAATAAATTTATATCGTATTTTGATGTTATTATGATTTTAGTTTTAGTGATAATTTAAAAACAATAAATATTTATTATTAGTACCAATAATGGAAAATTAAGTTAAAAATTTAAAAGAATCGTTTTTGGAATCGGAAAATAGGCACAAATTTTTCCAATTCCGATACCGTTTCCGATACCCCAAAAAGTTCTGATTTTTCCGATTCTTGATTCCGATTAATCGTCCCAACACTACTAGATATATTTATAAGTATGTCGCTCACTCAATGGAAAATTGTATCTCAGCGAATTGATACACAGGCAAGACTGAAATTGTTGCCCTTTTGGCTTTGTATTTCGCTTTGTTGTTATTAATGATGCAGAGTTAAAACACCTTTTCATTCGATAAAATGTTACAACAATGTCTCTTGTTAGTAACCAAGATTGTAGCAACTGAAACACATGAAAGCTGAAAACATTGATATTTTTCCTACTCACAAATTTCCCAACAATTTATTAGAAAATTTCTGACGGGGGGTAAAAACGGGGGGGTCATAAATTATTTCTGGAGGGTCATATGCCCGTCTGCGAAACCCTGTGTCTCCACCTCTGTTTTCAGACTATTTTTGGCAATTTAGCCTGGTTGAAAAATTTTGTTAGGGGTGACATTGTGTCACCCCTTCTGTGCTGGCACCCGGGGCGGTAAGCCCCCCTCTCCCCCCTAGCTACGCCACTGGGATGGTGTAATGGATAATGACTCAGAATTGTTAATTCAAATGCCTGTTGGGTTCTTTGTATTCTCTTACACACAAATACCATTGAGAAAAGGTATGAATCCACCTCTTCTGCCCCTAGTTATAAGTTAATTAGTAAGACTTGTATCACTAAACCATTATTATCTCAAAAAAAAAAAAATTCTTACAATCTAGAAATAATATCTGGCTTTAAATAACCTGCAAAAGGTTGATAAAGCATAGAAAATGAATCGATCAATCAACATTGCTTGCTGTTGAAGTATATATACATTATTTAAACACTATGAAATGACAGTTCCTTGTATTTTTGTGTTTTAAACTAACTAGAATTTAATGCTATTTCTAAATTAGCTTAAAGACACAATAATGTACAATATACCCTTTTTTATTATGCATTTTTATTATATTTAATGTTGGGTGCATCATTTAGTTTAATTTCTGTTGAAGAGTATCTAATCAAAACCGAAATGATGGCACCCATTAGCTTCTTTACAATCATTTATTTCCAGTAAATAGCAATTTCCTGTTTTTCCCAAAATGTGCGAGTACAGTCAGGCAACAAAGTTATAACTATCAACACTAAAATTCTTAACTTAGATCCAATTTACACTTGAATTAAAAAGGTAGACATTGGCCAGGTAATACAATATGCTAAATTAGAGTCTGTGTTCTGCTTGTCTAGCATTTTATTTTTTTTATGTTTTGCATTTTAATACAATGACAATCAATTACTATTTCAGGCCATAAGATTTAAACTTACAAAATAAAAAGTAAATATAAACTCCTAAAAGCTTTTGATATTCAACCAGGCAGAGTTGAAGACTGATGGTCCAGATGTACTTTACTCCTGAGATGCTTTTAACACTTCTGCTGCTGTAGACATACATATACATCTTTGCAAAACTTACACTGCCTGCTATCAACATAAAATGCCAGTCTCTAGGATTTATGTTAGAAGCTAACTAGTGCTTAGTGTTTGTTATTTCCAAACCAGCATAGACATATTGCTGCATATGATACAATCTGTTTTCTGATATATTTTTATTATAATCTGTGTTGGGATGTTATTGAGGTTAATCTCTCTACTGCTGAGTATATGACCTAAACCAAAATGGTAGCGCCCATGAAAAATTGCTATCAGCATCTTTATAGTCATTTATTTCCAGGAAAAACAAATTCTTGTTTTTTTTTCAAAATGAACCAGCACAGCCAGGTTACAATGTTATAACACTGCAACAGTGAAAGTGTTAATAGTATAGACAGAAAATAAGTATATGATTCTAACAGTTAAGACTCTTTGAATGATTCTGTCATGTTTCATCTTTTATATATTTTCCAGACTTACAAATGGGATCACACAACTGCCTGGAATCACCTCACTTCCAAGCGTCCCCATGCACGCCTTTTCCAACCACAAAAGGATTTTATCAGAGATTTTCATCTCAATCAGTTACGTGCAGAGGCAGGTTGAACAACATATTTCTATCTATAGAATAATGCATTTAAAAAACATTGTTTTCTCTGTACAAAGTTTAGTAACTTATTCTTTAGTTAATGTTATTTGAATTCTGCAATTACCTATTTCCATCATTTTATTTTATTTTTACTGTTTTCTTTTCATTTTATTGCTGCTTTTTATCACAGTATTGTAGGTTAAATACTCTTTTTTTTAAGGCAAGCATGATGAAATCACATAGAAATAGCTTCTAGCAAAACTTGAACACATATCCTGAAAGAAATAAGTGTCAGTCTGACTAGATTTGAATCCAATCTAGCCATCAGCTTCTTGTATAACCAAATAGG
This sequence comes from Acanthosepion lycidas, assembly GCA_963932145.1. Lineage (NCBI taxonomy): Eukaryota > Metazoa > Mollusca > Cephalopoda > Sepiida > Sepiidae > Acanthosepion > Acanthosepion lycidas. The sequence goes on along the minus strand of OZ010578.1, from coordinate 51,297,845 downwards.
TTATGACATCATCCATAAGAGACAAGCTCTTAGCATATGAGATTCTGGTTCAAGTCACTTTGTCAACTGCTTTATTCTAATCTCGCACTACTTGTTTTAACAAGAAAAATTGTTTTCAAAATCAAAATGTTGGAGAAAATTATACTGAAGCTATTTTTCTAAATAAACTTTGTTGATGACATTTTTCATTCTGTCTTCTGATTTACTTTTTGAATATGAAAAGAAGACAAACAAATTCTCTAGCAAATCCTGAGAAGGAAATATGTCAGAGGAAGAAATATAAAAGGCAAGAACATTTGATTAAAAAATAATAAGAAAATGATACACAAACTTTTTGTTGTAGCTACATGTTCAACTCACATCAGAGTCACCAGTTTGAATAAACCCCAAAGTCAATATTTATGTGGACGCCTGTTGAGAGTAACTGTGAGTTCCTTAACAAAATTTGGTAGAAAATTTCAACAACCTCAACAATAAATTAATTCAATATATACCTAGATTTCATGAGACAAAGTGGAAAAGCTATAAACGATGAATTTCAACAATTGGTAGAGTAATGGATAGTGGCTCAGATTGAGGAATTGGAGAGCTGAGTTCGAATTCCAGTCGAATCCATTATATTCATATATGTGCTAATACCCTTGGGAAAGGTATGAATCCTCTTCTTTTCCTCCCAGCTATGGGTAAATAACAGGATAGACTGCGTTCTATAGCCTTGGATGGCAACTGGTCTACTACAGAAAGAAATGGCAACCTATTGCAAGAAAAAAATTTGCCAGTCAGTGATGTATCGAAAGATACATGATCACCTATGGGTGTATCATGCATGACACATAACTGAACTGTTTGTTTCATTTCTTCAGGTCAAAATCAAAGACAAGTGTGTGTGTGAGGAAAATGAGTTGGGATTTTTGATGATAAGAGGGGCCTTATATGAAATTACCATTTTTTATTGTTTTATATATATATATATATATATATGAGACATTTTTTTTATAGCTCTTGCTAATTTGTGTAGCGTACTGTTTATCCCTGATACTATGGGGTGTCTTGTTTGTTTGCTTGCTTGTTTGTTTTATATAAGAACTCTGATCAAAAAGTATCAAGGCTGTTGCTGTGGTAATGGATCTAAAGTACACAGAATGAAGACATTTAGGACAGATTGACTTTGAACTATGCTGTGCATACACACTAAGTTATAGTGTTTTCACTCACTTCCGTTGTTTATAGCCGTGCTTAGAAGGAAAGAGTGTAGAGTGTGGTCATCTAACCACACTATGGAGGTTCTATCAAGGATCATGGCTTGTGCAGCAGTTTTTGGCCAAAGATAACATTCCCTAGGTTTGACAACCACCATATTTCCCAGATCGCAGCTCTTGTGACTTTTACCTCTTCAAAAATTAAATCTTACTTGCAAGGAACAAGATTTCAAGATGTTGATGAAATCTAAGGGAATATGACAAGGCAGCTGCTTGCTAAAAGGAGTTCCAGGAATGCTTCCATCAATGGCAACAATGTAAAGTGTGTGGATTTAGTCAGACTACTTCAAATGAGATTAAATGCTGAATTGATATGTCTTCTTTTTATACTCCCAATACTTTATGATTTTTGACCAACCTCATATTATATATATATATATATATATATATATATATATATATATATAATGCTATTGGAGTCTATTGGATTTTAAATCAGACCACTCCGAGTAGATCTGTTTTTTCTTCTCTATTACCTCCTATACTGCATTGTACTATTATTGCTTTTGCAGTGATTGATTATATTATGTATGGTCCTGGTCTTCAAGAATTATGAGTCTAGCACACTTTCAATGCATTTTCTTCTTAGTGAATCCCTTTTCTCTCCTGATCAGACTTGCATTCATTAAGTTGAAATTGTGGTCAGATATATTACAGTGAATACCAGTGCATTTAAAGTGTTGTCATGCAGCATATCTCTGCAATGTTATATATATATATATATATATATATATATATATATATATAAACAAATGTCTGTGTGTGTGCATGCTATTTATGCATATCGATGAAATTGTGCACACAGGTTGCAAATTTACCAAGGTAAGTCAAAACCAACTTTTCAATCTCCAGGCCCCAATGGGTTTGTCAGAAAAATTGATAACACTGAAGGTAGGTATGACATTTTGAAAAAACCAAGGCAAAGTTACAAGCGAACAAAATTTTTACTGGATGAGCTGATGTTCTTTGCACTTAATACAAAACATAGCTCATGTTAGAATGTTTATGTAGTGCTTGATAGTTTTCCTGCAACATTGGCTTCACAAAAAAAAAATCACAGAAAACTGAAAAAAAAATTTAGTTTTTCATACGACTTAAAATAAAAACTTGAATAACTTCTTAATTTTTCATCCAATTTTCTTCAAACATGTTGCAAAAAATTTGCCTTTGTGCAAAAAATAAAATAGTGGGGTTTAGTCCTTCTTTCTTCCCCATGTATTACAAAACACCAGGAAAATCTGTTCAAAAAGCCCATTTTTTTGGCCATAGCTCCCTGGTTTTTCATCTGTGTCTTTGACACCTAAAAGTACATATGACAGACAAATTGTCTTTCATGAATGTTTGGTTTAGATTATTTCAGTTAAGTGGGTGAAATCTGTGACAAACTAGGTCCAAAATCGGCTTTTACCATTTAGCCAATAGTTTCTTCATATGATTCCATCCTAAATTGGCATTCAAACAACCTTTGATGCAAAGATTGTTTGAGAAGCATTATTGAAACATTAAAAGGGAAAATTTCCAGAAGAACTCCAGCTTTACAGTAAACATGTGAAGAAGGAGGGGATGTTCATGCATTTGCACTTGCAGTTGAGTTAAGCACTTCATCCCTGTTTTTGTTTATCAGATTTGTTGAACAGTGCCATACTATTTGAAAATTATTACAGCCGTAGGAAATTTACAGAATATCTAAAATATTGAAACAATTTAACCCCAAGCAATGACCACACAAGAAGGTTTTATTGATGGAAACACTTCCTTAGGAACAATCAAACCCGTGTGAAAGTGATACTGTAAAAAAGATGAGGGGTTTATAAGTAGCTTAGTATACCAATGGATGATGCATGCAAGTGGGGGATGCAGGCAGACATTTCTAGACATTTCCTATGTATCCAGATTTCAGGTACACCCTATATATATATATATATATATATATATATATATATATATATATATAGTCAGTATATTTAAGCAGCAAATATTCTTTAAGGCAAATGTTATTAAAGAAAACAGACATTTTGTATTGATTCATTTTATGATTTAAGAAAGTCAAAAACTTGGACCATATCTCTTCTGAAATGAACTCTAGATAATTTCTGGCAGAATTTCCTCCTTATCTGAGGAGGATTATTCATAATTTGGAAAAGTTGATCAATGAAATTAATCAAGGCAAAATATATGGCATCTTTAATATATATATGTAGTCATCCAAAGACAGACTGTTTCGCTGTATCAATCAGATCTCTTACTTCTAGACCATCATTGCACGGCAGGGAAGGAAAAGAATTGTAATGTTTTTCTCTTTACAAAATACACCAGCAGCACATAAAACTCAATTCGATTTTACTTGAAGAATTAAGCTGCCTAAATATATATATATATATATATATATATATATATATATATATATATATATATATATATATATATATGTGAAAAGTATGTGTATATAAATATAATAACACCAATACACGCAAAGTGTGTATATATACATACATGCAAAAGTGTGTGTATATAAATATAATAACACCAATACACGCATCTACATAAACCCCAAATTTTTTAAAAATTAATCATTTTGTCTGACGATCGCAAAAGCGTGAAACCCAGGGTCACAAACTCACATCAATCCAACCAAATATATATATATATATATATATATATAGGCAGCATATCTTCATTCAAACATGTTTCATTGAATAATATAGACATATTGTGTCTACTTATTTTTATACTGATCTTTTCCAGTTGTCTAATCAGTTTCTTGATGTTAAGATGAAATTCATCAAGGAAGGTGACATAGTTGTTTTTAACCCAAGTACTTTCAACCTAAGTTTTTTTTTTTTTTTTCTGTAATTTACCCTTGAAGAGGATCTTAAAAAAAAGAAAAGAAAGGACTTATATGAATACGAGAAAAATTGAATAAAAAGAGTAATCACAGTACCTTGTCAGTCATTTTTTATGAAACTTATATAAAAGAGGGATACACACAGACACACACACCTATATATATATATATATATATATATATATGGGGGTAAATAAAAAATTATCTGCACTTTTGCCATAACATATATGTGTTATGAATGTAGATAATTTTTGACTTTCCCTCATATAGACGAGGTCTATCTGATAAGTAACAGGACTGGATGTGCCGTGTGATTTGCATCATTCACAGTGAGTTCTTGCCACAGGGTCAGATGATCAATAAACTGATTTGTAAAGAGATCATGTGAGAAGATATGAGAGTTGTGGCAGGACAAATTGTAGCTACTTCACCATGATAATGCACCTGCTCACAACACCCTGAGCTTGCAGTAGTTCCTGACTGAGAAGAACATTGCCATACTGGAACAACCTCCCTTTTCACCTGATCTTGCTACATGTGACCTTTTTCTTTTACCCAAGCTGAATGAGACCTGTTTTGAAGGTATGGAGGTTATCAAGAGTGGGTGGGGGGTCATAATGATGGAGCTGATGGACATCCAAGAAGAATACTTCCAGCAGTATATAGAAGCAAGGCACAGAAGGATAGAAAAGTGCATTTGATTTGAAGGGAATTAATTTTAAGGGAAAACCATGTAGTTTCTTGTTGAAATAAATTGTTTGTGAAACCAGTCCCATTATTTTTCAGACAGACCATATATATATATATATATATATATATATATTATAACTCTTTTCACATGCCTGATATATTGATACACTTTTAATTAATATATCATCCAGATAAGCAACTGCAAAATCACAATCTGCAAGCATAATATTCATAGCCTGTTGAAATATAGCTGGAGCCATTTTTATCCCAAAAGTAAGTCAGTTGAATTCATACAATTACTTGTGTGTATTTATAGTTATTAAATCTGATGACGAGGAATCAAAACTCATATGGAGTAGGAAAAGTTGTTTTTTTTTTTGCTTTGGCACACATGATAAATGGTGATGATGAGAAATTAGAACTCACTGGTTTAAATTTTTTTCTCTCTGGTGTGGTGTGAAAAAAGATTAAAAAAAAGAGAAAGGAAAAAACCTAGATATTCTTTAAATATGGGTGAATTATTAGTCCAAGTGGTAAAATACAATAACAGCAGTTGTTTAACCTCCAGAAACAAAAACAAAATTGAATTGAAATCATAGAAAAGAAAAGGGAAAATTTCTCAAGTTCTTTCACACCTAATCGGTGGCAAATGCCATATCTGAATTCACCTACAATTCAGATGATGGCATTACTTTTTCTGCTTATTTTAGAAGATACAAGCAAATTTCAAAGAAGAATGCAGTGATTGGCAAGACAAGAAAAAAAAAAAGACTTTAGAACATGAAAAATATTGTAATTTTGTATTACTGAAAAAAAAAACAGGAGGAATTTGCTTTGAAGAAACAGTAAATATTCTGACTAAAATTTTCTTTGAAAAGTTTGTTATATAATACACGTTGGAAGTGTATGAATCTAACAAACAAAGAAGTTCATTAGAGTCAGTTGGAGAGAATTTTATGATGTTACAGTGAGTAGCTTTAGCAAGACATAATATTATAAGGGATACAAGTAAGTTATAACAATATATACATATATATATCGGTTTGCCTAAATTTTTTTGGTTTTAAGATCAAAATTTACACTTCTGAATCTAACAAACCACTTATAGACAGTATTCTCAGCTATAGCACCATCTCTATAAATGGCATTTTGTTTTTGCTGTTTGTCCATAGTTTTTTTTCCTTTTCAGAAATAAAACATTGTCAAACGATGAAAATGCATCTCATTTTCCTCTGTTTTAACTTTTAGTGTAAAAGCATTTAAAATTCACAATCCAAAATACAAATTATATAGAATGACATATTGAAATATCAATGGTTAGAATGAATATATATATATATATATATATATATATAAGTGAACATTGAAGTCAACACCTAGAGGGGACAGGCTGTTTCATGCTAGACGCAATTATGGCCTGACGATTGCGTCTAGCATGAAACAGCCTGTTGACTTCAATTTTCACTTTTATATTGACACACTCACATCTCTGATATTGAGCACTTTATCCCATAAATATAGCACACCTTAAGAGTATATTTCTTCATATATATCTATTGAGGAAAAAATATATAGTAAATAAAATTTCAGAGTTCAAATGGTGATGTTACAAGTATACAGTTGTGAATTGGGCTTCCGGTTCCTTCAGGATATGCTAGGTTCAAGGGGTAAAATGTCAACAATAAAATGTAAGATTTAAAATTTGCAGAGCATTTTCAACCACTCACTATTTGTTTCAGCAGATTAAAAAAATACAAACGTTTCAGACGTCATTTAGAAAAAAAGATAAATACAACTTGTATGTATCTCCACAAAAACGTTTTTAAAATGAATTTTTTAATAATGAAAAATCTTTCTTGAAGCTTTTATTGTAGTTTTAATTTCAAGTTGAGAGATTAAATTTAAATTATATTGGCTAAAAATGTATATAAACTTTCTCTGTATCAAGCACATGTTCATTTCCAAGATGATTTCAAATAATACTCTTTCTTTATTAATATGAAATGATACATCTATCTATAGAAAATCTATTTCCACACACTTTTACAAACAAAAAAGTTTGCTAAATTTGTTTACTGTATTAATTGTTGGTGGTCAGTACAACAAAGAATATTTTCATGGAAAGTGCAGACAATAAGCTAAATTCAAATTGTACGCTTATCTGTTGCATTCACTTTCACACTGTGCCCTTTGAACAGACATGAATTTATCTCATCTCTTCTCCGGGGATACTGGGAAGATATATGCAAAAAAAAAAAAAAAAAAAGAAAGAAAAAATTAAAATACCTCTTTAGACCCAATGAAAAAGGAGTCTCCAGTCAGAAATAAAAACTGAAATGAATTGTTTCCTTACATTACAATAGTTAATGTGAAAAGAAAGATCGATGTCGGAGCTTGCTTAGAGTATTTTGAACACATAAGGAAAGTAAATTAGAAAAAATATTCATTAGAAAGAGGGACTTACTATAGTAGGTAAGGTTTTAAAGTTCCTTGGTAGAGATAGTAATGTCAGTAAAGTTTACAAATACTATCATATCTTGTTGCGTTGTTCAGAATTGATTAAACTAAATTAAGCTACTTTTCAGAATTGTCCCAAGCTCCGAATTTTATCCTTCTGAATGATTGAAGAGAATCTATAGAGAAAAATTTATCTTCTCAAGCCTTTCTTTTCATTTTTTTTTCTACTCTGAACCAAATGTTTAAGTAGCAATTTTTTACATTTCGATAAAGATTCAACGACCGACACATTGAACAAAAAAAAAAAAAAAAAAGTTTTACAAAGATTCCAACACAACACAAAGAGGATTGTCTTAAAAATTTGTTTTAAAAACAGTATTTCAGTTTTCGGGATAATTTTTCATGTGTTGAAATCTTTAAACATTTTTATTTTCGCCACAATAAAACCAGAAGCAAGTTTTATCAAAAATGTCCTATCCAAACATCTTGGTTGGAAATGCTTTTGCTCTAGGTAATGAAAGGGGCAGAAAGATACATTTGTAATTGGACAGTATGACGCTGGTTTCTGAGATTTTGCTGTAGCGTTACGAATCTTGAAGATCCAGGTGGTAGAGAGTTATTGCAATTGAAAATCAACATCTGAAAACACTAGTTAGCTAAACAACGTCCAGGGCCGGCGCTAGGGTCTCGCTTCCACCCAAAACTTTAATACGGAACCTCCCTCTCTACTACATGTCGATTTCAAAATTTCCTAACCTGGGGACCACAAACCCTCGACAGAAAATTGGGGGAAAGGGCAGAGTTTGTTTTTTTTTAGTTACCAAAAATCAGGGAATTATTCAATTTAAATGAAAATTTCAGTACATATTCATTAATTATTTACTTTTATAAGGAATAGTTTTTGCTTTTTTTTTTATTTAAAAAATCTGAGAAAATGATATTCTTTTTGTAATAGCCATCAATATTTTCATGACTAAATTCTACTCGAAAAAAATGTTTAAGTCGCAAATTTTTACATTTCCATAAAGATTAATCGCTGACGTATCTCTGATGAAAAAAAAAAGTTTCACAAAGATTCCAACACAACACAAACGGGATTGTCTTGAAAATTTTTTTTAAAAACACTATTTCAGTTTTCGGAATAATTTTTCATGTGCTGAAATCTTTAAATATTTTCATTTTTAAGAGATCTTTTTCTCGGTTTATCTATCGAGAAATATAAAAAAATAGGGACTAGAAATTTTATTTTAATTAATACCTGTGGACTTCTGGTTAATATTACTATTAGTAAAAAAAATCAGAGATCCTCCTTAGTGGATGATCTCGGAATTAAAAAATGATTTTACCGAGATATATTACCCTATTAATTCATTTAAAAGAATTGTTCAGTAAGAAAATTGCAACTTAAAAAAATAAGCGCTACTGAAATTTGCACTTGTGCCCCCACCTCACCTCATCAGTAGGCATGGGACCCCCACGTGGTTGAGGGGTTCGGGTTAGTAAACACCGGCTCTGCCCACGTGGTTGAAGGGTTCGGGTTAGTAAGCACCGGCTCTGTCGATAGTTGATGATAGACAATATAACGTAGGTAGAAAAAAATTAAAAAGAAAAAAAAAAAAAAAAAAACGCTGCCGAAACTAGCCCCCTTTGGTGCTCCATCCTCGTCGGCGGTTCCTGCATAGTACGCTCTGCACTGGCCATGCAGATACAAGATGCATATTATTAGTTGATGACTGACAATGCAGCGTCAGTTTAAAAAGAATAAAAAAAATGGCGGATAGACATAAAACAGTACTGAAAAAAAAATGGCAGAGGCTATAACGGACCCCAAAAAAACGAAACAAACGATCGGGGGTAAGCCGCGCTGGCCCTGATTACAGAAGGTAGTGAAAGAAAGCGAGAAAAGAAAGAACTAAAAAACATAAGTTGAAGGCTGAATAGATGGCTGTTGGAAAAAGGGACAGCCCACCATGCAAATTACAGATTGAAGATACCGAAATGAAGCAGGTACAGCAATTTACATATCTGGAAAGTGTATTATTAACAAAAGAGTAAAGACGAAATGTGCGACACTGAAATATGAAAGTACGTTGTGACAGCGAAAGTGGCCTTCCAAAAGACGAGCAAAGTACAGTGTAACACGGATATAAGAGAGTTGTCGGGACCGGAGAAGTCTCTTATATCCGGGTTTCTCTTATATCCGGGTTTGATCTATTTTGTTTAGGTAAGTATGGCTCTAATTTGGGGCTAGAGAAAATCTCTCTTATATTCGGGTTTCTCTTATATCTGGGTTTCGTATATCCGGGTTACACTGTAATTAAGAAATAGAAAAAAATATCGTTAGAAAAAAACCCCAAAAAAAACATAGTACTGAACTGAACTGTTATGTATTCTCAGTCCTCGTCTATTGCAGTGAATTCTGGACAATCTCCTCACAGATGAAGAGACTTGAAACAATAGAAATGTGGTTCTGAGAATACCATAGACCAAACATGTGAGCAACGACGAAGTTCTAGAGACATAGACAACAAAAAAGACTCGCCGATTCATTCAGCTTCCGCTCGACGCGAGCGCATAATCGGTCTATTATTATTTCTCGCCGTTTTATTGTGTATCGTATCGGTTGACAGAAAAAGCCAATGTTCGAAAGGTCAGTCTGATGTCGCCGCAATGTCCGGTGTGGCATTAAACAGATGCTGAGACCGATGTAAAAGTCAACTCAAAACAATAATCCTGTCCAGAGTAATTTTAACCGAATGTATATACGGCAAAGGATATTTGACAAGACGATAAGCTGGACATAGGATATAATAAACCAATGCACGGCTAGAAATAGGTAATAATAAGCCAAAGTGCTAGTGTGGTGTGCTGCTCAGATTTGTTTTAAAATTGTTAATGAGGTTGTTAGTGAGGCTGCGTTTTTAGTGAGAGCACATACATTTATTTAAATTTGCAAAGAACACAAGGAAAGAAGAACAAGAGATCAAATTGCATTCAACAACAAAATATTAGGTTGGTGCAAAAATAATGACGTAATAATGTTTTTTGACGTTAAAAAATACATCAAAAAACGACATTATTACGTCATTATTTTTGCATGAACCTAGTATATATTGAAAATCAACAATTGTGCTTATGTATTAATATTTAGGGAGAGAAAAGTAGCTTCCCTTGTACTGATATCTGATGCAAGATAGGAATAATGTACTTTAGAACTTTCTTGTTGAAATATTCAGAGTTCAGTGAATAAGATTTGAATTCAAGAATAAAAAGTTTGTACAAAAAGTATAATAGATTTTGGTTTGTGACTTGGCTTGTGACAGACAGTTAACAGTGTAGTGTAATGGTAGTTCTGTGTGTGTGCGTGAGTAGAATAATGTAGAAACGCGTGCGTTGCTGAGTTCTGCTCCGGGGTGAGTAACAGCCTAACTCTCTGCCTTCGGGCGGAAAGGAACCCGGACGAGGCTCCGCCGTAGGACAGAGTCTCGTTCGGGGTGGTTGACTGCCCCTGAACCGTTTGTGCGAGTTCAAAGAGGGAATATTTTTGGCCGAGCCTACGGGCTCGGAAATCCCACGTTAAACCCGGCCTTGTGCCGTATGTAACCCTCGTGTGTGTGTGTGTGTGTGGTGGTGGTGGGGGGGGGGGCTAAATATTATTTATTGTACTACTAACTTATTTCTGGAGTACGAACTGTTTAAATACTTTTTGGATAGGCTCCAGAGAGAAGCGGGGAAAATATCGAAAGGAATATCTAAAATACACGATTGGATAAAAATTGACCAATCACTGATTTTTTGCAAAACCAAGTTAGGTAAAGTCATGGCAGAAATTTTTGTGTCGTTACTGAGATAGGTAAATTGTCCTGTAGTAAACAGTACTTATTTTCTATCCAATTATAAGTTATAACTGAGTATTTTGTGGGCGTGGTAAATCGGAGTAGTCATTACACTAGCGTTGAGCAGATGCTGGTAATAAGGCGAAGTAACTTGAAGGTAAGATGGCCATAGTGAAGCAATCTACAGCCTACAACGAATATATGTAAGAGCAGGTTTTGAGATAGATGGCAAATAGATAAAAGTTTTTTAGGGCTAAAAAGGACAGGAATTTGTGGAAATCCACGATTTAGGCATGATTGCCAACGTCCTAAGGGAACACAGCATATAAGCGAAGAATAAGAATTCAACCATTCAAAAAGATTGCTTTCGTATCAGAATGCTAAATATTGTCAAAATTAACGCTCATGTTTAATGCTTACTGATTCTAACATTGTGAGAAGAAGAAAATACGCAAGGTTTTTGTTATATTCAGCCAGTTATGTGCCATGCATGATATACGCTTAGGCGATCATGCATCTTTCGATACATGACTGATAAGGCAGATTTTTTCCCCCCGCAATAGGTTTCATTATATTAATGTATCTATTTAAGAAAGGGAAAAATGCGACTCAGTATCGAATCGATTGATACAACGACTGCAAGGAAAGTTGGTTCACTGTGTCGTGCGAGAAGATTTTTTTTCTCATCAGCACCCATCCTACACATTTAAAAAATCTACCATTCGTCCGTGCATTGAATACTGTTGTTAGATCTTGTCTGGTGCTCTTTGAGAGTCTTGATAAAATTTAAAGATGGGCCTGTAATGCTATTGATCCTGACTGGGCATCTCGACTTCAGTCACTTTCTCACTTACGTGGCGTAACTTTTCCCTCTCTTTTTTTCTACAAGTATTTTCATGGCAACTGCTCTGACGAGCTTTTTTCTCTAATGTCCCGACTACATGAATTTAAGCATGCTACTAGATTGGCATCACAGTTTCCCTTTTGAACTAGCTAGATATCGAGCTTTTTTCCCTGTTGCTCCGACTACATAAATTTAAGCGCGCCACGAGACTAGCATCTAGGTCCCACCCTTTTACCGTTGAAATAGTTAACTGTAACCACCACTTCTACTTTAACAGCTTCTTTTCTCGCACTTCTCTTCTGTGGAATTCTCTTCTGTTTACTTGCTTTCTTGATAACTACAATCTTCAAAAATTTAAATGCAACGTCAATCGCAATTTTCTGTCTTCTTGGACCCTGTTCCTTTTTGTCCTTTCTTCAATCCTCTCCATTAAAGTCTTCTTCATTTTCTTTTACTTTCACTCCCTGTAACCCCCTGAGTTTTAATGACATTATCGCCTTGCTGGGAGTGAAACGATTAAAAAAAAACAAAACAACATTACCGACGACCAAGCTTTCCACTCTCGACTGGACAATGATTACCCAACCCATTGAATTTTGATTCTCAATTTCATTGGTGTGCACCGAAAGCTGGGAAAGGACCCGCTGCATGCTCACAAGGCAACAAAATGAAAGATGTTTTATTCAGAGCTTCGCCTGCTTGTTTGGGTGGGTACTTGGTGATATTTGGGGCAACATCTGCTATGTTGGTCTAACAGCTCAGATCACCCACTCCTACCGCCCCCTGCTCATCTACGACGTGTGGCTGCCAAGACGAACGGATGGCATTGGAACCACACCACGAACACATCCACATAACGCCAAAAGCGAACCAAAACTGCTCCCGATCCCAAGCATTACTGTCAATATAGACCAGCACCCGGATACACCCTATTTCCGGCTTTGTTATTTGAACTCAAAAAAAAAAACACCATTCACTCAAAGTAGATGCCGATTAGAATACACGACTTCAAAAACAACCACCTACAAGACATTAAACGGAGATCGAGATAAGACTATATCTGCCTTTTCTATATGGGTGGCCATAATGCCATAGTATCACATCCAACGTAAAACAAATTGTGAAGTTTCTAGAGAAGGCACTGTCAATGATCAAATTCATCCAAAGTGGATAATTTTCACTGAACAATGCTCCACTGTCGAGTAGACAAGCTGATGTTAATAATAAAATTAAGACATTTTTACTTGAGAATAATCTATGTTATAGGGATTATCTCTCCTCCCCCTCTCTCTCTCTCTCTCTGTATCTAGAATCATCCTCAAATGAACATTATATTTGTAGGCTACACACACATATACCCACACCAGAAACTATGATCACGCCTTAGATTTCGTAAATTTCAAAATCACTTTCATTGAATTCTTTTTTGCATGGACACGGTATAGAGAATCTTATTCTTACTGTATGGCGAAGAGGGAGAACAATGGACCAATCAATTCTGTTTTGGTGTTGAATAGTCCTACTAAGCCAAGTAGCTCAACTAAAAACAGTGGCAACCAAAATGTTCAAATGTAAACGATGGGTTAGTGGTAAAAGGAGAAATAAATTTCATGATTAAAAATTACAAAACAGATAAAATATACTGGTCTGTACACGGCTGAAAAGGGAAAGAAAACATTTATAGGGATAGCGGTAGTGTATGTGTGTGTGTGTTTAAGCGTGTGCATGCGGGAGATGCACCATGTGGCTGGGTGATTAAGTCTCCCTAGAAGGGAAAACTTGTTATAAAATAAAATAAGACATATCTCGGCTGATTTGCAGGCAAATAAACTAATATACTCAAGAGTGAGAGCCGGCTGGGAACGGGGCAAGGCCCCGTCACAAAATGACCATATTTACACGTTTACGCATATTCCCGACGCACGAGTTCCGATCGAAAAATAAAATAATATTTTAAAGTGTTTCTATTTTTCGACCAATAAAAATGCTTCCCTCCTAATTATACTCCTGTCGTTTTACGAGCCTGTCAAACCATAAAAAAACGCCATAAAAGGGGTCACACGGAAGTACAACGGCAGTCAACAGGAGGCTCACTGAGTCGGTCTGAGTTCAGTTTGAAGTCGGACGACTGGCTGACCGGTTGAACTCTCTGCCTTCGGGCGGGGAGGAACCCGAAAGAGGCTACGCTGAGGAGCGGATTCTTTTTCGGGGAGGTAAACCGACCCTGAACCCGTTTATACGGGTTCAAATGGGCATATTTTTGGCCGGGGCCACGGGCTCGGAGATCCCACGTTAAACCGACCTTGTGCCACATGATGCTCTCGTGGTGGTAGTGGTGGTGGTGGGGGTGACTAAATATAGTCAACATGAGGCCAGGGAAGAGACCTGTCACGGTCAGACTGAGCGGTCAGCAGCAGCCAGCAGCAGTAGCGCCACGCCAACCAGCGAGAACTACTATCAACCCAGATCTTCAGCCGGCCTATGAACTATACCACAAGGTAGCTGTCCTAAATCCACACGTTCCTATTGAAATAAATCACGTAAATCTGTTTCTGTTGTTGTCGTATTTCTTTCTTGCAACCATACGCTTGTCTATAACAAACTGGACAATTGTAGAATGAAAAGAAAGATAAGAAGATTATGCCTGATCTTTTGTAGATCTGAAACAGCATCAATGTCGGGGTAATCCCAAAAGTCTGTTTGATATATAACTTTCATAACTGTAAAAAAAAAAAATTAAAAAACTACTAGACTATACTGAATTTTTTTTATGGTGAAATGGAAAAGAAAATGAATAAGTGTTCCTGGTTCAAATGAAATAGAATATCACAGAACCAGAAACTCGGTATTCAATTAAAGAATGCTGTGCGTGACCGGAAAGGAGTCATCTGCTATAAGCTTCGAGAGAAACAAACTGAGACCAAACAAAGACAGTAAATGAAAAAGACAAACCAAAAATGAGAAAAAAATCCGGATTTAAGAGAAAAAAACACATGCGGATTTAAAAAAAAAAATAATAATTCGGAATTAAGGAGAAAAAAATTCGGTTAAAAATCATCCGGATTTAAGAGAAAAAGAAATAATCTACTGCCAGGGTTCTATGAAGTTGTATGTCTTCTTGTTGACCAGGTAAATAAATAAAAACATTTTTCTTATAGTTTGCATTCAGCAGGTACAGCACGTTTAGATTAATTCTATTTTGGCCTTTCTTCTTTTTTCCATGTTCCTTCAGGGCGTGGGCGATGATGGTTCTCCACGATTTCCTATCCTTTGTAGCTCTTAGTAAATTTTGCCATTTCTCTATCTCTCCTAATTCCTGCCATCCATTTTAATTTACACAATCTCGTTAGGTAGGTTATGAACTGCTTTCCTCTGTCCCTCTTGCCTTCAATATGTTACATGAGTGCCAGATTTTCTAAGCCCTATCTCCTCATTATGTACCCAAAACATTTCAACCGTCTTCTTCTGATCTGATGTTAAGTGTTCTTTTTTTGTTTTCATTTTCTCTTAAACTTTGCCATTGCTCACATTTCAATTCGCTAGGGACTGAAAAAGCATGGAGCGTTGTTCTTTGTAAAGAAAGAAAAAATGTGGACTGAATACTTCTCTTATAAATCTGAAAGAGTGATAGAAAATAATGAACAAAGCGGCAAATACATTGTTCTATCAAAAGAAGGACTGATTCTATGTCCGTCACACACAATGTGTGTGTGACTTTACATGCGCGTATGTAACGTTTATCATATTTTTATATTTGTCTGTGTTGCGTGTGAGTGACTTTATGTATTTGTTCTATACACAAGCCCACGCATACACAAACAATTCGACTTACTTTGAGAAGACATTGAAGAATGCATTCTCCACCCACTCAGCCTAAACACGACCTGCCCTAGGATGAGCAATAAAATCATAAAATTGGAAATCAAACAATAATAATTTTTTAAAGGCTTAATAAAACGGATAATTATAAAATAAAATTATATTGAATTTTTCGGAAATTATTCAAATTATTCAATAATAAAAAAAAATAAATAAAAAATTTTTTTTTCTAATATTTTGTAGAAATTTTTCTAGGTCTAACACTGAATGCACATACGCATATGTACACACACACACACACACACACATAATATGAATGAAATTTAATGGCTTTTTCAGCAGGCCCACGACGCGAACGAGTGTGACACATGTTCGAAGTTTAAAACTAAAGTGGGAAAAATTGAAAAATAGAAAAATTGTTCAAGCTAATTTCGGGTACGCCTCAGGCACCGAGTAATGACATCAGCCCCGCTCCCGAAGGAGAGGTACTGCCTGCATGAGGGATGGCCCCTTGGGACTTGTTGAGTATTGGAATATACAGGATAGTCCGAAAGTTTTGTTACTCCTACATACATGATATAATTTTCTATTTCAACGCTCTGTGGGGTAAGGGGACTCGGGAGAGAGTTTCAAACGAATGATACCAGAATAATACCCATTTAGTTGAAGGATGCCATTCAGAGAGACTTTTTTTGTAGCAACCAACAAAGTTCAGCTTCGTAAAATATCACACAGGACATGGGGCCGATCATTTTTTTTTTATTTTTGTACCATGAAAATGCTGGTGTTCATCATACAGACTTTCTCGGTGTGTGATAGCGGTAATGAAAGTGAATAAAACTGAATCCAGTACATGTGCTTTCTATTATTACTCTTTTCTTACTTGTTCTATTGTTCTCATACTCATTACTTTTTTTTTTTTTTTTTTTTTTTTTTTGGTAGGCGAGACAAGACTTTCGATCCACCCAGTACATCCCTGTCGTTAGGACTAATTTCCCTTTTTGTCTGGCAACAACTGCAGGAAAATAGGAAAAGAGCTAAGTCGAAACATGTCGCCCTGCCGCCCATTTTTTTAAGTCATTTATTTGTATAACTGTTAAAACACTAACAGTTTTAACACCTGTGAATACATTTTCTAATAAATGTAGGTAAAGTGTTTTAAATGCATAAACAATTCATTTGTGTGCTATCAGTGAACTGAAGCGACAGGTATCGAACTAAAAACTAAAGTTAATGTCGAAAAAAAAAAAGAAATGGCTTATTATTTTTTTGTTTGTTTTTAAAAAATATAAATCGATCTGAACGTTGTACGTAACTTGATACAATTAAAGTGCAATTTCTAAATCAACAGAACAAAGTTGATAAGATTTGGCAAAGTTTTTTGTGTTGACTTAGCGAAGAGCTTCAGCCAAAAAAAAAAAAAAATTGAATAAACTGAAACAAAATTTTTGTTTATCTGTATTTGTGAAAGAAAAAGTTGGAAAATTAATTTAAAAAGTGGCGACGGATAACCTACACGTAACTAAAAAAGAATATCTGGTAAATTTCAAAATGTTTTTTCTTTTCTTTTCTTATGACTATCAATAATATTTGATCAATATGTGAGTCTTTAAAGACTTTTACTGGATGAGCTACGACCTTGTATTTTTTTTTTATTTTGTACGATTATCGGAATTGGATCCCAAAACAAAAAGCACATTGTTGGCAGCGTTCTGATGTCTTTTTAGCGGCAGCGGGACTTTACAAGTGCGACTGAATTGAAGACATTCAAAAGGAGTCAAGATCATTGTGAGTCAATAATGCAAACGATCCTTTCCTCCTTAGTTGCATGGTATGTGCTTCACCAGGGCTACAAATATACATTTTTACACACATGGGACTAAAAAAAAAAAACACAAACAAACAAAAAAAAAACACAACCTATAGAAAAAAAAATCAACTGTAATTAATTATTAATTCTTTTAAATTTTGGGAGAGTAAGTTCAACTCACTTTTTTTTTCATTTTTTTTTAACTTTTAAAAATGCCCAGATAGATTGGTGATGCAAACAACAAAACAAAAAATAAAAGAAGCAAAATTTAAAAAGTAAAAAAAAAAAAAAAAAAAATACAACAGTCTTTTGACTTTTCTTTAGAAAGACTGTTGTATTTTTTTTTTTTTACTCATGACTAGTCATATTTGATTTGTTTATTGAAATTAAAAAAGCAACAATCACAGTTTTTAAACATCAATGAGTCCAGAGTCCACGAATAACGTGATAAACAAAAGTAAAAATTAAAATATCCATTTACAGTTTCTGTTTAGTGTTTAGGTTACTTTACTTAAAAAAAGAAAAGTCTATGTCAGGTTTCACAATTATTGTCTCACATAACCAGTAAAGAGAAAACGAAAAACATCTCTACTGTCAACCACTA
This sequence comes from Acanthosepion lycidas, assembly GCA_963932145.1. Lineage (NCBI taxonomy): Eukaryota > Metazoa > Mollusca > Cephalopoda > Sepiida > Sepiidae > Acanthosepion > Acanthosepion lycidas. The sequence goes on along the minus strand of OZ010578.1, from coordinate 51,279,681 downwards.
GCTTACTACTCATCTACCTACATAGTAATTTTTTTATCTTTCCTTTTGTTTTAACTTTTGAGTGTGTTAAAAATGCATGATTTGTCACTTTTTAGCCTCAGAGGTACAATTTGAATATTTAAATTTTTATTCTTCTTAAAGTTGTTAGTACATCTGATGTACCTTGCCCAGTTTTTCGTTTGACTTGGAGTTTCTCTACTAAATTAAGAAAAAGGAAACATTTTTCTTGTGTCATAACCTTTAAAAAGCCACAATATTTCAAGGGTGTGTTTTGGAAACCCATGACCTGTTTGACTTAATCGGGTTATTTATTACAAGAGGATTTTCTAGTTAATTAGATCAGTAATAACAGATTAAGGAAAAAAAAGTTATTTATTTGCCAAATTAAGGAAATATCCAGCACTGACCATCGGAAGAAAAGACCATTTTCTCTTTTGGACGTTTTTTTTTTTTTTTGTTTTATTTGATTTTTGCAGAATTTTTTTTCTCGAACAACAATACGCCGCATGTAAGTAACAAAAAACAAAACAATCTTTTTAATTTCTCAAATAATGACCTTGTCTTTTTCCTTTTGTGATTTTTGTTTGTGTGGGGGGGTATTTTTAAGGTCTGGTTTCAAGGATTTTTAACTAAAACGCTAAAACGCTTTTTGTTTTTTTCTCTTTTCGAGGCTCTGCATTAGAAAGGTTTCCGACTTACTAGCAAGGCTCTCAGCTCGATTTATGTAAAAATACATAAAATGTGGCACAGGGCCGAAAATGGGGACTTGGGAGGGGGAAAGCTGGTCATCACTGTTTTTAAATTTTTAATTTAAAACAAGTCACATTTCAAAATCCGTTCACCATAAATACCACATTTAAAAACAAAATTGCCAAACTCACGCATTCTTTACATGATGATTATCTCTAAAACTAATAAATACCCTCATTTTTTACAAACATTTTAAATTTAGAAGGATGAACAACATGGTTTTATCATAAAATAATGCTTCGCATGACTAAAAAAACATACAAACAAGTAAAAAAACAATGTTAGTAAGGCTCTCGGCTCAAATGTGTTTGAGGTCGGGCCCATCTTCGAATGATTTGCTCTGAAATGTGATCTGATTTTTTTTACGGTTCTCTGAGGTTGACTGGCCTGTTCGTAAAATACAGGGAAAATATATTTTTAAATAGCATTTACCTTCCTCAAGCCATGACATTTGTAAGAACTGAAAAATATATTTTTCATTTATTTTGATTTTTGAAGTAATTGTCAAGTCGACCCATGACTTGTTCACCCCTCCCTTCAAAATCTTTTAAAGCGGACCAGTCAACTTCAAATGTCAATTCGGATCTTATGCATGTTTTTAATTGAACAACACTGTATTTAATGTTTTTTCTATGATAGATTTATATTCGACACAAATTTGGGAAGCGACTGTCGAAAACACTTTACCTTACAGGAAAAAGAACTTAACATTTAAAACATTAAAATTTAATTTTTATATTATGAACTTCTGATGGATCTTTGTTTTTGTGATAATAATATCGTGTATAGACGTCCGTATTTTTAAGAAATCTGTTTAAAATTCTTAAGAATTTTTTTTTTTTTTTTTGTCTATAGACAAAATTCAAAATTCTTTAAAATACAGTGGGGTTGCTGAATTAATTGTAAGCTTTTCCATTTTAATTTATGATTTTTTTAGTTACTTTAAAACGGTTAACCATTCACTTGATTCGCTAGTACAAATTAAATAAACTTCATAAATTATTAGAATTAAAATTTTAAATGAAAACAGTTCTTGTAAAATGTAAAAATTCATTATTCATAGAAAATGTTTTTTTTCTTAACATTAACACTGTCCATAAAAGCTTAATAATTCAATAATGACAATGTCTTATTTTTTTCTTACATTTTCTATTTTACCATTCAGAATTTGATTTTCTGCAACTGGGGGGGGGGGGTCATGTTTTACAAAAAAAAAAAATTAAATTCTCTGAGGACGTGTGCTTCAATACGCTTTTTACAAAAATGAATTAATACAAATAAAAATTTCATAAGATTAAATAAGTTTGACTGGGCAGATGTAAAAAAAATATATCATGATTTTCTAAATTTAATTCATTTGTGAGTAAGTCCGGAAAGTTTCATTAAAATTCGACAATTATTTAATTGTTGCAAGAATTTCCAAATCAAGGTGTTTGAAAGAAGAAAAAAAGATACTAAAATTCCCTATATTAAATTTTTTATGGTCACCCGCTAACGCAAGAAAAAAAAACTTTAACCAAAATTTTGAAGGTTCTGAAAAGATAATTAAAAAAAATAAAATCCTTTTTAGTCTTTCTTAAAGATTTTGATTTTTGAATGATTAAAACTTAAGTTTGTGGCATCTTTCATGATGTTAATAAAAAATTTTAAGCGAATCTTTGAAGGTACCTAAAGTAAATTATAATTTTGTTTTGAGACATAATTACTGTTAGTGTTATGTGTATTTTAAAACCCATCAAGTTACAGGGTTGCTAAATGAATTTGTTAAGGAAGGACGTACAGTGTACTGTACAGACACGGAGGTAACAAGTGCATATGATAGAAACTAAAAGTTTAAAACAGTAGTTGATCCTAGACTTGGATGGTGATGATAAAGGAAGCATTTTAAGTCTGTTCTACAATGTAACAATTGTGAGAAAAATGCTGAGTTTTCACATGAAAATTACGTTTCTATTTTTGGTATTATTTATCTTGTCAGTATCAATATTGAAGCAAACGCTTAAAAACTACACTTTACACCCATTTCTCTATGGATATTTTCCAATTTAGCGTCAAATTATATTTTCTCATGCCAAACACTGAATTGCCTCCTTTTACGTTACTTTACCTATTCAGAGCACAATCCCTTGATTCCATCAGGCCTAACGTTCACGGCTAGAACCTGCCATACATTGTATTGTAGTAAAACCACTCATATTCCATCGGTAAGAAGAAGTAAGTTCCACTCTCTAACAGTTTCTTCCTGTAAAAACGACTGCTCTGTTAAACAGACTCCCCGATCAATATAATCTTAACCAGTTCAAATATAGAGTTAACCGTTATCTTCCCCTACTAACATAACCCTCTACCTAGAGTGGCACCCGGGCCTTGTACAGGGTGAACTTTACTGTTTTTTTTTGTTTTTTTTTGTTTTTTTAAATGTTGAAATGTAGTTCAACTTCTGTTACTAAGATTTCTGTAAAATGAAAGTAAAAAAATGTTGGTCTTTGCTTTTTTTTGGCTATGGTAAATATTATATTATAATAGCATCTTAAATGATATATAATGACTTTAAAGGTGGTGAAAAGTTCCTCGGCTCAGTCAATCAGCATTTTCGAAAAACATCTTTTTATCAGATTTTTAGAAATGGTTCTGACAGAAGTCTTTTTAGTACCCCTCGTATTTAATCCCAGTGGGAAGAGGAAGTAGATAACTGATATATTTATTCTAGTGTTTCCCTAAAGTCTGATCTTATTTTAATTATGAATGGAGATTCAAGGTTGAATCAAAAATTATCAGGACCGTTGCTATGGTAACAGAGCTAAAGTACAGTGTGAAGTAGTTTGGCACAGATTGATCTTGAACTGATGCACATGCACACTAAGTTATAACGTTCTTACTCGCTTCCGTTTTTTTTAGCAGTGCTTTGAAGAAAAGTGTATAGTGTGGTCGTCTCACCACACTGCAGAGGTTCCATAAGCTTGTGCAGCAATTCTTGGCCAAGAACAACATTCCCCAGGTCAACCACCATATTCCCCGGATCTCACCCCTTGTGACGTTTCCTCTTCAAAATTCAAATCCCACTTGAAAAAGATTTTAATGTGACAAGGCAGCTGATTGCTATCTCAAAAAAAGAAGTTCCAGGAATGTTTCTATAAATGGAAACCATGATGGATAAAATGTTTAGTTTCAAAAGAGGACTACTTCAAAGGAGATTAAATGCCAAATTGATTAAGTTTCCTTTCTATAACACCAAACCTATTACTTTTTGGTCAGATCCTCATATTTTAGAGTCAAACATAAGTTTGAACATGGAAAAAAAATTGTTGCAAAATGTGTTCCCAATATGAGTTTAAATAAAGCAATCTTGGGAGGGTAGTTTAGGATTTTGTATGTGAAATCTAATAGTTGATCCTGGATTAATAATCAGTAAAAAAAAACAAAAACAAACTTGCACACATCTTGAAATTTCTTTATTTTATAAAGATCTGGTATTAGGATGTATAAAAATTTTATTTCCTACTAACTCTCAGTTCTTGTGTTAACAAACACAAAAACCTATTTAGTGTGAATAGCAAGTCATAATAGGTGTGATATCATCAAAATAAGACTCAACCACTGCACAAAATCTTAAAGGTAAAACATTTATTACACAAGTACGAAAAAAGGTAAAATACAAAGTTTGTACAAAAACTTTCTTTTGTGTACCTATTAAGGCAGGATAACAATTTCTGGTAAAAAGGATTACCATTGAAAAATAGAAAAAAAATTAGTCTAAAAAAAAAAAAATCCAAGATTCAATGACAAAGAAAACCATTCAGGAAGGTGCAACCACTTTTCAGAAAAAACTGGAAACACCTACTTTTACTTACCCCACAAGTGTCTCTGGGACATACAGTAATTTAAAAAAAAATTCCCTTTTAAATTCACACAGTTCGTGCTTAGGAATATTTCTTAGAATTCTTTTTATTCTTTGTTGTCCAACTGCAGGAGAATTTTCACTTGTGAACTTCTAGGCTCTTTACAGTTGGCTTCTGTGCCTTGATGTTGATTTGCCTTGTCCCCTTGCTGTAAAAGTCTTCTCACATCTACTGACCTGTGTTCTTACTTATTTGGAAAAATAGACTTACAAGGCTCCCATTCTTGAGACCATGTCTCTCATTGGTCAGTATATACAAAAAACAATTTTCCATAAACTAGAAACAACTCCTTCACAATTTTTGCAGGTTTTAACTGTTGAGCAGAAAAAGATACAAGTTGAACAATTTTTTACTTAAACGGTCTGACCCTAAAAAAAAAAGTACATTTCTCTAAAGAATGTGTACTAAAAAAAACCAACTTAGACAATTAAATATTTATTCAAGGCTAACATCTTAAAAAGTAAGAATAAAAATTTAATACAAGAATTTAAAATTCTCTCCATAATTTATTCTGTTTTATTTATTTTTAATTTTATGGTTTGTAATTTCAAATGCAGTGATATTGGAGCAGCTAATTTATTTTAGTAGATTGTTGTTTTTGTTTTTTGTTTTTTTGATGCTGCAACTCTCCACTCCTGGCCACTTTTGTCCCCTCTTCTCATTACTTGAAATTGTGTAGAGAGTCCAATTAAGATTTATAAAGGCTTACAACCTCATGTTGAAACACTGGTTCCTGTAGAATCACCAAAGTTAAGCAACATCAAATTTGGTCAGTACCTACTAGCTGGGTGACCACTTAGGAATACTGTAATTTTGTGGGTGGTGTAACGAATAATAACTTGGAATTGTTAATCAGAGAGCAGAGTTCAAATTCTCATTGGGTTCATGATATTCCCTTATGCGCAAATACCCTTGGAAAAGGCATGAACCCTACTGCTCCCCTATCTGTGTTAATTAGTAAGACTTTTATAACTAAAACAGTTATCACAAAAACATTCTTACAATTAAAAAATATTTTCTGGCTTTAAATAATCTGCAAATGCTTGATAAGCCGTAGAAATTGCAACTGGGTAATGCATTTCATCTGTTGTGACACAATGATGAATGCCAAGCCACATTTCGACCAGTGGAAAATGGACTGTGCAAACAATAATTCCCTGATGTTATAACTGAAAACTTGCTCTCTCTAGTCACAGTCCCAGATATGATAAACTACATCCAACAGCAAGACCACTGATCAGGAGATTGGATGTTTTGAAGAGCGTGAAACCACCTTTTTTTTTTTTTTTTTTTTTTTTTGTTCACCTCAATTGCTATTGTTCCCAGGTCCACCCCAACCTGGGGTGGTAGCACCTGATAGGGTCCCTGCTATGGCCAAATAGTGGATCCCAACCAAAACACTACAAAAGTTATAAAAATACATTTTTGTAGTTAAAATATCAACAAATATATATATATACATATATATAATGTGAAGAAATATAGTCTTAAGATGTGCTATATTTATGGGATAAAGTGCTCAATATCAGAGATAGTGCGTGTAAATATAAAAAGGGAACATAGAAGTCAACACTTAGAGGCGACAGTCTTTCATGCTAGATGCAATTGTCAGGCCTGACGATTGCATCTAGCATGAAACACTTTTTCTTTATATATATAATATATTAGTTGAAGGCATACAATTGCATTAAAATTACTTAGGTTTTGGCATTAAATAACTCATACAAGTATTTCTGCCACAAAATATACCAAACTTCTCTGTTTCTATAGAAATAAACAGGAAGCATTATTTTTGTAGCATACCTTTTTTTTTTTTTTTTATATTTTTATTAAATCTGTTTAATTTTCCATTAATTTTCTATTTTTGATTATATGAATGTTCCTTCCCTATACCAGTAATTTTATTAGTGATGGACAATGGTGTAAGCCTCTGTTTTACTAGACAGAAAAAGGGTTGCTAACCTTCTTCTGCAACAATTTAGTTCAAGGTCAATTCAGCTAAAGAACTAACAAAAACAACCATGTGTGTGTGTTTTTCATTATTTTCTTTTCTTTTGCTGTTACTTGATTAAAATGATTTTCGTATTGTGTATAATCATGTAAGGCCTATCTCAGGTATAGTACAGCCTCTGGATTTTTTTTTTGAAAAACCTGATTTTTTTAAAAATATTTGTTTTATATAGTCCCTATATAATGTGACCACAGTTTCTGAGCAATATTATTAGCAATACTACTAACCTACCGTAGTCAAATATTGCAGTAGTGGGCATGATCTGGGACATATTTTATAGAAAATAAATGGTCTTCATTCTTTTTTTTTTTTTTTTTTTTTTTTTTTTGTACAAAGCTACCCAAAAAATGGCAAGAAAATCTAACATAAAATATCTGATATGAAGATTTACATGCTCTACTTTTTTCATTCATGCCTGACTATGGTAACCCCTTTACCATGGACCTGTCTTCTACTTAGCCTAAGTTTCTTCCCTTTTTGTTGATTCATGAGCAAAACTTTATCTACTATGTATGCACTTAAAATCAACAAATACCTTTTATATAAATGAAGAATTAATAGATTTTTTCCTATCTCAAAAGAAAAATAAAACCTTGTCAATTCTTCATTTATATAAGGTATTTGTAGATTTTAAGTGTAACATCAAGTGAATGATGTTCTGTTCATGTAGCAACAGAAAGAACGAATTTAGGCTACAAGAGGCAGGCTAAGAGGAGCTTACTTGTACAGTCATCGTTAACCAAAGATTATGTGAGAATGTAGGCCTACCAGGTAGGTTATGGTCACCAAAAATGCATGAATTTCAACTCTTTTTCTACAGAAAAAAAATTACTTATATATAGTGCAAACCCACTACCATTTTTCTTTTTTTTTTTTTTTTTTTTTTTTTTTTTTAAGAGGAAAAAAAAAAAAGATCATAAAAACTATTTGGAAATTAATTTGCTTCTGTTATTCAATTTGTTAGGCTTTTGCAGGGCTCTCTAGTTAAATATGTTTGATTTTCATAATTACTTTATTGCTCTCTAAACATTGAACTGTCACAAAAAAATATGATTTTTATTTTATTTACAGTTCCTGTCATTGCTGGTAAATCAAACGGAATAGTTTTCTGCGTGGATAGACATGTCAAAAACGGCCACCTATGTATTTGCTCGGGCTGCATTCTATCCTACTTTGTTATATAACTATGTTGTGCATCTTGTCTCGAAACGGCCATGGTACCATCGCATTGATGACACAGTCTTGTTTGGTGCTTTACCCCTGCGGCAAATTGCTAAAGAAGTAAGTAATTTGTCTTATGTACATATGTAAAGAAAATTACTTCCTGTTTCTTTTTTTTTTTTTTTTTTTTTTTTTCTTTTTATAAACTTTCAGTGATCATGAACAAATAATTTGACATGGGGTCATTCCATCTCAAAATTAACCTCAGAAAAAGCCTCAGGTAAACCTCTCAGAAAAATCTATGGAGAATCCAGAGGTGCCTTGATCAAATTTACTGAAAAATCACAAATTTTAATCTATATTTTTAATAATTTTAAAATCAAAGCATTTTGAAATTTCATTGCATTTTGCTAAATAAGGCGTTAATGAACTTCTGACCTTTTTATATCTCCCAGGTTATTGCATGTACAGATTTGAAACTTGGTGACAATAGTTAATGTTTACTGTAAATTAATAAATATAAACAGTGTAGGTGTATGCTTTTTTTTTTTTTTTTTTTTTTTTTTTTTTTTTTCTTATATATAAGGGGCCTGAAAATGGTTGAAATGCAAAAACTGTTCACTTTTAGATCTTCCTATTTACAAAAAGTATGTCAGATATATCCAAATTAGATTTTTAATTTTTCTGTCATTTATGACCTAATAGATTATTTCAATGCAGTAACCATATTCATTACTGTTAGAATGTCAGTATTTCTGTTGGAAAATTGCTTTTTTTTTTTTCTTTGTATTTTAAACCATGCCTATTTCCATGGTATCAGCAGACTAGTTAGGTAGTTTAAAAAAAAAATTAGACATTATGGCTTTTTTTTCTCCTCAACCTCCGACAGAAAAGGAGTCCCTCAGGTGATTAATAGAGAGCAGTTTAATTTTGGAGGTATTAAAATTAACAAGCCAGTCTTTGTCCCAGTTAACAGAATGAAGGTTGTTTTTTGATATCAGCTTCCAATTTGACCTTATCAGACTGATCAGACTTACTATCAAGACAGGGAGCTTTTTGAAAATAATAATCATGTCATACCAAATAAGTACTATGACGGGTGTGAAATTGAAGGAAAATAATTGTGATAGCATTTGTAGTTGGTAACCAGTAGCAATGTAAATCATTCAGATTGAGCACCAAAACTTCAAAAGGAGTAAGTAAAGAAATATTTAAGGCATAAGAACACCTTAACAAACCAATAATTCAACAAGCTTTATTGGCAAAAGACATTGGTAGAAAAATAAACAAATGTAACAGAAATTTTTTTCGATGTCGACTGAAAGGATTGAAATAACTTATGAACAAATATGCATTTTTATTTTATTTTATTTTTTTTTAATTTGAATTTTCCTTAAACATTAGTGGGCACTTTGACATGTTACAATGGTTACCAAGCTTGTCTCACTAGATCAATTATGACGGAGTAGTGAGTTTGATCCTCACTGGTTGTTCCATACTTTCAGCCTTGTGCCACATCTAAGCTACACTTGGTAAATTGCCTTAAGAAACCTTAGTACAAACTCACAAAGTAGGGTCAGAAAATCCCTTTTTGACATACTTCCAAATATTTGAACTCACAAACCAATCACCATGAATCTATCCTGTGTATCATTCTAATCTTGAAAACCCTTCAAATGTTTTTCTTAACCCTAAAACACTAACCATAGGTATATATTAGGTTGGTGCAAAAATAATGACGTAATAATGTCGTTTTTTGGCATATTTTTTAACGTCAAAAAACGACATTATTACATCATTATTTTTGCACCAACCTAATAGTACCCAGCACAACTTTTCCTATTTTTAATTACAATTTTCAGTACCTGATTTTCTTACCTAATGTTTTTCAGTTCCTATTAATGTTAACTCAAAGTACAAAGTTTGAAGTGCCTGCATGTAAAATATTTCAAATAAAGATTTATATTTAATATTTTCAAAATCAAGTGATATATCCATGGTTAGTAGTGGTGTAACTTTAATTGATGGTTAGTGTTCTAGGGTTACTCCTAATTGCCTTCTCAGCAAGTAAATGTGTTTAAGGCTGTGTATATTAAAATAATTCTTAGAGTATTGCTAATCTTATATAATCACATCTACATAATCTATCTGGTTTAGTTATGAGAATTAAGTTATTAAATTGTTATTTTTATAAATGTACAATACTTAGTGTTTGAGATTAATATCTATATAAAACTAAAACTCTAATCTTATGTGTGTTCCCGAAATACAGCTTGACTGGCGCATAATACCCCAACCAATTTAAGAGCATGTTGTATGAGTGCAGTGCCAAATTTCATTAAAATCATGCAGGGGGTTCTTGAGCTAGGGCCATTTTTCTGTTTTTATGGAATTTTTGATAGGAAATTCAGTATTTGTTTTCAATACACATTCTTATATCAATCCATGTATATATAAGCAAACACTTGCATATATTTCAACTGTTTTGTATGTGAAAAATAAACATTCAGAACTTTTTTATACATAACTACTTGAAAGGTGAAGAGACCATGTGACACCTAACTGTTGTAAATAAATAGATACATGCTGATTGGTTGCCATCATGTCATTTGAAATAAATGTGAAAAAAGAACAAGTATGTGTAATAAAAAAAAAAAAATACTTATTTTGAAAATGACTATTCCTGTTTTAAGCTATCACTCCAAATTTTCATGCAATGTGTTAACTATGAATCCCAGTGGAACAATAAACCTTCTTTTACCATCTTTAAATACTAAATTAAAATGTGTAATTAATAACAGAATTGGTAATATCGTTACCTCAATTTGTAACATGAACTGCTTTTAAAAGAAACTAAACATATTTAGTATCAGTTATTGTTTTCAATTAAAAATCTTTTTTTTCATCCTCACAGCTTGTAGAAAAGGAGAATGTGCAAGCAGTTGTCTCCACAAACCACAAATTTGAAGTGGAACATTTTACACCAACTGAAGAAGTAAGCATTTGTCTTTTTTTCTTTCAAATGATTACCTAAGTGTTTTCGTGTTTTGTTTTTTGCCAACAGTTAAAAAAAAAATTTAGTGGAATTACTAATTTACAAATTCTTTATTTTTTTTTATAAAATCTGTGATAAAAACTCTGACAACTCACAAAAAAATTCTTAATTTGTTAAGAAAATTCTTGACTACCTAATCCTTTTAATAAGTTACCTACCATGCTGTTAACTGTTAGCTTTTGCCTCTATACAAGTATACTTGGTCATAATAAGACTGTTTAACATGTTTATATTTAAAATTTTAAATAATTATTAAATAAGTTCCTTATTTTTACTTTAAGTCTCCTTGGTTCAATGTTAAAAAGAAAAATAGTTGTACTTGTGGTATTTAAATTTTTTACATCATAATATGAATTTTCTTTTGCACACAATCTTGAAGCTTTGAGGAAACCCTGGTTATAAAGTGGAGGGAAAATCCAAATCCTTAATTGGAGGATCAAAAAATGAGGTTAAACTGCTAAACTTTGAAAACTGTTTTTTGTTTTCTTTAGATATTAATTTTTTAGATATTAATTTCTAACATGGCTTTTGTTCTCAGTCTTTCTTGTATCCTCCCTCTCTTGCACTGACAAGTGTAGGCCAAGAAACAAAACAATGGAAATTAACTTGATTTGCTTGATATCAAACAAATATTTACCTATAAGCACTCTGTATTTTAACACTTTAAATTTGTCTGAAAAAAAGGTTCATCTTTGTGCTTAATACTACTTTGTCTGGGACAAAGCCATAAGTATTGGGAACTTGGTGATGACTGAACTCACTACAGTAGTAATGGCCTGAAAGATTAATTTAATCACAACCCCATGTTGACACAATTAGGCTAGGGCTGACACAATGCATATCAAGTGACAATCAAACCTAAAATCATCTATTTTATTGCAACTGTAATTTTGATAAAATAAATTTTCAAGTTTCTCTATCAAGTTTTGTGAAGCAACAAAAAAAGATACAATTAATTACTGTCAATGGCTTGTGACAAATATGTTAACTCCCCTTCCCATTCCTTATTGCCATCCAGCTTTTTTTTTCTTTTTATCACATGAAGTTGACCAACCTTTTTGAATTCAGTTTTCCATCTCCCAGACTGGTTGCCAACCAAGGCTAAAGAGCCCAGTCTGCCCCTACTATTTAACCATAGCTTTTTCCAGAGTATTTGCATGACAGTGAATGGAATAAACTTGGCATTTTCTCTGTGCTGATAACCACTACATTATGTAGACATCTGGCCTAACTCTTATCAATGTTTCAAAATATCCTATTCAGATTAGTAGATATTGTTTACAGTTGTTTTTGTTTTTTGCAGGAATGGAGACAGCTTGGTGTTGACTATTTACGATTTGCTGTTCTTGATTTCATGGGTACCCCTTCACCTACCCAGCTAGATGAGGCTTTGTCCTTCATTGAAAACCATAGAAAACAAGGTCACAGTGTCTATGTCCACTGTAAAGCAGGGCGCACCAGAAGTGCCACCCTAGTTGCCTGTTACTTGATGAAGGTAGGTTGATGATCCCAGGACTGGCATTTAATACCCCCTGAACTTTCCAATGGGGGGGAGCCCACACCTCGTGTTACAGTGTAACCCGGATATAAGAGAAACTCAGATATAAGAGATTTTATCTGGTCCCAAATTAGACCCTGTGTTAATGCAAACAAAATAGACCAAACCCGGATATAAGAGAAACCCGGATATAAGAGACTTCTTCTCTGGTCCTGACAACTCTCTTATATCCGGGTTACACTGTATTTTAAATTATCATATACTTGTAATTTGATTGGTCATCATAGGTTACATAACAAAGTTTTCCATTCAACATCATCACTTGATAAGACACCAGAAGTGTTGAAACAAAATTGCAACTTTTGTAGTGATCTTATAACAAGCATATGTTTTTATATATATATATATATATATATATATACACACACACTAGCAGCATGGCCCCAGCGTTGCCCGTGCTTGATTAAAAAATCGTATGACTCGTACAGCAATTGCTATTGCTTGACTTAAAATATTTTTGCACTTCCTTGCTTTTAAAGGAGTGCCCTTTGCTGTGCTGATGTTGCTACATGCCTTACTTCTTGCCTATCTCACACTGCGAATTTTCTCTAAGCTCTATGCTAAACATTAAATCTGTTATGAAAAAAGAACTAAACAAAATGAACACAAAACGATCAGCTTTAAAAAAAAAAAGGACTCATAACTGGAAAAAACTGGAAAAACCGAATGAAAAAAATATTAGGTTGGTGCAAAAATAATGACGTAATAATGTCGTTTTTTGACGTTAAAAAATACGTCAAAAAACTACATTATTATGTCATTATTTTTGCACCAACCTAATATCAACAAATACTTTTTCACACCCAACCCAGTTCTGCGGAATCAGAATCAACGTTGAGTTTAAGCAAGCGAATGCGCCAATTGGAGTAAAGTGCCATGCAGATTTAAATTTTTCCCACTTGTGACAAATGCAGCTATTGATTTTTTTTTTTTTTTTTTTTTTTTTTTTTTTTTTTTTGCATGCTAGTTAACATTCGTGGCAGCCAGCTATAGGCTCTCAATCTGGCCAGTAGAAAATGGCCGCAAACTACATGAAAACTGCCGTAGAAGCATGAAAAAATCAATTATTTCTACTATCGATGGGAGTTGGGAAATGCAAAGTCATTCTTGGCCTTTAAACTAACTTTGTGCATGTAAATTTTGGTGCAAATCTGTCGAAAATTGCGGCCATGCATTCGTTACAACACACACATACACACACATCCTGCCTTTTATAGATAGAGATAAATAAATTATAAATTAAATTTCTGGTGCACAGTGACTGACCACTAATCTTAGTTTCATGCTTTCATGTTATCAGGCAGTCGGCAGCTGTAGTGCAAAAATTGGAATTTTTATTTCCTCTGGCAAGGTTGAGATGGAAAAAAAATATGCCTGATGCAGGTATATCGTGCACACATCAACCAAAATCACCCGGAGTGTGTGAAGCACCCATCTAGCCAAGATAAAAAAACAAAACCCTTAAACAGTCAATTATATCACCGGTTTAACAGAAATAGTTTGCCAGTGCAGTAAAAATGTACTCAATGCCACACAGAACAATGGGTTAATGGTAAGGGAGCTTAATACTTTCAAGCAAAAACAAGTCCCTAGCAGAACCAGGTCCCTAAAGTCGCCTATGAGAGAGAGCTCCCTAATATTAATAGAATTAAGCAGCTCTTAAAATGAGTCAGCTGTAAATGCACAGCAAAAAGAAAAAGTGCTCCATGACACATAAAATGGCAGGGCTCTTATTAAATTAAGACTTAAATTTCTGGTAATTGAAGATTTTATTAACTTTATTGGTGTAAGAAATATTTCTGATTTTTATAAATAATTAAAAGTAAAAATCTCCCCTTAAAACGACAAAGCAAAAAGCACTGTATAAGCAACTACTTACTGAAATATTCCATTATTAAAACAAAGCATGTTTGCTTATTGGTGTTTAGTAGTCACAATAACAATGGAATATCTCTAAGCAGAAGAGATCAAATTGCATAACTGATAAATATATAAATTACATTCTGTTCTATATTTTATATATATATATATATATATATATATATATATATATATATATATATATATATAATCTATATATCTTTTCTTTTTATTCTCTTTAGACTTACGACATGGATGACACTGATGCTTGGTCACAAATTGTCTCGAAACGTTCTCATGCCAGCCTTTTCCAGATACAGAAAGATTATCTGCACCAGTTTCACCTCAACAGAAACAAACCACCTGAAGTGTGACAAAAATGATCTTTAATTTTGGTTCAGTCTTATTTTCCATCATTGTTTATCTCATTATGCAACAAAAGTAACAACTTTTACTAAAACTCTTTGTGAAGCATCTTTTAATGGCAGCATTGTTTTCATAACATTGGTATGTTTTGCAGAAATGTTGTGTGTGTGTGTGTGTATATATATATATATATATATATATATAATCACCCACACACAGTCTGCCAAAAAAATGTATACACACTTCAGAAAAGGAAAAACTTGTATAGATATTATAATACTAAATTTATTCAGACATCACAAGATTAATACAAGTTACGTTTGGACCAAATCATAAGAGATCCATCCAGCCATTTATTAGATGGTGTGAACTACTGCTTGGACAACATTGGCCGAAGTACCCAGTAGAATTGCTGCACATGCAATCACTTGCAATCAGCCATGAGGGTAATACCATCTGTCAAGAAAATATCTTCTTACAGTAAACACTGCTATTGCAATTTGATATGACAACTAAAGACAAGTTTTTTCTTTTTTTTTGAAGTGTGCACACTTTTTTTTTTTTTTTCTTTTTTGTGTGTATATATTATTTTTATAGGGAGTTCAACATTATTATCTTATAAACTCTATTTTAGTGGGTACACGTGTTTGTGTTGCTATTCTTGTTTTTTATTTTATTAAATAGCAAAATTAATAACTGGCTTAAATTGAGAAGTCCTACTAAAGAACAATTGTATGAAACTAAAGCTAGCAGATATAGATTTGTAAATGTCTCAATGAGAAATGTGCTTTTCTTAATTAGGTAAATCAAATTAATAACACCCAGCCTAGATTAAGAAGTTTGTACATCTGACAGGAATAGAATCTAAACCCCCCCTTTTTCACCAGGGGTAACTGTTTCTATACTGCCTTTATCAATTTGGCTATTGAGGCGTGCATTGATAGAAAGGTTTGATTTATGTATTAAAGGAATCCCCTTTTTTTTTTTTTTTTTTTTTTTTTTTTGACTTTTACAAATCTATATCTACCAGCTTCAGATTCATACAATCTTTATATATTATGACTTCTCAATCTAGGCTGGTTACTAATTTAGCTGCTTTTTCTTTTTTTTGTTTTTTTTAAAAAAAAAAAATAGCAACTCAAACATGTGTACCCACTAAAAATAAGATTTCTAATAAGAAATATATAAATATTACAAAAATAAACTGAATTAATGATAGGTCTTGAAAATGTATTTTGAAACTAACAAGTCTCTTTAACTGCCCCCCCCCCCGTGATGAATTCAATTACTAATACATTTTGTTAGAAGTAAATTTCTCTCGGAAATATGGGAATACTGACAGTTTTATTTCCTAGACTTGTATTCACTGGTTTTGCAAGTACTTGAAAGTGGCTTCTGTGATTACTGCTTAAAAAATATTAAATATAAAAGATACATTTGACATGAATATCTTTTATCACCACCTTCGTTTTTTTTTTTTTTTTTTTTTTTTTTCTTTTCTTTAGATATTAATTTTTTAGATATTAATTTCTAACATGGCTTTTGTTCTCAGTCTTTCTTGTATCCTCCCTCTCTTTCACTGACAAGTGTAGGCCAAGAAACAAAACAATGGAAATTGGCCAGTGACTAAATAGCAGAAATGAATGGTTACAGCACTGTTTGAAAGACAAAATGAGGACAAGCAATAATTAAAACATACACACATACATTTATTTCTATTTATCCATTTGAGTAAGTGTAAGTGTTCAAAAAAAAAAAAAATATATATATATATATATTAGGTTGGTGGAAAAATAATTACGTCATTATTTTTCCACCAACCTAATATATATATATAGATATATAGATATATAGATAGATAGATAAGAACATATAATCCGGTGTTCTTATAGATATTTTTATTTTTACAAAATAGTGCTCAATGTAAATTTACAGAGCATTAATATCATAAATTAATTGATTTAATATATGGATTTTTTTCGCTACAGTTTTAACCATGTTTCAAAAATGGAAGCTAAAAGCTTCAAATTTAATTTTGTAATTAAATTAGACAGTAGTTCCATTTCATCCTCAAGCGAATTTTGGAAATGGAACTAATGTCTTTAATTATGAAATTAAATTCAAAGCTTTTAGCTTCCATTTTTGAAACATGGTTAGAACTGTGTAGCGAAAAAAACATTTTAAATCAATTAATTTATAATATATATCCTTTGGTGTAAGAAAAGCAATGCTCAGTTGAGGCATTAATTGATGCTTCATGATAAAATAACAAAAACATTATACCTCGTTTTTATTTTTATTTCCCATAAAGATGTACTAAAAAATAACTCAAACAAAATTTCATTAAACTGATAGTTTTCTTCCATGTTAAGGGTGGAATGAAGCAAAAATGTTCAACTGACTAGCTATCTGTGCTTACGATAACAAGTGTAAGAGGTGTAATTGTTAACAAATTACAAAACAAAATCTTAAAAAATTCAGATTCCAAAATTGGTATTTCTTGCATCACTTTTTCATTAATACTCTTTAGGAAGAGGAAGCCTATTTTTGTTTACTTGTATCAAATGAGTTAACCCACTATATACATAGGGACATCAATACTTCTCTAATGGTGAAAAAAAAAATGCTTATTTTACACTGCAAATATTCATTTTTCAACATAATTTCCTTCTTTATCAAATTCACTTAATACAATGTTGAATATCAACCACATATCAATCAACATTGAAAATTCAGTTGGGTGACAGACTTGTTCTAACCTCATGCAAAATTCCACTCTGGCTCTTCTCATAACCTGCATATGCAACTGCTTTCATTTTGACTAGAATGAAATATTGATTCATGTCTTGGAAATGGTTATTTTTCTTCAGGCTAGAAACAGTTTTTTTTTTTTTTTTTTTCCTCTCTCTCTCTCATATATATATATATATATATATATATATATATATATATATATATATATATATCTCCGTTTTGAATATCACCACTTCAGAACTGCCTGTGTATCAAAAGAAGTCAACAGTAAATGACAAAGTAGAGAGTTGCTCATATGAACATTCTCTTACTTCAAGGTTTTGAGCAAACTTCAACACCTAGCTTCATTTACTAGTGATGCAATTGTAGTTTGTTCAGTACAAAGGGCAATAGATTGTCTGTTACCAAACAATTGTGTTCACACCACAAGGAATCCCGTGATAAATTTCTGCACACCTCTGACCATTTTTGTTACAGATTTGAAGGGAAGATTGTACATATTAAAATTAATATAAAAAAATTGTATATAATATTAAAATCAATATTTATTACTGCTCTTTTTTTCTGTTCTTTCTTTACTTGCCTGCAGTAATTTCTGTCCTTTTCTCACGACAAGGTTAACTGTCTGTTTCTCACTCACTCACATCCTAAACCATTAAAACTCTCTCTACAATAGGTAATTGTCTATATATTTATCAGTCAAGTCCTCAACATGTAACAAATTAACAAACCAATGTGTGTATTCCCACAAATTGGTGGGTATATTGATTTTCTAAGCGAGGCTTATATGTGGTACATGGCCGAAAGTATGGGGCACCCAGTGAGGATTGAACTCCCTATTCAGTTGTAACAGTTTTAGCAAAATCATTAGACCACGCCGAGGAGCCCAAATTGGTGGGTATATGGCATCACCCATGTAACTAAACTCTAATATACTTTTTTTTTTTTTTTTAAATATAGAGTGGTAAGTAGTCATATCATGCATAAGTTTTTGGTTTACATGAGTAAATGCAGTATTTGCCTTGGAGGTGGCAATAAAAATGTCACCTTTATGTGCAGTGAGTGATGTATTTCTAAAATCAAAAACAGTTATTTTTGAAAGAAAAATTAAGTATTGGGACTTGATTTCTTGTAATTCAAGATGGTGGAAAATAGAAAAATTCTCTTTATTTTATTATTTATTATCCTTCTTGCTCTTCAATGAAATTGAACAAGTGTGTGTGTGTGTATGTATGTATATATATATATATATATATATATATATATATATATATATATATGCACATATATTGAAAATTGTCAGCATGCAATTTAAGCAGGGCCCATGGATAAAAGCTGTCATTCAAGTGCTTTGTTAGAGAACTAAGTGTAACAGTTCAAACAAGTGACACCTGGGATGCATGCTGTCTTTCCTTACATTTTCTACTCTGCTGCAACAAGAATTAGAAATCTCCTCCAATGAGAACAGCAAGCAGCCAATTTTTCTGGCCAATATCTAGAATCCTTTAGTGAGCTCTCTTGTCTGCTGCAGAGCAGCTGACATGCCAAACAGTGTTATATTTAAGCAGTTTAAAAAAGATTTGCCCAGTAACTATGGTTGATAGACTAAAGCTTAATATGTCGACTGAATCAGTTGATGACCATTAAGTTATGAGATATAAGCTCATGCCTGCAAAATTTGATATAAAGACCTACCAAGAGAGATGCCGACACAAGCAAACACATTAACCTTGTTGAGCTTGTTCTACCTGTTAACTCTCAAAATAAATGCACGAACATATAAAAGGACACCTACTTTATTCAGCTTTTATATATTAAACATAGCAATCTTTAAAGAATTAATGGATATTTTTTTAATCTGACAATTTTTTTTTTTTTTTTTTTTTTTATTATTTCAAACATTATTTTTAGTGGAGACATGTATTTGAGTAGATACTCCATTTTTATTTTAAACAGTATTTACCTGATCTACCAGCCTGTACACCCAAGAATACTTTTTAAATACTGTTTAAAATATGGAACATCTACTCAAATATGGGTATCCTCTAAAAATAATACTTCAAGTAAGCACAATATATGGTCAGCAGCTGAATTCCCTCACATTAGCCATAAGACATTATGAAATACTAGTATGATGGTTGGGTAGAAATAAGTCACCATTATGTTGTGGGTTTTTCCCTCTTTGGTTGTGATGTGTATAGACATTTTATAAATATTTATGGGCTCCTGGAATATTCCTCCTGCAAACAATATTGATGAACTCTTGTGAGCCCGCATAAAAATAAGAAACACAAAACAATTAGTTTAAAACAAACAGTGCGTGTTATTAACAGAAGGAATTACAGATGTGTACAGAACTGAAATGAAAGGAAAAGACATGAAACTAGCTATGAGAATGTGTGTAATAGACACGTGTGTGTGTGTGTGAGAGAGATTCAAAAGTCAACAGAGGGCCAAGGAAGTGAACATACCCTGTCAGCAGCATTATTTGTCAACTACATTTAGAAGCAAGATTTAAAAAGAGAGAATATGCTTGCCTTTTTATAGATGTAAAGAGTTGCCCCCTGACAGGCATTTTGGCAAAGCCAAGTGGAACTGGGAAGAAACAACTCTACACTGCTGAAACAATTCAGCACCAGAAAAATGTAACTTATTTTATAACTGAAAAGTAATTTATTAAGGATTAAAACTTTAATTAGTGAATCTTTTTCTTCAAATAAGGCATTTGAAAAGGCATCACATAAAATATCTATCAGTTTTTTGTTTTTTAATTATTTTTAATAAAGTAAATTGACATAAAAAATAAGAATTTCAATTTAGTTTAAAAAAAAATAAATTACATTATGATTTTCTTTATTAGAAGTGATTAAAAACAAAACTTTCATTTTGTTTCACATTTTTCCATTTACTTTATGAAGAAATAATTTAAAACAAGTGTTTTATTGAATTATTTTTCATGTGTGGATTCACTTTATTAAAAAATAAATTTCTCCACGATTTATTTTATTAAAGATAATTAAAAACAAAAAAACTGGTTCATATTTTACATAATGCTTTATTTGAAAAATATTCAATAATTAAGGTTTTAATCCTTCATAATTTATTTTTTATTCGGTTATAATTAAAAGTTATGTTTTTTCTGGTCCTGAGTTGTTATAGCAGTGTTGACTTGTCCTGCACCCAAGTGAGATAACCCACAGATGTTAACATGGCCTGACAGAATGGGGAAACTTTATATCATTTATCATCAATATTCAGAATAAAATATTCATTGAAGATAGCAACGAATTCTTCAACTTAACTTTATTAACAATAACTCTATTATGTTATTACATTAGCTCTTATTATGAACAATTAATATCTTAACTATTTCAGAAAACATATACACAAAGAGAACTCCAAATAGCAAGTTTTTATCTTCCAGGAAGAGAGCGACCCAGACATACACATTAGTATTGCTTGCATCATAAATTAAAATAATTGCTTTAGAACAAAAATCCTATAACTTTTTTCTCTTATTCTAGCCAGAAAGATGCCAGCCAAACAAACAAATATTAATGATTTAATATTAAAACACACAAATCTTTTTTCATTCTGACCTGAAAAACCTATCTAATGAAGGTGAAATGCATAGTCATTTAAACAATTTTCTACACACATATACATACATACATACATACATACATGAGTATTTATGTATGTTTGTAGAAAATTGTGTGTATGTGTATAAATTTCAGATATAACTAAAAATATATCTCTAAAGGACAATATGAATAATGTCAAAAGGAAAACTGCACCTTGCGTTTTTCCGAATATATCCATTCTTGAAAGAATTACTTCTTTCCCAAGCCAACATACATGAATATAAAAATGTTAAAAAATTCAATGATAACTGATAACATTCATACCCCACTTTTATTTAAAATATGATTCATGAATTAATTCCAAACTAAAATAATATAAATATTAATTACATTTCTATAAAAAAAAAACACAATTTTCTCACTTTTTTAATTAGATATTAAATTATGTCACTTAACATCCTCCATAATTTACCCAAACTTTTCAGTTAGCTTGATGAATATCTATGAGTGTTTCTTAAATTTAAAAATAAAAAAAATACATTTTTACATTTGTTTATAAATATTTGTTGCAAAATAAAATTCTTACATTTATCTTGAAGTCCATCAGAGGATGAAACACAGCTAAGATAAATTTTCCTTTTGTCATTATATATATATATATATATATATATATATATATTACATTAAAGATGAATGGCAAAGCACTGCTTTTTATTAAGTTTTTCTTGCATTCATTTTCTTTTCTGGACATAAGGTAGAAAACTGTTTCACTGATCTGATATCATATATATATATATATATATATATATATATATATATATATATATATATATATATATATATATATATAAATAAAATGCCTGAACAAGATCTTTTTTTTTTCTATTTTCGTTCTTTCGATTATATTACCTGGAAAGAAAGATCTTGCTAATACAGTTGTTATTGACAGCATTATTTTTGAATTTCTTCTCTTAGATTCTGATTTGAATTTTTTTTTTTTTTTTTTTTTAAAGTAAACTCTCTAGCCTTCTTGATACATTTCATCTAGAAACTAAAATCCTTGGTTCTCTAAGGTTTATGATTCTTGAAGCCATTAGTTCAATCCTTAGGTTAAGTATTTAATGAAATTTTGTTTCTCTTGTACATGAATGCAGGCATGTTTATTCATGTTTGTCCAATTTTGTCTATCCAATTTCATTCACAAAGTGCAGGTCACCCTGTAATATGGTTTCCAGGCACTTCTCAATGGTGGTAACACATACTGAAACTGTATTATCAATAAGTCACCTTGACAAATTATCCATAGTGGAATTCTAACCCAGGTCTTATGGTCTATAATGTTCTAACCAGGTGTATATGTGTTTGTGTGTGTGTGTGTGTGTGCGTGTACACACACATACATTTTTGTAAATGCATTTATGTGTTAATACATCTAATGTTGGGCTGCTTATTATAAATTACTTTAACCATATTTAGTGGATACACTGTGTTTTAAACATATTTTAAACAGTGTCATTTTTACCTCTACTGGCCTGTGTATATGAGAGTCTTCTGGTACATTATTATTATAATTATTATTATTAAAGAGAAAAGACACAAAATATTAACATTTTCATCTCTTTTATGATTATTCCGCAAATTCATTTAACTTACTGTATTTTACTGATAAGAGACATTTTTTTTTCTTTTAAAATATCTCCAAAAACCACCCTCAGTGACAGGAGTTATAAGTTGGGATGTGGGGATGAGAATATGATCCTCAGTTACATCTGATTCTGAGCCCTGCATCTAGTTTAAATTAACACTCCTTTCTGGTTTGTGGTGAATTTGTCACAATTAGGATTTTATTAAATTCTAAATAGTTACGATAAATTTGATTCTTCTCATTCTGTGATTAATTTGTCAAGATTAGTCATGCTGAAATATGCTATTCAATAAGTTAAATTGTGGCTATGAAGTACAAGGAAAAAAAACTTCTTTTTTTTTCTTTTTTTTTTTTTTTTTCTTTTTTTTGATTTCTTCCTTCAAAAGTTTTTGGAGCTTAGGGAGGGAGCGTCTAATGCATCAGATTGTCTTATAAGCAGCAAAATATGGTACTTCATACTGACTTTTTTTTTTTTTTCTAATCATCACAAACCTCTTTCACATTGACCAATATCCAATCCTTGATTTTTTTTTTTTTTTTTTTTTCCCCTGGCACTCGAGCCTAAAAAATATATATCCCCACTTTTCTCATGTATATATTTGTGTATACATATTTTTCTAGTTATGTAAGTTCAGAACAAAATAGCTTCTAATGACTTGTATCAACAATTTATCTATTATATTGATTTATCTGTCTGAAGTTTTTAAATTTTAATATCAAGAAATTGGTATGATTGATCTGCATCCCAAATCTAATTTGCTTCAATTATGTATTATTCTACTCAGTTCCAAACAAAAAGAAAATGTATTTTTTAAGTATTTATTTTTAATCATAAATCTTTAATATAAGGTTTGTTTGTTATTATTAATTTATTCTTAATGTTTCATGGATTTGTTCAGACTAATTTTGATGAAGTGTTTTGGCTTTTTTTTTTTTTTTTTTTTTTTTTAAGGCTAAATATGTTTCCTTCTAAGATCTTCAGTTATATTTTCACTGTTTGGTTCCTGGTAGTCACCTGATCTGTCCCTAAAATAAAACAAATTGCAACAAGTTTGTATTGTCTTTACCATTTTACCTCAATGTTGTATTAATGTTAAGAGAGAAAGATTCCTGAGAATTAAGATTTTCTTCATGTTCTGACAATATGAAAAAACAGAAGACTATTTAAATTACAGGGGTATTCTTGTTTTCGTTTTTTTTTTTTTTTTGTTGTTTTTCATTTTTATTTATCTATTTTTGTTGGGCTGGGTCAAATGGAGTAAATTACTTGAAAAATAAACAGTAAGTTCATTTTAAGTGAGAATGTAAAATAAATTCTCTTATATCCATTAGTGCCATACGTGATACATGCTTGGGCAATCCTGTCTCTTTTAGTTCATGACTGACAAGGCAGAAAATTTTTTTTCACTAGGTTGCCATTTCTTTCTGTGATAGACTGGTTGGCAACCAGTCTATCTTACTATTCAATCCGTAGCTGGGGGGAATAGAGAATGGGTATTTTCATGTAAGTGAATGTAATGGATTCTAGGACAACTGTCCAACTAACAAGAGCCCAATGGAAAAATGCTTGATGTTTATATATATATATATATAATGTACAATATTTAGATATTTTTGCTGTTATTTGAAAGGGAAAGTTGTAGATAATAGCTACGATTTCATCCCACTTCTCATGGAGATGAAGACCCTGTGCCAAAGTGACACTATTTGTCGGATACAAGATATTTTGAGAACAAAAATTTTTTCTAAGTTTGCAAGTTGGTTTGTTTAATATAAAATCATTCTTATTATTAAGAGTTTCATTATTGCTTTTTTAATGAATATTTAAGATTATTATTACTATTTGCATTATTTATATGATTGTTAACATTATTATTATTACTGGAACAAATTATTATTGTACCAAAAAAAACGCAAAATCATAAAAAAATATATCAAAGGTTTAAAGCTATTGAAACTTACTTTTTACTATGATAAACAATTGGCAGTGAAGATCATAAGTGAAGAACCTAAATTTCTCTCTCACTTCAAAAACACAAAGAAAACTGCTATTGGACTGAAATTATACTATGATACTTTCCCTTTCGAATGACATCAAAAATAAGTAATATAATATATATATATATATATATATATATTGGGCAGTTGTCCCTATCGGGCATTTTTTCATCAGGCTTTTGTGAGTTGGGCAGTTGTCTGGATACCAATGTAATGAACCTAACTGGAATTCAAAATTGACTCTGGTTTTTCATTCCGAGCCATTATTCGTTACACCACCTGCACATCCCAATACAGTTTTGAAAATTATTTATTGGTGAAATTCAATCCATATGGTGTATATATTGATTTTTCTAAAGCTTATTGTTGTAAATTCTCAGTCAAAAAGTAAATCCATCATTCAAGAAAAGAAACCATCTGTGCCCATTCATGGTAAACAACATTGCATTGTGTTGTGGAATGGCTGTAAAGAATTTTCTTTCTATTTTTCTTTACCAAGGACAATGACTACCAAAGAATGCATAAAAGATAACGGTAACTCAGAAAAACGTACTTGTAGATTATCATTATTTCATGAATAAAGTTTGTTTGAATATATTTTTTTTTTTTTTTTGAGGTTGTATGATTTTGTATTTTTATTTGAATGCATATATGAAGTGCTGCCAAAAATTCTGTGAATTTGAACATATTAATCAACCTGTTCATCTGCCATATTAAGCATCTTATTCAGTATTTCACACATCTCCCAGAAAATCGCTTCAATAGGAAATAGTGAACCTTATTTTCCAGGATTTTCTTTTCAGAACCTATTCTGTATTTTCAGTTCCCACAAATTTTTCAGCTGCACATCCTCCCAATAAACAAATTATGCAAACTAAATAATCCTATAATTATTCCAGATTGTATTTTATTGCTGTGATAACAACTGGAATAATTATAGGATTTTATTTGAGCACTAAGAATCTGCAGCCCCCAATATTTACCTGAAAAAGAAATATTTTATAGAAACCACTTTTTTAAAAACCTCCAATATCCTCATTATTTCATCCACAATGTGAAGAGAAAGACAAAAATATACAGCTAAAAAAAAAAAAAGATAACGACATGATTAATAACTACAATGACAATAAACTAGATAAAAACAGATATATAATATTATTAACTAACTCCTTAACATCTACTATTCAAACAATTTATCTCATCTAAACAATATCAAAATAATTACAATCACATCCCAAACTATTATAGATATAATTAGAACAAAAACTATTTGTAATAATAATAATAATAATTCTGATGCAGATATGAAATAAACACTGAGCACTGGTCCTTACAATATATTAGGAAAATTTGCAGAAACTTAAAAAAAAAAACGTATCAATGAACACAAAAAGGATCTTATACATAGCCTTGGATGGCAACTGGTCTACCGCAGAAAGAAATGACAATCTACTGCGACAAAAAATCTACCCCATCAGTCATGTATTGAAAGATACATGATCACATAAGTGTGTATCATGCATGGCACATAACTGACTGATTTTTGGACAAATTTTGTAACTGATCCTGTCTTTCTTATCAAATCACAAAATGATAGTTTGCCCTGAATCTTTTTGTACTAATACAGGTGCTCCTCAGGGCTCTATCCTTGGACCTACTTTGTTCTTAATTTTCATCAATGATCTTCCTGATGGAATCAGTTCTCAATTTGGTATCTATCCTGATAACACAACCATTCACTCTTGTCTTGGTAAGTCTGATCAGTTTAATATGGTCAAATTAGCAGCTGATATAAAAAAAATGATCTACAATCTACTGTTAAGTGGGACAAGGAATGGCTTGTTAATTTTAACAATCCAAAATGAAACTTCTCTCTGTTAATCATCTAAGAGAACTTTTTCTACTACCAATCAGCATGGCTAATGCTAACCTCCAGGAGAGTGACTCATTGACCCTTCTTGGCTGACATGTGAAAAGTCAATCAATTGTTAGGTCTGCTGCTAAAAAGTTGATTCACTAGGTCATACTGGACAATTTTTCTTGCCAGAATCTATCTTACATATTTATAAATCTACCATTTTTCCACACTTTGAATATTGCTACCACATATGATCCACTGCTCTTACTATATATTTAGAGATTCTTGATAAAATCCAAAGAAGAATCAGCAATATTATTGGTCTTGAACTGACATTTCAGCTTCAGTCACTTTCCCTGTGCCTTTTCTATAAATATTTTCATGGTAATTGTTTGTATTAACTCTTCAATATAGTACCTAAACTTTATGAATTTGAGTGCAGTACTAGATTGGCAAAAAGGTCTCACCAATTTACAGTTGAAATGGCTACGTTCTATGGTAACGGTTTCTTTTCTCACATTTCTTACTTGTAGAATTCGCTTCCAGCTCCATGCTTTCCAGCAAACTTTGATCTTCAAAAATTTAAATGCAATGTTAATTGTTATCTCCTGTCTTCTTGATTCCTCTTCTTTTATTGTTCTCACTGCTTAATATTTCTCTTTTTTCTTATTCTTTATAGTCATAGGCCAGGTATGTCAAACTCAAGGCATATAGAGGGTTGCATTGGCCATATCCTCAGCCTCGAGGGCCACACCTGCTTACAGTCTTATATTAATCACTGCTAATGGTAACTAAACTTTAAATACAAAATACTTACAATACAAGTTAGTACGATTTAATCATTTTTATGCTGTCCTGGTGATTGACATTGCTATAGACAAACTATTCTTGATATATCAGGTTGGAATGTCTGTATAGATCTCACTTTGATCAAAGATGACAAATGTTCATCATTTAATCTGGTTCTGTGAGTCATTTTTGTGGCCTTCATAAATGAAAATAACTGCTCACAGACATATGTGGAACCAAACATCGCCATAAACTTTGTGACAAACTTTTTGGAGTTCTTAAATGTCTGAGGAAGGTATGAAAAGAATTTGGGTACTCCTACTTCTAGGCACTTTCCCTTGAGTGTTGAGTCAGTCTGCATTTCCAGTAGTTCCATCTGTAGATTTTCCTCTGCCTGAGCAACATCAAAAGTGAATGGTGCTGAGAATAATGCAAACTGATCTTCACAAGGTGAAAAATCACAAAATCTTTGCTGAAATTCTTTTGACAGCAATTCCATGTAATTGTACTTAGCAAAGATAAATACAGACTCAGTATTGGCAGTTATTTTTTTTTTTTTTGACTCTTTGCACATAGAAAAATGAATCAACTTTTCATGTGACAACTGGGACTTAAATACAGCTAATTTTGAAATGAAACACCTACTATCATCATATAACTGAATGATGAGCTTATTTTTACCTTGTAATTTCAAATTAAGGTCACTTAATTGGACAGTAATATCCACTGAAAAAGCTAGATCTTGGAGCCAGCTTTCATCTTTCAATTCATCTGTGCTCTGACCCTTCATCTCCAAAAACAACAATTTTGTATCACAATAAGAAAAATCTTTACCTTGTGACATGCAAGCCACCAAACTTTTCTGTAGAGTGGGACATTTGTGAACTGATTATTCACGTCTTCCAATTATTGGCTAAACTGACGGTGATGCCTGACTGATATAGTTCACTGTTTTTTATGATCTAATTTTAAAATCTTAGAACATAAGTTCTGTTGATGAATACAGTGAAAATGCTTGAATGTTGAATCTGGATATATGTTCTCTATTTTTGTACCTAACTTGGCAGCAACACCATTAGGTCTCCCAACCATATTGGCAGCACCATCAGTAGATAACCACACAAGTTTACTCAAATCAAGGCCATACTCATGGAGAAGCTGTTTCTCAAAAATGTCCTGGCTTGTTGTAGTATCATGCATTGGGACCAGTTCAATTAGTTTTTCATAAATTTGAAATTCATTGTCACAAGCCCTGATGAAAACAGCAAGCTGTGCTATTCCAGCTATGTCAACAGTCTCATCCAGAGCAATAGAAAAATGTTCAAAACTTGACAAAGTCTTCAACTGTTGACTCAAATCACCTGCCATTTCATCAATTCATTCAGCAACAAAGTTCCTGCTTAATGAAATATCTTGAAATAAGTGTAACTTCTCTGGACATACAATTTCAGCTAATTTTACAAGAAATCTCCTTCACTGTAAGATTTTCCACTAATGGCGATCATTTTGCAGAGTTCAAAGCTTGCAGTAACAGAACTAATGTTGCCTTTCTGAATTTTTGTAAAGCAACTCTGTTGTGTTAACTTAACTTTGAATTCCTTCACTTTTGATACACGCATATCTCCTTCATATTTATCATAAGATCAATGGTTTGTTTCATAATGTCTTTTCACATTATATTTTATATTCCATTAACAGTGGTACAAAATGACTGTAATTCGCACTTTTCTTGAAACACATGTCCTTCAGATAATTTTCTCTTTTTATGAGATGGAGTAGAATTCAGCATTTTTAAGGCAAAATATTACAAACGTTTTCACTTTACATTTGTTCTTATTTAGTTATCAAGGATAATCACATGATTAACCAGAAGTTAAAAATAGTTGCCGACATTCAAAAACAAAAAACCATTGAGATAGAATAAACAACCTAATCATACCAATTAAAAAAAAATCTGGTTTTAAGAATTTGCATTACAAATATAGACAAAATTCTTGATATACCATAGTTATAGAAACCTTTGTGAGGGCCACCAAGATGCATGTAAAAGGCTACATGTGGCCCACAGGCTGCCAGTTTGACACACCTGTCATAGACAATACAAATATAATAGCTTCGTCCACATGTAAAAAAAAAAAGGCTAAAAATAATGGAAGCATTATTAATAAAAAAAGAAAAATCCAATACTAAATAATATCAATTTTGAACATGGCCACAATATGCTGACTGTGTTTGGAAAATAAAAACAATCCTATAACTTTAGATACATACATAAGAAATCCATACATTCAGTTAAAAATAAAAAAAATAAAATTATCCTTGATAATGGCTAAAAGAATAGCCAAAAGTGCTTGGACATACAGAATATTTGGACAATTTCTAAATAGTTTATGTCCAGAAAAGAAAAAAAAATTATAACACAAGAAAGATTAAATAAAAAAAAAACAAACTGCAGTACCTTGCCAGTTGCTTTTAATGAAACTTGTATAAAAGAGGAATTACTGACCAAATGCACAATTATAATATATATATATATATATATATATATATATATAATTTTACATAATTACAAATTAGTACATTAAAGGCAAAATATTTTGGTATTTTTCTAACTAGCATAGTAGCCATAAAAAAACGGGTTTATATATGGGTCAGCACATGTTGCCCAGCCTTATGAATGAGATCAGTATGAAGTATGTTCTCCATCACAGACTGTGGTTTCCAACCCTGTAGCAGCACTGTCTTCATTTCAATAAAAGTGAAATGGTTGTTGTATTCTGACTCCTTTGTAACAATAGAGGCATGGCAGTTTAGACTCTTTTCTGTGGACATTACCATGTGAAATGGACCACCTGTCACACTCTAATACCTTGAGTGGTTAGGTAAATACAGTGTAATATCTGTGCACTATGCAAAAAAAAAAGAAAAGAAAAATGTTATGCTCTCACATGCACACATTGCCTTGTATGTGGATTAAAACTGCATTTTCAGTCCAAACATTGCTGGGTACATTGATAAATCATACTATAATGATGATTGAATCTCTTGGAAGAGAATATTGATCTAAATGTTTTCTATATTAATTGGCTAATATCTTAAAGTCATTGCTGTAATCATTTATAATCTAACTTCATATTTTTGGTTTTTAATTAAAAAAAATGACATTTTTCAGATTTAGTTTATTTTTCATAGAAGCTTCATTATTAAAAATTGCAATGAGTTTTACTTGATATTTATTGTATTTAGATTAGTCTGACACCTGATCACAATAAGAAGGCATCCAAAGAAGACTAAACCTGCTACACTAATTATGGACTGGAAGACTAACTTGTTCACTGTCTATAACAGGCATCTCTTAATATATCTGATCACACTGCTTGCATGGATGCCTGTGAGTCTCTGTCATCATCCAGTTTTATTATTAAGGGACCTGCTGAACGTGATGTGGTGATGCTCGGGCCCAACTTTTTGATTGTATGCTGCTAACTCAAGTAGGTGGTGATAGTAGATGGGGTGGGGTGCCACAGGGCCTAGTACTGAGAAATGTGTAAAAGGAAGACATTTTAAATATGTAACAGAAGAAACATGAAATAAACACCTTATTCAAATTAAATATGTCTGATTGGATGTCCTACCAATATGGATGCCCAGGACTATTGCACCTACCATCTACTGCATGCTACTGCTACTGAATCTTGTAATAATTTACAGCTATTAAAGTAGAAAGCCACGATAGTAGGACATTCACATATAAACTTACATGTGTAGCAGTATGGTTTCTCACACATCCTTAGGAGATGAATAGATAGATTCTTTTTCCTTTTAAGCCAATTTAATGACCAGGCTTTCTCAAGAATCTTGTCTCCAGCCCATCTTTGAGTGAATTTAATGACCAGGATTTTTCAGGAGTCCTGTCACCAGCCCACCTTTGAATTGTCAAGCATAAAGTTTTGTTAGTGTTTTTAGATAGCCATAAAAGTAAGATCCTTTGAAAAACTGACCACCCAAAACCTGTCTGGGTGGTCTCCCTTTCTAGTTGGAGGAACACAAGGGGATGGAAAGAAGTGGTGGATCCATCAGCTGCTATTCATATAATGGGCAGTCAGTGAAATGGCCAGGAATCAATGAAACAGTGTAGGGTTTTCTTTTCAGTGGCTAGAACTAAGTGAGAAATTGTTTGTTTTTTTTTTGCTACTTCTTGACTCAACAAGTGTATTGAAAAGCATTTGTCATTATTCTTTGTTGATGGCATTCACGGCCATAATCAAGATGAATCCATGGAATATAGTGAACGCCAGTGTATTAGTGTACAGCTGACCTTGGATGTCATCACAGCTTGTGCAGTGACTTACAGAATCGAATCATCACACATGCAACGATTTACAATGGAAAAATATATAGAAAATGATGTCATCAAAAAAATGTAAAGTTTTCACAAGAAATGCTTAAATTTTTTTAAGT
This sequence comes from Acanthosepion lycidas, assembly GCA_963932145.1. NCBI lineage: Eukaryota > Metazoa > Mollusca > Cephalopoda > Sepiida > Sepiidae > Acanthosepion > Acanthosepion lycidas. Next base: position 51,247,932 of record OZ010578.1, on the reverse strand, counting down.
TCCTTACTGCTGTTCATAGAAGATATTGGTTAATAAGATTGTTTCAAATTTCTTTTTTAGAGACATATTCTTTGGCACTAGAGATCAAAATTAAATTATACATACACCAAAATAAAAACCAGGGGATTTTATGCTTCATTTGTTTCATATTACAAATCTAAAGGGTTTAAACCAAACTGAGATAATGTCTTCATGTTTTTGGCTTGAATCATTCTTGACTGATCCTTCCACTGTTCATTTGCTAATTCAATTAAATTCATCAGGTTGTCCAAGGCTTCCTGTAATGAAAAAAGTATAAAAACAATAATTTATCGAGGGAAAAGTCTTAATCACCTAATTCTTTCCATTAAATCCTATATTTCTTATTAATCTAAATGTTATTTTTATGGATACAAGTGTTTGAGTAGATGCCCTGTACTTTTTTATTTGAAACAATGTTAATGACATCTGGCCTGTGCATTCAAGACTTATCTCTCGAATACACAGGCCAGATGTCTTTCACATTGTTTAAAATAAAAAAGAACAGGATGTCTACTAAAATATTTGTATCCACAAAAATAACATTTGGAGTAATAAGAAATTGAATCTTATCCCAAAGATTCTTTCATAAGACTTAAAATAAATCATAATGATTAGGATATAAAGAAATTTGAATGTACAGAAAATCTTAATAGTAAAAATAAATGCTTTTCCAACAACAAAATTAAAGATCTTCCCTACTTGCTGTGGACAACAAGTTCATTATTGAAGATAAAGAGAAAACTTAAGCAATAGGAAAAATTAGTATTATGGTAATATTAGCTTTATAAGGAAACATTTGGCATTCCTTGACCAAGCAGCTAGTGATGCTTACAGTTGAAATTTATAAAATCTTTCTCTTAAAACAATTTTTAAGGAAAATGGGTTTCTGTTATAACTTTCTTCTAACAGTTATAATACTATGTCTTGCTTAGGCTATGATGTCATTAGAAATTCTCCTCAACAGACTCCAATGAACTTCTTGACTCACTTGGAGTTCTTTATTTAAGGAGTCTTGCCTAGTTCATTTGTGTTTCCAGGAGTGTGTTATTTACTCCACAACAGTTTCTCAAGTCCATTAGCTGTTATCACTCTTTCCAGCACTGATTAGCATTTCCTTCCTAACCTTTTATTTGAAGTAGTGTGGAAAATCAAAATCTTAATTATGTCATTATTTTCTCTTCCCGTTGCATGTGATATTCATTTTAGCTGTTGCTGTTGTTGAAAAGTCCTCAAATGATGCAATTTCAGTTATCTGGTACATTTCTTTGTTTTTGATTATGTAGCTCCAGTCCACAAGTTTAGAAGAAATATGGTCTTCATCAAGATCCACAGTCTTCATTTGCTCAAAGCCATTTTTAAGCCATTATCTTAGAAAACATTTGTTATAGATGACAGTTTAGATATTTCTGAATGGATGTGGGATCATGCATGCCATCCATATGAAAGTCTCAATCTGATAAAGCTATCTAAGAACATGACTCAAGTTTTTACGTTAAGGTTTTGGTTTTGTAGCAATTTACTGTATTGGGCAAAACTCTACATAGCACAGGTGATTCTGTTAGGGAAACTAATTAAGCATTGAAGAAAATAAGGAAAGAAAGAAAAAATTAAAAATAGTAATTAGAAAGCATAATGTAAGTGGAGAAGACTCTAGGAAAATTTGAAACTGAAATAAATAAAGTAGAACTTATGAAGATTCAGTAAGACTAGTTCTTCCCCAAACTACTCAATTGTCTCCAGGATAATATGACAAAGATTTATTGTCTTCTAAAATTTTCCAAATTCCAAAGAAGAATTGTTGCTATATTTATGATTTGCTGATATAAGCCCTACTAATTAACATATATCTGGAGAAAAAGAGGTGAGTTTATACTGTTCCAAAGGGCATGTAAGGGAAATATAACAAACTCGAGTAGAAGTGTAACTCAATTCTGAGCCATTATCCATTCTACCACCCACATATCCAAGCTTACTGTGCCTGATATTTCCAAGCAGTCACCCATCTAGGTACTGATCAGGATTGATGTTGTTTAACATTGGTAATTGTACAAGAACTGAAGTTAATTGTAAAAGATAGATTATTTTTTAAAAATGAATTTCTAATCCCCATGTTTGTCTACTTGTTGAGTTATAACAAAGGGGAGGATAACCCCAGATCAATGTTAGGCTGGATGATTGGATATAACAAGGTGAAAACTATGGTTCAATGTTTTATTGTATGAGAATGACTAATGACAGTTTGAAGCAAGAAATAATTAAGATTAAACAGTGAAGAAAATCAATGAAACGTAATTAATTGCTGAAGAAATATGGAAAGAAAAAACAGATTAATTCTATAAAATGAATTTGAAGACTCTAGGAAGATTTGAACCTGAAATAAATAAAGTAGAATTCATTAAGATTTAGTAAGACTATATCTTTCCCACTCTATCCAGTTGCCTCTAAGGGAGTATGACAAAAATTTAGGGACTTCTAAAATTTACCAAATTCCAAATGTTTATACAAAGTACTATTAGTCCCCAACTGTTCATATTGTTATCAATATTTAAACTAGGTGTTTGACCTGACCCCATTCCAAAGTGTGCCATCTATTACTGAACAAAAGAAAGTGTTGCATGTCACTGCTCCTAGTTAGAATAAAAGTAGTGGCAAAAATATTTTACACATGTAAATGACAGATGTAAGGAAATGAAAGACAATTTCCGCAAGGCAATATTTTATATTATTTTTTTTGTATTTATATAACCAAGTAACAAGAGAGAGAAGATATACTAGTATGCATGCAAAAGGGAGATTATTTTATTTGGTTGAGCTAGCTTGTACATTCATGTGTCTATCACACCAACCATAATAGTCCTGGATCAAGGTCAGAATGTCATTAGGGTGGTAATCTGTGACATAACATAGCTGTAGGTAGTTGTTGGGTGACCAACCCATCTTGCTCCATAGCTAGCTATCCAGAGCAGTAGATCATTCACAAGTTCTTGTTTTGTTCACCAGCAGTGTCTTGCAAAGTGCATGCTGTGTTTGCGTAAGATTGTAGAAATATCAGAGATGGGTCCATAGAGTTGTGATTTAGTTGGATGTTGTCTCCAAGAAATGTTAACTATAGCTCTCAGCATCTGAGTGTAGGTCACATCAAGTTTAGACTCTAAGGTTTTAATTAATGTCCAAGCAGTGGTACCATACATAAACACTCTCTCCTACAGTGGCCCAAAAGAATCTCCACTTGAGATGTCTGGTAGATCACATTACATCCATTTTATTAAAGTGAGACCCAGGCTTTAGCTATGCAAATTTTCACCCTCTTTTCAATATTTATCTCGCTTCCTCGGTATGTAAAAGATTCAACAGATTTTATTGATTCACCTGAGACATTTTGCATTGAACCTTGTTGGTTGAAGCCTATGAATTCAGTTTTAGAGGCATTGACATAAAGTTCAACACCATTGGCATCATTTTCTAGCTGATGTAGGAGAACTGTGGCATGAAAGAAGACATTACAAATGAAGAATTGTGTGGGTGACACACACACACACGCGCGTGTGTGTGTGTGTTTGAGTCAATAAAGTTCTGTCACTGAGGGGAAAATTATCCCCATGCTTGGGAAGAAATTCCCATGAATGTGATTGCTACAGAATACTGGGTGGAAAAGAGAGAGTAAAGGATGAAGACTGTGAGTGTCCCATTTTTATAGGGACTTGACAGCACAACCCAGTGACTTCTTGGCAAAACTAGAAAAGCTATGTAGGGATATTCCACAAAGGTCATGAATATCTTATGTGTGCAAACTACCTCATATAAACAAGATGGGCAAAAGACAGCCAGAGATAGACCAGACCAGAAAGACAGACGGAAGGGTGAGAGAAGATAACAGAGGTCTGTTATAAATTGTCCCTCCTTTCACTGCTGCTGTTTCTGCCACTAATGAACACACAAACACAAGCCCAGATAGAAAAGAATATAGTGCCAGGACTGAGATCTCTCAAATTATTATGAATTACTGCTACAATAATTTTCCTGTTGAAAGATCATCAGTATGTATTAATAATTCTTTACTCCTATACTTTTAAATTCTCAATTTATTTTCATTAAACCTGTTGTTATTTATCAACAGAGTTTGCTGGTTTGTTCTGTGAAATCATTTTTCAGCAGAGACAAAGAAGTTACCATGGCCATCAAGATTTCACATCTGAAATCTTAACAGAATCACAATGACCACTGGGAAAATCTTTATAAAATCTGGTTACATCCTAGCTTGTTGATGTCAGCATGTGATGATGGTGAAGATCAAATACATTACCAAGTACTAAGACCAAGAATTAATTGATTGATTGAATATGTTTCTATGGCTTATCAACCCTTTGTGGGTTATTTAAATATTTTGATTGTAAGAATAATTTTTTTTTCCAAGTGAATATTGCATTAACAATTGTTTTTTGAGAATAACAATGATTATTCTAGATACAAGTCCTACTATTTAACCCATAGCTGGGGGAGTAGATGGATTCATATGTTCCTAAAGAGTATTTGCATGTAAGAGAATGTAATGAGCCTGACTGCAGTTCAAACTCAGCTCTCCAATTTTCATTCTGAGTTGCTATCCATTACACCACCCACACAATACTGACGACACCAAGAATGCTATGATTTTGGTAGTGCTAGTACAGGAGTACAGGTAACAATAGATTGATGAAACAAGAGCAAAGATGGGTATATACTACTCAGTCACATTTTATTCTTTCCCTTCACAAAAATATTATTTTTTTAAAAAAGAATAACTATATATATATATATATATATATATATATATATAAATGAGTGGACATTGAAATCAACACCCAGAGGCAGCAGTCTGTTTCATGCTAAATGCAATTGTCAACCCTTATGATTGTGTTTAGTATGAAATAGACTGTCACCTTCAATGTCCACTTTTATATTTACATATGCTCTATTTCTGATATTGAGCATTTTAACCAGTAAATATAGCATACCTTAAAACTATATATATATATATATATATATATGTATATATATATATATATATATATATATATAAGTATATGGCAATGGTAATAGTAATATTAGCCATTTCCTTATAAGGAAAGATTTAGAAAATTTCATGAAAATAGGTTTCTAAAATCCAGTAGCTGTTATTAGTTAGAAGTTCCTATCCAAACCTTTTGAGTTACATTATATATATATATATATATATATATATATATATGACAGTGTGAGACTTCACTGACTCAATCTGTGCCTTGTTGAGGGTTGACACTGTGAAGCATTTTTTGCCCTGTCTGTATAGCCTAGGCATTGAGAACTTTTATTGACTACTTAGGTGGATCTTTGCCTTTTGGCTTTTTCTTCTTTCTTAGTTTGATTTTTCTCTTGCATAAAGTTTTTCTTGTTTTTTTTAGGTCTTTTTGCATTTAGTCACTTGGTCACACAGATATATATATATATCCTACTTATTATAAAACGCAGATTGTGTGTGTCTGTACGTTTATATATTGGATCAGATTTCTTACAATTTTCAACCGATTTTCAACCAACTACATAAAATTACCTTGCAGTGGTTCTAACAGTGCCAAAAATTAGAAAAACACAATTGTTTTTGCACAAAATCAATTTGAAAACACGGTTAAGTGTATCGCACCCAGCCGGAAGTTACAGACAACTACTCAAACGTCCGGATGCCGTTAACTTCTGGTGACTCAGCATTTATTTTCAGAGAACGATACACAAAAAGTAAACAAATGAAATCTAAAGATACACAAGTCCTCCTAACTAAAAATAATAACTGGAAACTACTTTAAATACACATGGTGTCCAAATTTTTTTACTGTATTCAATAAATAAAAATCATAAATTGTAAAAGATTACAGATTAAATGAATAAGATTTGTTAGATCATCTTACTTATTATAAAACCCAGGTTGTGTGTGTGTGTGTATGTACGTTTATATATTGGATCAGATTTCCTACATTTTTCAACCGATTTCAACAAAACTTCACAGTACTATGTAAAATTACCTTTCAGTGGTTCTGACAGCGCCAAAAATTGGAAAAATACAATTGTTTTTGCACAAAATCAATTTAAAAACATGATTAAGAGGCATTAATTAAAGGGGGACAACTCATATCGAGTTATACTTATAAAACCCAGGTTGTTTGTGAGTGCATGTGTGTGTTCGTTTATATATAGGATCGGATTTCCTACATTTTTTAACCGATTTCAACAAAACATCACTTTTTTTTTTTTGGCAGGTAGTGTTTCTTATTGTCTTGCACACTTTTTTCTTTATTTTTACATTCAGAATGCTTTAAAAATTCCATTTACAAGACAATTGTTTATAATAAAATTCTATTCAATCGGTAGACTCATAACGATTGAAAACAATGTTTTTGTTTGAGTTTGGGTTTGACCAATTCATAAAAAAAAATAACAAAAACAAAAAAAACTAATTAAGACATGCGTGTCTGTCAACCTTAAACAATAATCTTTGTCAATTTTATTTTTCAGTCTTTATGATGGTCGATACTTGATCTATCTCTTACTGTTACATCCCCGGGCAATGCCGGGCTCTACTGCTAGTATATATATATATATATATATATATATATTAATAAATATACATATTATTAGTATTATTCAGAATTTCATGCACAACACAATAGTCAGGTACTGATTGTGTTGTGCATGAAACTCCAAGTCGTGCTGTTGGTGAGGGATAATATTTATATTTCTTAATATATACCTAATAGCTCTGTTTTATTACATCAAGCACTGTTTTATTAACACCAGCACTATATGTGCGATATATTATATTTATATATATATATATATATTTTTTTTTTTTTTTCAAACAAGAAATTATTATTAAAATGTTATTAAGGATCAAATTTAAAACTTTGTTGTAAAACTTGTGCATAAAAAATTATTTTACAAAACCATATTCATCTTTCATTTTTCCCCTTTTTGTAAATTTATGGAAGTTTAAACAGGGACCCATAAAAATTAAAACCATCATGTGGAAATGTTCATTAAGTAGCTTCAACATAAAATAAAAAATACCTGAATAAATTTTTTTCTCTTTGCGGACTTATGCACAACTTGCCAAAATCAAATGAAACGCATTCTCTCTTTATTTACAAAGTAAATATAAAGAAATAAATATGTAATGACAACAGACTACTAATGGTGCTTGTGTAGAAGTTGAGAAACCATGTACAGTCATGGAATGCACCAACTGAAACAAAGATGATTTGAATAATTAAAAGGTAGGAAGGAGATAGACACCTAAACAAAAGGTTAAGTTTATCAACATGCACTTAGTTTTACCGAGGGAGATATTAGTGTAACTGGCTCAACTGGGCTGAAAGGTTTTCAGATTAATGTTAGCTGGAGCTGTGGAATGGGGCTGGGGTCATTACTTGGTGCCTGAGGCATCCCAAAAGGCATAATGCCAAGGGGCTTGAAAAAAATTTTCTGAAAACCATGTCAAATTCATGCAATGTGGGCATACAAATAAATACCATACACATTAATAGATATTTGATAAGAAGTGTATCCAGATAGAATATGAATTGAGTAGATACACAAAAACAGAAATTAGAATGAGACAGGGATGTGTCTTCTCATTAGATTTATTCAACATCTACAGTTAGGCTATCACAAGGGAGCTGGAAACCATACCAGGATTTATTATCAGTGAGTGTAATGTTAACAGTATATGATATTCAGATGACACCGTATTGATGGCAAACACAGAAGGAAAACTACAGGACCTCTGAGATCAGGTAGTAAAGGAAAGCAATAAGAAAAGACTAACTAAATTAAAGATGTCAAAAGCAAACAAGTACAGAACTTCAAATATTTGGAAAGTGTTTGAGGATGGAAAATGTGACACCAAAATCCAAATCCAATATACTGAAATTAATGTATTTCCACTAACAGTTATCATCCCATTTATATTATATAGTGGTGGATGTGATTGATTGATTTGTTTTTTACGGTTTATCAACCTTTTACAGGTTATTTAAAGCCAGAAAATAATTTTAGATTTTAAGAATTGTTTTTGAGATAATGATTTAGTCATACAAATCTTACTAATTAACTCAATGTTGTGGGGAGAAGAAGTGGATTCATATCTTTCCCAAGAGAAGTTGTGCTTAAGTGAATATAACAAACCCAATTGGAATTGGAACTCAGCTCTCCAATTAACAATTCCAAGTCGTTATCCATTACACAACCTGCACATCCAAGCTCACAGCACCTAATATTCCCATGCGGTACTGATCAGGCTTGACATTGCTTAACTTCGGTTATCATATGGGAACCAATGTTTCAACATGATATAGCTGTAAACCTGGCTCAGAATGAGAAATAAGAAAGCCAACTTCAAATTTAATTTGGCTTCATTGCATTTAATCATGCATTAATACTCTTTGGAAAGGTATGGATCCATTGCCTTCTCCAGCTATGGGTTAAATAGCAAGACTTGTATTTGGAAAAATCATTGTTAAGAATTGTTAATACCATATTCACTTGTAAGAAAAAAAAGGAATTATTCTTACCATCTAAAATATATTTTGGCTCTAAATAAGACTTAAAGGGTTGATAACTTGTAAAAAGACAACTCAATCATATGAGTAGGGCCCTTTGATGTGGTGTAATGGTTAGCAAGCTTGTCTCACTAGATCAGTTATGATCCTCACTGAGTTCCTCATACTTTTGGCCTTGTGCCATATCTAAGATACGCTTAGAAAATCAAAGAGCACTTTGACATGGTGTAATGTTTAGTAAGCATGTTTCTCTAGAACTGACTGAGTAGTGAGTTTGATCCTCCCTGGGTGACCCATACTTTCAGCCTTGTGCCATAACTAAGATACACAGAAAATCACCATCTAAGTAATGAGGTTCATCAATACTTAACTTTGGTGATTGAACGTGACCTGGGGTATTCAATGCAATATGGCTGCAAACACAGCATGCATAAACACATCTTAATATGACTTGCATGTATGTGTACACTTACACACCTATAATGTAAATATATGTAAACTCTGCCTGTTCACTTGTGTCTATGCCTGTCCAAGGGAGAACTGAATCAGTAGAACTAGCATCATGCAAACTAACTAAAAATACATTTTAATTAAATAACTTTGTTTCTTCAGTATCTGTCTGTATTTCTGAGATGAGGTTTTATGTACACTATTTACAGTATTCAGACTATCATCCTCATCTTTGTTGCCATATTCATCACAATGTTTCGGCTGTTGTATGCTCTGGCCTTCTTCAGGTGGTTGGAATGTCAAACTGAACCCTTTATTGTGCCATGTGTCCTTGAGGACATCTGTGTATGAATTTCTGAGTATTATAAACCTAATGTCTTCAGCAACCGTTTTTTACCAGTGCTCATATTACAATTTTTGCTATTATCATTGCATGTTTTTTACCAGAGCTCATATTGCAATTTTTTCGAAATAAAGGTTCAGTTCAACATTCCAACCACCTGAAGAAGGCCGAAGTGTACAACGGCCATAACGTTGTGATAAATATGGCAATAAAGATGGGGATGATAGTCCAAACAATGTAAATAGTGAACTTTGTTCCTGTTTATGATAAAAATCAATATCTTTTCAAATGCAGTTACCAGTCTGATAAGACTAATTAATAATTATTAATCATTTATAATGTGATTAATTATTTCAGATAATAATTTTCTGATCAGTAGATCAGCAAAATATTATGCTGGGTCCTTCATGGAATTTCTCCCATCAATGGGAGTTAGTTCACTATGCCCATGTAATCCCCAGCTGGCATACTCACATTAATATATACTTTACATACAGCCATGTATCATAATTACTCAAGGTATGCAGTTGGTTGTGTCACTTACTGAATAAACTGTTAACAAATATGCTCTTACTTTTGACCTTGTGCCATGTCTAAGCTATACTTAGAAAATCACAATATATCATGTGAGTATGGGTTAATTAGTTCATCTTCTTGATCTGTTTCTTTTCTACTGTTGAAAAGAGGATCAAGATCATGTTTTTATGACCACAAAGACTGAACAATATTACTTTTCTTTGCCTCACATTTTTTGAATAGAGGATTCTATATTGAAAAACAAAAAACAAAAACCCAGCTGTGTTTGAGCAAAGCCAAATCTTTTTTTAATCATCTAAGTATAAACAATTTTGCACAGCTGTTTTCAGCCATTTAAACACAATCTGACCATGTGACCACTGAGTGGCATAAATAACTATCAGAAATGAATCTATAAAACATCAATACTTCAAAATCACTGTTCGGTTAACATGTTTGAAGTTTTTTGTTGCATGTACTTTCATTAAAGTATGAAATTACAATGTAATAAGGAAAACATTTAATATCGTAGATATTATTCACATTTTTTTTTCTATTTTGTACAATGAAGTTCACCTTCTACAAGGCCCAGGAGCCACTTAAGGTAGAAGGTTACTGAGTAAGAGGTCCAGTTTATGCAAATATTTAGGAAAGATAATGGTTAACCCTAGACTTGAAAAGGTTAAAACAGTAACAATCAGGAAAACATCCTCTTGGGAGTTGGTTCCACAGAGTAGTGGTTCATGGGAAAAAGCTGCTCTTGTGGAAGTATCTTCTTAACAATGGAATACAGAGGGAATGAGGGTGATTTGCTACAATGCGTATTATATGGCGTGTCTTAGCTATGAAGGTTAGAACTGGTGAAACTAAGGATTGTAGTTCATCTGAACACTTTCCATTGAAGTAGCAATAGAGCAATGAGAGACTTGCAACATTTTGTCTCTGAGAGAGATGTTGCAGAGTGGAAAATAATTTGTTATCCACAAGGAGGCAGAGATGCTTTTGAGCTCTAATGAGACTGAAGAGTGAGGACTATGACTCCATTTTAAACCCAATCTGACTTTTGTAAAGGTAGAGGATAGCACGAGGAACCTGGTACTTACTGAAGTGGTACAGGGAACCAACCATTTTTCCTGCATCTTTGGTGATGGATTGTATGTACGATTTCCACTTGGTCAGGGTTGAGTTTAAGGCTCAAGGCCTCCCTGAGGGAACATCCATTCATTGTGACTGGTAGTAGTTCAGGGTCTGATCAGCAATGATGGAATGTAACTAGTTTGGTTTTGGAGGCATTAAATGCAAGCTAGTTTTCCCCCACTGAGATGTTTGAGCATGATCAGAGGAGAGATCATTTTATTATTTTAATTCAGACTAATGTCCTTATTTTTGTTGTTATTATTACAAGGTTTCAGCTCTTGATCCAGATTGTCTTCAGGGAGTTTCAAACTGATGTCTATATTTAACCTACAAGACCAATCTGACCCCGTATAAATAAAGTGCCATAATTAGCTAGGCCAAAAGAAGAGGGTTCTCAATATATAAATTCAAAACAATGATTCTGTTTTTCCCAAAGTTTAATTTAGATTACTTGGCATACTTACATGTAGAATGGCTTCATAGGAACCTTGTAGACTGTTTATTTTCTGTTGGAGAGCGCTAATCTCATTATTTTTATCTCGGATCAAAATTCTTTTTTCTTCCTTTTCTTTTGTCAATAGCTTTTCAGTCTCCTCTGAAAAAAAAAGAAAAAGACGGGTATACTCATAATTGTAATGTATATTCATATATGTACATATCTATCATATTATTATGTTATTGCTGGCCACTCTTATCCAAGGATGTCTATCTACTATGGTGGCTAGCCAATCCCTATTGCAGATGCATTCTCAGGCATATTTGTGTTTGTTCAACACACACAGAGCCTACCTGTGGTTTCTGCTGCAACTATGCTGAACAGACCTTAGTTACAGTTTCTGGGACAGAGTGCATTATATAGTGTGATTAACATCCTGAACAAGGCCAGCACACTCAAACCCTCAGTCACAATGTCCTGTGACTTCATGCTAGCACAACCATCAACGGTTCTCAAATAGTTTTGTCTACCGAATTTCACTTACAAGTCTTAGGTTCACCTTAGACATGGTTTACAGGCACTTTCTAAAAGTGCCAGATGCTAGGATCGCCTCCTCCAGATCGATAACATCAAGAAGTCAGCTTCTTGAGAAACTGATCATGGTGAGATACAAACCAAGGTCACATGGTTGGAAAGTACATTTTCTAACCACTCGGACATGAGCCCACATTATTATATAAGATGTTAACAAAAGTATAATTTAATGGGATTCTGCAATGTCTTGCTGAAATTTAAAATGTCATAATTCATATATTTCAATAACACAGAAAGCATTCTATTATTTTCACTTTTAAATAGTGATTTATCTAACTTCTTTTTTTAATAATTTCACTCCAAGCAAGTCAATAAAGCCGCTATAACATAGGGGATTACAGAGTGTGAAAGAATATGATTAAAGAAAAACATTATTATGGAGAGAGAACAATAAAAGAACAAGAAATAAGAAGACAGAAAATAACAATTGACATTACATTTAAATTTTTGAAGGTCAAAGTTGACTGGAAAGCAAGAAGCAGAAAAAGAGTACAATAGTGAGAAAAGTGAGAGAAAAAACTATTTGCATAAAACTTATGGGTTACATTTAGCCACTTCATCTGTAAAATGATGAGGTCTAGCAGTCAATCTAGAACTATGCTTAAATTTCTAAAGTCAAGAAGGCATGAAAGAGGGAAACTCATCAGAACAATTATCATGAAAATATTTATAGAAAAACCACAGGGAAGCTATGTTACAGTGGTGGTAAAGTGACTGAAGCAGAGATGCCAGGTCAGAACCAATAACTATACAGACTGTTCTTTGGATTTTATCCAGAATCTCTAGATACATAGCAGGAGCAGCAAACCAGATGTGGCAGCAGATGTCACCATTTTATATTTTTAATTTCACACATATACATTGCTTGTTTTTGATTTTGTCAACTGCACAGTATAGTTGGTTCAGTTGGGCCTGGTCTGTGAGAAAAAGGGGCACTATGATGCAATTCACTTTGCCAGGAATTTGCAAACAGCATGCAATACTGCTTGGCATTCAAGCTGAAAGGTCCAATATGTACATTTCAGAGTGTTTGGGTGTCAATCTGAGGATAGTGCAGAGGAAAGAGTTGGATGAGTCTAATGATGATTACAAAGGTTTTTGGAGTAATCACTAGTGATGGCAACATTATGCCACCATTCATCTTCCCACAGGGCCACAGACTCAACATGTAGACCTACATCAAGAGCCTTGAGGAGGTAGTACAGCCCTGGTTCAAAAGAGTGGCTGCTGGAGGATCCTATGTCTGGCAACACAAACAGCAGAACCCAGTCATAGTTGTCAGACAATTTCTACAACCATTACATTTGGCCACCTAACTCCCCAGACTGCAACTCCCTTGATTATTATGTGTGAGATTGCAGTTGATCAAGAGACTAACAAAACTCCTTATAACAACAAAGATGAACTGAAGGCAAGGATTATGGCAGCATTCACCAACTTAAACAAGGAGACCATCTAGAAGAGTTGCAAGAGATTCTGAAGTCATCTGTGGGTTGTGGATGAAGCCAATGGCGACTTTATTGAATAAATTTACTGTTTAGTATTTTAAGATATTGTTAGTAATTTTGGTAAATACATCTGTTAAAATGAGATGTCAGTGTTATTTTTGTGATATATCCATCTCACCCTGCATTTAATGAATGGATGTAGCGTTATAAATAAGTAAGATAGATTCTGATGATAGAAATTGTCTAACTTGACACAGGGAACCTACAATCCTGTCAGCAGACCTAACAATTGATACAATATAATCTTTCCACTTCATGTCTGTGGAAAATATTAGCTCGTGAAGTTTCAGTTTTTGCCCCAGTTAACAATGGGTTGGAAAGCAAAAAGCCAAAGAGATTCCCACAACTGAGACGTGCGTGAGAAGAAGCTCTCAACACAGAACTTACTAATTTATATATGCCACCCCTGTAAAATCCCCATGAATTATAGGGCCATAACCTCATCAATCTAAATGCTGCTGCTGTGGTTTTAATAGCAAACAGTTTTCTATGAGGTAGAATTGCCCCCCCCCCCATGTACAACTATTTTTTAATTTGAACTTATTCTTCTCCTAGTTTGGTTGCCAACAAAAGGTAGAGAGCATAGTCTGCCCAGCTATTAATTCCTTGTTGGGGATTGTGATGGAGAAAAGAAGAATTTATATATTTCTAAGGGTATTTTTGTGAAACCATCACAATGACCCCAGCTGAAATTTGGATTTGAAATGCCAGTTTCACTTTTGGTATCAATAACTGCTATCCTACACACAAATCCACAAAGTTACATATGTTTCATGAAAAAATAAAAGTTCAGTTTTTGATCTTCAACAACTTTACAAAAGAATATTATTAAAAAAAATTAACTTCTATATTTTTGTACTTTTTATTTGTTTACCTTAACTCAGTGGTTCCCAAATATTTTTTCTCTGGGCCACATTTTCAGAATTAAAATTTGCTGACACCTCACAAAATTTTATGTGATAAAAATTACATTTAAAAATAAAAATAGAGAGAAAGGAAGAGGAGATAACTGCGGATTCAATGTCAGAACGTTATCATTGATAACTCTCACTTCCAAATTGCGGACCCTAGTTACTATATTCTTAATACTTGATATAATGTGAAAATATTACAATATTGGTCGATAATTATTTATAACTATTTATACTGGGACTCATGCATGCAATTTCAAGTAATCCATAATGATATTTAAAATTTTGAAATCATATTTATTTCTGGCATATGAATTTTTTGAAACTGTTTCTAAATCTTTGATTGTCTTTCAATCATTCCACCTCACCTGCTATCCTCTTTTGCCGTACCTATGAGGTGTGCCATACCGTTTTGGAACCACTGCCTTAACTTTAATATTTGAGGTGGCAGAAATTTATTTATTTTAGGATTTTTTGTAACTCTATTCCTGTATTGTCCTCAGTCTTATATAGACGCTCCAATGTCCAACATTAACTCTGAAGACTGCAATGTCATCAACAGGTTTATTCTGAACAAAAACAGTGAAATTGAAATAAAAAAAGGAAACAATGAAAAATAAACCAAAAATTGATAACAGAATGTGGAAAGAAAAAGAATGTGATTGAAGGAAAAATATTCACAGAAATTTATATTTTGGAAAAAAACTCATTAATGTTTGGGGCCAAAATGTTTTTGCTGAGTCACTGTGTTAATGTTAATGAGATGTTAAGGAGATGATAAGTAGATAATACTTTTCAGAGGATTTAAGAAATATTTTTATTCTATTTTATTTATTAAACTTTGCCTGCTACTACAAATCCTTTCCTTTTATGTTGCTGATTACCACACTGTTAAGCGTGCATCCTGATAGACAAGATGGAATCTCCACAACTGCTTTCTATTTTTATGTACATGCTCAATTCATTTTCTATACATTTGCAGGCCATTTCCCCCCAGTATATATTCTGGATTATTCTAATGTCTTACCCAAGTAAAAGGCTTATGGCCATATCATGTTGAAAAATTGGTCCTTGAATGATCACCAGTTAAGTAATATTGATTATGGTTAATACCTAAATGGGTTACTGCTTGGGAATACCAGGCACATAGAAAAGTTATGAATCCACCTCTTTTGCCCCCAGTTATGGGTTAATTAGTAGGACATGTATCAGTAAATCATTATTATCTCCAAATAATTATTTCAATCTAAAACTATTTGCTGGCTTTAAATAACCTGTAAAAGGTTGATAAGTTGTAAAAAAATAAATCAACCAATTAATATCCAAATAAATCAAGTTTTCTAGGATGAAATTACATGCACTATAAGTGTATAGACGGGCATGAACTATTTACGGATCCATGTGTAGCAAGGTAATTATAATGACCATGTGATGGGTTGATTGGTTGTTTTTGTTTAATGTTATACCAGACTGTATGGGCTGTTTAATGCCAAAATCTAAATAATTTGAACACAATTTTATGGCTTCAACTAAATATCTTTTGAACGCAACTGTATCTGTACATCATTTCATACCTTCAGGGCAAACATGTTTTTAGATATGTAGTTTGTAGATAATATATATTGCTGGTAATTTTACTATAATAATATATTTTGATACTTTAGTGCTGTATTTATTGTCATTTTGCTATAAAAATGTATTACAACTGGTCATGTTTTTATAAATATATTGCTGGCATTTTTACCATAATGATTTTTTGCACTTAGTGAACAACCAAACAAAAATCAAAAAAATATTTTCATATAGCTGGGACCCTAACAGGTGATACCACCCCGGGTCAAAGTGGACCTGGGTTCTATGCTCCTCAAAACCTCTAATTTCTTGATCAGAGACCTTGCTGTCAGATGTAGTTTATCATCATACCCAGCACTAATCATGTGATGAGAAGTGTTATGCAGAGGTACAAATGCATTTATACAAATGTATTCATACACATTAATGTGTAGTGAATTTTTTAATTATTAATCCAACAGATTTTTATCAATTTAAACATTATTTATAGTGAGTATTCAGGCCAACAGACGAAAATAAATAAATATGTTGTTTTTAATAAATAACCAGAGTGTCTAGTCAAATAATGTTTAAAGTGATGAAAATTTTTTGCGTATGTTTGAGTGTAATTAAAAAAAGAGAAACCAAAACAATCATGACAATGTTGAGATACTCACTGAGATTGAGTTTAAAGTGGGCAAGTTCTGTTTCCAGCAAATGGATACGACCAGTCATCTCTGATTGCATTGTTTTGTATTGCCGAGTCATATCTGCCAAAAGAGATACATAAGAAAAATATTTATTGACTTTAATCTCAGTAAAAAAAACAAAACAAAACATCAGAACAATAATAAAGTATGACACTATATGTGCTCATGTCTTACACGTTAATTATGGGATTTGAACAAAACAGGAGGAGAAAACAGAAATAATGAATATGAAAATAGAGATGGAAAGAAAAATTGTAAGGAACACTTTTTTGATTATGGTAGAAAAAAAAAAAAAGATTTCAGCTATTAGTCCCTTAAAGCCAGAAGTGACCAAATGCATCTGCATATTTCACATGCCTACAAACTGGGAGTGCACCTGACTGTGCCTGAAATCAGGTAGCACTGTATTTTAATACAAAACATTAAACACCCTTCACATAATCAACTCTATAGCTGGCCACTCATATTCAAGGATACCTGTCTACTAAGGTGGCGAACCAATCCCTGTTGCAGACGCTTGCTCAGGCATATTTGTGTTTATTCAACACCTACAGAGCCCACCTCTGGTTTATACTACAACTATATGGGGCAAACCTTAGTTACAGTTTCTGAGAAAGAGTGTTATCTAGCATGATCAACAATTTGAACAAGGCAAGCATGCTCAAGCCCTAGGCCATGATGACTTGTGATTTTGTGCTAGAACAGCTATTGACGGCATCCAAGGGTTCCATCTATCCAATTTCACTCACAAGGCTTGGGTCAACCTGTGGTATGGTTTTCAGGTACTTTTCAAAGGTGCTGCATACTGGGATCAACCCCTCCAGTTTGATAATATCAGGAAGTCTCCTTCCTGACAAATTGACTATGGTGAGATTCGAACTCAGGTCGCATGGTCAGAATGCAAACGTTCTAACCTCTCGGCCACATGCCTACATAATCAACTAGAGACACAAGAAATCTACAAATTTTTAGAAATTATCCTAATAGCGTCTTCTCTCACACTTCTCACTTGTGGAACTCTCTTCTGGCTTCTTACTTTCCTGTCAACTGCAATCAACAAAAATTTAAATGAAATGTCAATCGTTATCTTGTTTTTCTTAATTCCTGTTCTTTTATCATTCTCTCTCTCTTGAATCCTGCTATTTTTTATTGTCCTTTCTTCTCAGTAATATTTTCTCGGTTTTCTTCATTCTATCTTTCATCCTCCATAATCCTTGCATCTTAGTGCTTTCATTGTCTTGCTTGGGGAGAAATGATAAAAAAAACATATTTCCAAAACCATATCTCATAACCAGTAATAGTAACTAGACTACATTTGGTACAATTTGAAAGAGAAATTTATGTTAATTTGAGATCAACTTCTAAGAGTTGATTTTTTTTTTAATCAAATTCAACCCAAGAGAAGCAGTAAAGCCACTAAGACACAAGGGATTACTGGGTGTGGAAGAATTAGAAAATAGAAAGATTACTAAGGAGTGAGAACAATAGAAGAGTAATCAGGAAGACAGTAGATAGCGAGTGACATTGCATTTAAATTTTTGAAGATTAAAGTTGATTGGAAAGCATGGAGCCAGAAGAGACTTACACAAGTAAGAAGTGCAAGAAAAGAAACTTAGCATAGAACTTACGGTTACATCTAGCCAAGTCAACTGTAAATTGATGAGACCTTGTTGCTAATCTAGTATTGCACTTCAATTCATAAAGTCTAGGTACCATAGCAAAGAGCTCATCTGAACAAATTACCATGAAAGTATTTATAGAAAAGGTACAGGGAGGCAACTTTATGGAGGTGGTAAAGTTACTGAAGCTGAGACCCCAGGTCAGAACCAATAACATATATCAATTTAATTGCACTAATATCATGTATTCAGATTTTTCAACAATTTGGCCAATTTCAGAATTTTTACAAATTTTTATAAATTTCATGATTTTTATACATTGCGCAATTATATGAATTTTTATAAATCTCACAATTTCATGAATTGTGAACGTGTGACACTATGTGACACTATGTGACACTGGTAAATGGAAAGAAAAGGGGTTAAAATTAAAATATAACATGGAACAAGATGCAAAGGGTTAATGAATGGAACAATAGAAAATTGAGAAAAAGAAATGAGATTGCTTTTAATTTTAAAAGTCTATTTTTTAAGCAGAGACGCCTTGAAGAAAGCAACTTTGTTGTTTTATTAGGGGAAAGATATTACTACAGATGCCATCTGGAAAAAGCTGGGCTGACAATTGATTGATGTCACTAACTTAAAATGGAAGTTCCGAAAACATCTCTGAGGGATCAGCTGGAAAAGAAAGCTGATTGAAAAGATAATGTTTGGCAATTTTTAAAGACAAGGCAGAATTGAATCTATCAAAAAGTAAGAATTGTAAACAAGCCAAGAAATAGAATTTCTTTCTGTAAAGACCCAGCCCCAGGGTTCTAAAAAGTGCGATAACCCTAACAAGATATAGAGATAGCTGACTGGAGGAAACAGCTGGTAAGTTTCTGATTGTATGAATAAACTGGGAAAAATTTCCTGATGAGAAATTAAAATGATAATTCTAATTAATGACCAGAAGCTAAGCCATGTGACATGGTTTGAAAACCAGATTTGTCAAAATGACAACCGAGATGACAGGCGTAGGTAAGAGACCAAGAAGGACGGAGAAATTGCCTATGACCATTGGGAAGTAATGGTACAAGGTACACATAAGAGAAAGACGGAGTTATTGAGGCAGGTCAGTACCTACAACTGCTGTCCATAGGAAAAGGGATCTCCCAAATTTGGGGAGATAATTAATTTTCTAAATCCAGACAACCAAGAACTCTTGTTGGAAGATAGGGGGAACACCAGGTCCCCTAACCATGTCGATCCAAAAAATCAATATAAGCAGAACACAGAAACAACCAGACACCAGTTCCAGAGTTGCTGACGGGAGATGCAGATGATATCAGACAGCAAGAGGAGCTGCCAAATCCAACATGACTTGCTGCCAAAGGGAACTCCTAACTTAAGTCTTGTTCCAGACTTAGCTAAATTGAGCATTTAAATGTCATAATAGACTTCAAAGTAGGAGGAGTTAATATTTCTATACAAAGAATGATATAAACCACATAGAAAACAGTATCTGAAGAAATTTCTGTCTTTTCTTTATTTCATCTGCAAAGAACATTTTTTATTTTTTACTTTGTGACATATCTTCACCATGACTGAACCAGCACTACAATTGCTGATGACAACTTGGTCTTTGCCAGCTTTGTGATCAAACAACACAATGTGTGGCAGAGTGGGATGCTGATCAGAATGACCAAATTCAACAGCCAGTGGCTGTATTGACCAGCATAAAAATTGATCCAGAATCAACCAGCAAGAAGTGTCATAACTGATTGCCATAGACATGAAAACAAGGGTCTGAGATATGGTTTTTGGTTAAGAACAAAGAAAGACACAAATCAAAGTGACTAGTATAGCCAGTTTGGTACAAAAGAGTTTCAATACTTGATTTGGATATTTTGAGTATGTTGGCTATTTTCAATAGTTGCTTCTCAATAATGTCTTCATTTTCTCTTGCTATTTAAACTCTACTAGCTTAAATGACCATGGAACAGAGTTCAATAAGAAATCTCTAGTTTCAAAATCTACTGACCTCTTTTAAGACATTCATTTATTTACAATAAATTCTACAAAAACTACACAATTTACTTTTTGTGTGAGTTGTATTTTTACCTTTCTTAAAATGAAAAAAACAAAAAACTCAGTATACCAAAAATAATGCTTAATTTCTTTCATCTTTAGTTATAAAAAAATGAACAAAAATATGACAATTCTGACAACTTTTTAAAAATTTTATACAAATACGAAAAATGTTACAATAGAACATACACTATTTTTTTAAAAAAATTACATCAGTTAAAATAAATACTCATGTCTTTAATGAAAAATTGAAAATTAGTTTTTGGCTAACACAACTGTTAATTATAGCATTGTTTAGTCAAACCAAGAATTGTATTTAAAAGATATTTCTTTGGTGGTAATTGCCTTCTAGTCAAACAACTAAATATTGATATTTGCATTTTGCATGATAGTTTGCATTTTAAGAACAGTTCTTTTTCTGACAACTAGATCTTTGGAAGTTATAAATTTAAATTTTCTTATTTACAATAATACAATACTAAGCAACCTGAACTCTGATCCATTTTAATTCTAACTTTCTTTTTTTAATCTTAGTCTTTGATTAATATGTAAAAAAAAAAATTCATAAGAAGATTCTTACCAGCACTAACAGCTTTATAGTCAGACTTTTGAGTCTGGAGTTCTTTCTGGATTTGTTCCAATTGCTGGTGACACACTTCACTGTTTGTTTTGGCTTGAATCAGCATTGAATGGCGAAGGGCTACAATAATAAAAATGAAATACACTCAACATTTCAGATAATGCTTATAAAATATATATTACAGAAAAATAGGGTTGATCAATTTATTAAAAGTCAAGGTTGTCATGTCCATAAAAAATAAATAAAAATGAATTATAGTGTCAAAAATAATTATAATAAGATAATTATAACAATTATAATTATCATTAATTTACTCATTTTAAACCAATGAGAATCAACTCCACTTTTCTCCTCTACACACACAGATATGTGACATTTTCATTATCAGACAAGCAGTTGACAAGGACAGGTTGTCAACACATGTGTCAATGAAAGTTTCAACTCCTTTTCCTTTATCAGGTCATAATAGTAACATTTATCGTTTTATCACAACTTAAAAATTCAAGGTTAAGAAAATCCATATACTTTTTGTATTTTCCAACTGAATTATTTGGACACTCATTTTTTGTATGTTTTCTTATAGGTGTGTGTTACATCTATAAAAATCATGAGAAAGACTATGCTTTACTTATTCTTTATCTTATCATTCGGTTGAATTCCGATCCATATTTGATCTACATTTGATCCCAAACTCACAATTTTACTCATTATTACCATCTCTTGTGTCTTCAACACCACATAAGAGTCAGATAATAAATAATATTTGTTTTGTTGCACATGCAGTTTGTTGTGCATGCAGTTTGCTGCCAGTATAGGTTTTTGATTATTCTAATATCCTTCCCAAATATGCCAAAGTCATTAAGCAGTTCCAATCAATCTTTGTGTCATGTTTTATGGAATGACTTTGCATAATCCCAAGTACAAGTCTTTCTGCATTTATAAATTTTTACTTGCAATTTGTTTTAAGTTTCTCTACTCAATCTGTACAATGTTAGGAAAATGGATGAAAAGTGGAAAAATTCTGTGTAATGCATTTCATTACACAGTGTAATGTGTTTGTGTGTAACTCACTTCTGTGTAACAATTTTTGTTGTCTAGATATGAGTCCTATGAAATTCTTCTAGTATCTGAAATGTGTTACACAGAAATTTTACACTTTGTCATTCATTTGTCTAATACACACACATACCACACTCACACACATACA
>OZ010578.1:51093212-51223212 GCA_963932145.1 Acanthosepion lycidas | reverse complement strand
AAATTTCCTTAAAAATATAACATAAAAGAAGTCAATCACAAATATTGCTGCCAAAAAAAAAAAAAAAAAAAAAGATGTACTCAGGTGCCGTCAGATTTGCTTTTAAGAAAGCCAATCTCCATAAACGATTGGAACAGAAGCAAGGAGAATGGGCCAACTTTCAATGCCCTGCATACCCTCAACATCACCAACATAACTTTGTCAATCAATCTGACAAACACATCAAATTATTACCGACTCCTTTTGAAAAGCTGCTTCCCTTACCAAGAGCAACTAAAGCACCTTATATTAACAATTTTGTTATCTTTTCACACTGCCTATTGCCGTTTCACACAGTTATTGCCATTTTTGTTTGTTTTCCCATCCAACCAGAATTCGAATATAGGAACTGGTGTTAGTGTGCAGCAAGGAGAACTAATGAAATGAACTTTCCAACAATGAAAAAAGAACTACATGCCTCATTGGACATCTTGTTTGAATCTGACAGTTCCTCAAGAAACACTTACATGAACAAATCCAATCTGACTATTCTTTGCCATGGTGGCCCCTATGCGCGAACTTAACTGGGTCTGGACAGAAAGAGCCAATAAAGTTTTTGAAAAAATCAACAAGTGCCTCTCTTCACAACCAATCATTTCATTTCCCAACTTTACTGGACTGTTCACACTTACCACCAATGTTGAGAGACATCGCATGTGGAGACATCCTCATGCAAGGAACTAAAAATGGTCATGAAAAGATCATAGCAGTTGTTTCAAAATAGTTTAGCCGAACAAAACAGAAGTGGTCTACCTCTGAGTGTGAAGCATTTGCTATCAGATGGACCATAACCAAATTTGATTACTTCCTCTGTAGCTGCACCTTCATCTTTTTCAACAACCATTTGTCACTGACACTTTTATGGGGGCAGCACTTTTCAGTCTGCTGTATAAGCCTGTATAGGCCATATTGAAATAAAAGTGATTTTAATGTCATGACACTACTCAGTGTTGAAAGACCTTTACAATTTTGAGTAACTTAAACTATGGCATATGAATTTAATTGATTGTTATCTTGGCCGAACAATAAACATGGTCCAGTGATGTATTCAGGATTGTTTTATCACTGTTACAATATGAAACATGTAAACAGACCCAGGGTACATTCTTTACCTTTTATTTATCATATAAATTTTGCTCTATTTTTTGTTTTTGGGGCCTGTTAATAGTCAATATATATATATATATATATATATATATATATATATATATATATATATATAATTATTTATTTAAAAATTATAACATATGTGATTTTATAACATATTTATGTCATAATTTTTCAATAAATAATTATATCTGTTCTACTCTGTATTGAGCACTCTTTTAAGAATAGTAATTGTTGGTTATTGGAATTTATTTTGTATACACCAATCATATACTTGGATATATATATATATATATATATATATATATATATATATATATATATATATATACAGAGCAACCTTGGTTCTCAACCATAATTTGTACTGAAAGTCTCTTCTAAAACTGAATTGTTCAAGAACTGAATCATTTTTCCCATTACAATATAATGTAAAAGAGATTAATTTGTTTCCAAACACCAGATGAATGCTTATTTACAAGCTTACACCATATATTTAGGTAAATCTTTTGCTGGGGTTTCTTTTCTTTTTTTCTTTCAGTAATAACCAGTCCAATGTTAGTTGTTTTTGCCTCCGTTGCAAAACTTTTCTAAAATGAGACATGATATTATCATTGAAAAGGTTTACTGCTCTATTTGCTACAATTGTATCAGGGTGATATTTTTCCACAAAACTTTTCACATCACCCCATTTAGCACAAATTTCTTTGATTAAAGAATTTAGGATATCCTCCTTTCCTTCCTCCTTCTCAGAAGCCATTTCCTCAGCCAAAGTCTTTTGCTGTTCATTTTGAAAACATACAAGCGCTTCAGTGGTAAGCTCAGTATGGTGGTCTTCCATTAGCTCATCAATATCTTCACTGTCGACATCCAAACCAATAGTTTTTCCCATAGAGACACTATCATCAACAATAGCAATTTCATCAACAGCAACAGTACTTATTTTGCAATGATTTCTTTCTTTATTGCAAATGTTTTTCTCTCATCTTTACTTTTTCTTTTACCAGTATCACTCCTATGAAGAGAAAAAAAAGGCAGAGTACAATAAAATTGGGAAAGCACAGCCCAATTCACAAATATATACAACATGGTGGTTGACTCAGAAATGATTCTGTTCAGGTTAACTTGGTTTGGCTCAGTTTGGCAATGTTGTTCAAGAACAAAAATTTTGTTTGATAATGAGGCATTTTCATCTCAAATTTTCTGTTGGCAAACAAATTTGTCCAACATGTGAGATGTTTGAGAACCGAGGTTGATCTGTATATATATATATATATATATATATATATATATATATATATATATAGATATATAGTTATATATATATATATAGATATATATATTACTATATTAATTACAAAATTAAATATGGACCTTCTATTTTTGAAACATGGTTAGAACTGTGTAGCAGAAAAACCATATTTTAAATCAATTAATTTATAATATATATATATATATATATATATATATATATATATATATATATATATATATATATAAAAGAGGGAATCGCTGCAATATATTGTACTTTTTGTAGGGGTGTAATAGTGGAAGAGGTGGCAAACTCAAGGGCTGCCCCAGCTGATACACACTCTACCACAGGCAGCACACACTCTAGCTGCACCACAGAGAGATCTGCATCAACTGACATTAAACAGTGTCTACTTACCCAAGCAATCTTTCATGGCTTTAACCTCTCCCATAGCCTGGTTATATTTTTCTTCTGTTTGGAGGTCCTTATCTAGAAAAAGAAAGTGGCTCCAATAAAATATCAATTGAATAATTTTATTTCCATATCAAAATATAAATGATCAGCATTTTGGTCTCCAGTCATCTCAATTTCTTAAAATATGTTCACTATTCATTTTTGATGAATTTTTTTTTCTTTCTTATCTTGCTATTTTCAATGGTCATAAAATGTAGAAAAAACAATAAAAATGAAATGAAAGAAAAACTCATCACAAATTAATAGTGAAATATGAAAATAAAACAAGCAATGAATATGAAAAGTGAAACAATGTACATTCATTGTTATAAATTCATAAGAAGGAATTTATAACACTGAAACAAACACCTTAAATAATTAGTTGCAAACAGAGCAAACAACTTTAGCAGCTGATAACATAAAGTAAAGAATATAAAAGTTTCAGCAATTTATATTCATTGTTGTAAAGAACTTTACATTTTAAAAAAATAATACAAAATTTAGTGATCTGAAAATATTACATTTTCATTGTGTTTCATTTTTCAATAAATTTTTTGGAACAAACTGATTTTGATAACAATCAGCAATTGCTAACATTATTCATGAATAAATGTCTTTCTCTGTGTATATAACAGGAGACATTCAAAACTGCATATGTATTTCAACTCCTGAGTATGGGCACCTAATGGGTGTTGCTTGTTGTTCAGATATAAATCTCTCTCTCTCTCTCTCAACATATACACACACACACACATTTTTGGTGGGGAAGGAACCTTTCTTTTGAACATGTTATGTTGAATATGACAGACAAGGAAAATTTGATTCAT
This sequence comes from Acanthosepion lycidas, assembly GCA_963932145.1. Taxonomy (NCBI): domain Eukaryota; kingdom Metazoa; phylum Mollusca; class Cephalopoda; order Sepiida; family Sepiidae; genus Acanthosepion; species Acanthosepion lycidas. The sequence continues at coordinate 51,219,537 of OZ010578.1, read as the reverse complement.
TTTTATTTATTTTTTTTAATATTCTCACATTTTTACAAACAAAAAATTATATATATATATATATATATATATATATATATATATATATATACATATATATATATGTGTGTGTCCAGGTAAGATGAGAATGAATAGAGTACAATTCCAATGTTCGTAACATTTAACTTAAAAGAGGGCTTGATACAAAGTAGAGCAATATTATTTATTTTAGGATATTATACCAAAATCATGTAAAAATTGCTACACAATTGCAGTCGGGTTTCAATGCATATCAATGCATCTCATCAGGTGATTGTAAATTTTCCATAAATGGGTCATGACCCATAGATTGGCAGCTAGACATAAAGCAAATGCAAATGGTTATATAAATTATACAAACTAGAAAATGCCATTTCCTAAAAATGGGGTGGAGAGGTAATTTAACAAAATGCTAAACAAGTTATATGTTTTGTGAATTTCCTACATTTTTCATAGTTGATAAATAAATAGCTTCTTTAAGAAACTAGTAAATAATTTAAAAGTATAGAATTATTTGGTAAATTAATAAGCAACTATTGAATAAAGATTCTTCATATAAGATGTTAATAACACTAACCAATCAATGTAAAATGTCAAAAATACCAACCAAATACCAATACATCCATACAAGATGTTAGTAATACTACCAGGAGATTAATACAAAATTATATTAAATCCAACTTAATCTTACAAATAGAAAGATAATCCATATATGGTGCAATGCAGTACAACTAAAATATAAGTAAAAGCATAGTTTAACTAAATTGTAAGGTAAAAGGTAAACTATATTTACAATTTACTGTTAATTCATTTCTTTGATTTAATAAGGAATTTTTATTGAATCTGATAAATTTTCAATTTTTCATGTAAGCACAGAAAACAGGGTTCATATAAAGATCTACATGTCCTTGCCATTTTTAAAATTTTCCATTTCACCATAGGAGTCTTATTATCATCTTTTAAACTCAAAAAAAAATTAGAAAGTGATGTATTATTTCTGTAAGTACTATTGGTGAAGGACAAGGTATGTTGATACCACCTAGTGTTGAAAGAATTCTTAGTACTACCAATATAGAATTTTTCAACCATCAGATTCTCTATTGTAGAGACACTACAAAGATAAACAAGAGATTTAATTAAATATTTGATTGTCAATGGACATTGGTCATAATTCCTACAGTTACATTGACAAGTATCATTAATAATATTTTTCTTGGAATGTGTATTATGATCCAGATTATTGGTTTAAAAATAAATTATATATATATATATATATATTGAAGAGATTGAGCCTGACCTGACAATCCTTCATTTTTTAGGGTGAAACTTGAATTGCCTTGGTTTTATTTATATTCTTCATTTATCTTACCATCTTTGAGAAAAAGAACACCATGACACAATTCACTCCACCAAATTTTGGAAATGGCATGCTGTACTGCTTGGCATTTACAGTAGAAGCTCCAATACAAACATTTCAGTGTCTTTGGGTGTCAATTTGAGAAGAGGGCAGCAGATTTGAAAAGAGTTGGATGAGTCTAATGGTGATTATGAAGGTGTTTCAAATGATTACTCGTGATGGCAATGTTATGTCTCCATTCATCTTCCCACAGGGCCTCAGACTCAGCACAGAGGCTTACATCAAGTGCCTTGAGGAGCTAGTGTAGCCCTGGGTCAAGAGGGTGGCTGCTGGAAGATCCAATGTCTGCAAACAGAACTCTGCACCATACCACACAAGCAGGAGAATCCATTCAAGGCTGTCAGACAATTTCTGCAACCACATCACCCCATACATCTGGCCACCTATTTTCCCAGATTGCAACCCCTTGATTATTATGTGTAGGGATTCAGTTGAGCCAGAGACCAACAAAACTCCTTCTAACATCAAAAATGAACTGAAGGCAAGGATTATGGCAGCATTCTTCAACATAAACAAGGAGGCCATTTAGAAGAGTTGCAGGAGATTCTGAAGTTGTCAGGAGACCGTGGTTGAAGATGATGGCAATTTCTTTAGTATTTCACGATATTTTTGTGTAATTTTGATAAATATATCTGTTAAAATAAGATGTCAGTGTTATTTTCATTTTTCTACAATTTAGATGACAATTTATCCATCGCACTCTGTACATGTGTGTGTGTGTGTGTGTGTACTTATTCAAGACTGATTACAAATTTTGTGATGTTAACAGCCCTCAGCGTCAGTTAAGAATAATAGTATAATTGATATAGTATATATTTTTTATAAATGCTTATTAAATATGCTAAATTTTCAAGTTGTAAATCTTCTACACAGACAACTGTTAACCCCAATGACTACAGATGAGTGTCACTTGTCATTCAAATGTAAATCTCTCTCTCTTTCTCTCAATATATATATATTGAAAAAATTGAACCTAACCTGGTGATTCTTCATTTTTGATGGTGAAACTTGAGTTTTGTCAATTTTATTTTTCATTTATTTTATGTTCATATATATATATATATGTGTGTGTGTGTGTGTGTATAGGATTAATACAAATATAAAAATGCTGGAAGCAGCCCACTTCTTTCAGGTAGACTATTATTGGAAAAACAGATACATTTTTGAAAAGCATAGTAAAGTTTTGTACATCATAGTATTTGTTGTGCATTTTATTGTATTTTTTGCATTTTATTAGGATGTACTTAACAGTGAACAATTGGTCACAAGAGAAGCACTGAAGTGCAGTTTCTGCTTTGAGTAAGTATTTGGGTGTAAGATATGTATGTATATCCTGTCTTTGATCAGGTAATGTTTCTCTATTTTCCAGTCTCAAATTGTTTGCCATTTTCTTTAAATGTATTGTGTAATCTTATTTTTGTAAACTGTATCTGAGAGTCTAATGTTGGTTATTGTCATTTTTGTTGCCTCCTTTGCCAGTGCATCCGATTTCTGATTTCCCTTAATGCCTACATGGCCAGGAAACCATGCCAAGATTACCATTTTGTTGGCTTCTATCAAATAGTGACAGGATCTTAGTATTTCATGTATGTAAGTGTGATTTGGATTTTTCCCTTAATTACTGTTAGGCTGGATAGGGAGTCTTGAGAATATTATGAATTTTCTGTTTTCTGAGTTTTTGATCATTACAAATGTCGTTTTTATGCCTTGTAGCTTAACTGTATAAATCTGAGGACAACGAATAGTAAGCTAATGTCACAGACCACTTTTAATGAAGTAGTATGGATATTTATGGAGGAGGTAGCCATACCATCAAAAATGTTTTCAACAAAATGATTTAGAATAAAAGCAAGTACGCAGGTTGAAATTTTATGAAACATTTATTCCATAAAATAAAAAATGAAGTTCCACAGTGGAAAAGTATTGCCGTTTCATTCACAACAGTTTCCAACTCAAAATGTCTATATTACTAGTACAAAGTCAAATCCATCTTACTGTGACAGGTTGGTGAGGGACATGTTTCCATTAGGGTCTGTCACCCTATATAAGGGTGGAGTAAAATAAAAGGAAGTTGCTTTTTGAAAAAAGTGCTAATCAGCTGTTGCTACTATGTATATCCACTACAGCTAATCATCTCTATTTGTTGCTACTTGACCCCAGGGCTATTATCAAAGCATATCTATTCTCTTCATTTTAGATGTAAGAAAGTGCCTGGACATGGGGATGCCAACCCTGTGGCAGCAACTTCCTCATTGCACTAAGAGAGGTCAGTATAATATTGTTGCTAGCATGATAGTGGTTGCAGAGATTGGGCAATTTTTGTGCTTGGCCCATATGTACATGTGTGGGTGATCCACACAGAAAAAAACTTGTATTACATCCTGCCTCAGTGGAAAGGTCAAGTAAATAAAATCTGTTTGTTGCTACTGTTGTGGCATAAATTCACTACACTAATGCAAGATTTGTTTCTCACCGAGTGTCCCAAACTTGTGGCCTGGTGGAGTAAGCCGGATTGGGAGCCTCAGGCAGTCCTTTGTGACTCTCGCTATCTTATCAACATTTGCTTTCTGCTACCTATGCTACAAATTAAGCTAAGCATTATCAACATTTACTTTTTTCTACCTACATTTATATAAGTTACAAATTAAACTGAGCACCACTGGCTATTAAAGGATGAAAAATCTTTTGCAGATTTTGATGTCATTATAGGGTATTTTTTTCTAAATCCATGAATTTGTTTTGTGCATGCTAAGTCTCAAAAAACACTATATAAAATCCCCTACTTTTTATCCGTAAATATAGAATGTGTTAAGATTATTTAACATTTTAATAAGAAAAATCTGAAGTTGATGATAAAAATTGCCACAAAACATTGTTGTTTTATCTAAAATTTAATAAGACGTCTCTAATTTGTATTTTTAGACATTGTATTTATTTTCAATTTTTCTAGTTGAATTGTTTCTTGATATTGCATATGATCCATTATTGTACATAATTAGATTACAATAAAAATTGATATTTTATATATGAATACTACCTTATGAAAATTGAGATGCAGAAGTAGAGTGCTCCCACCCATTCCCACGGTATCATAGATTCGGGGGTGAGAAGGGTAGGAAATCCTTGCAACGGCCAAGCTTGAGGCTTTAAGCTTAGTAAATATCAGTACTACAGACAACTGACAATGATATTACCAATCTTTCAAGATTTTACTATATATATTCGATTGTTTGAAAAATGAAAAGTAATGTCATTTTTTTTTCTTAGTTTAAAATTAAAATGCAACAAATAAATTTATTTCTAAAAAAAAAAAAAAAAAAACAAATAAATAGAAAAAAAGCTCACTGAAACTAACAGTCTTATAATTTTTTGTTTCCTATGTTTTAAGAGGCCGATTAAGATTATATCTATGATAATCGTGACTTTTATTATGTCCAGTAACGATTAATCATACCAACCATTCAACGCCATTTAACTTTTTTTTAACCCAGACTAAAAAAGCATCACAAACTTAACATTTTTTGAAAGAAATTGTCTAAGTGAATTGATTGAATACCAGTGAAACATACCATCTTTCTTCTTGGCACTTTTCTTCTTTTTTGGTGGCATTTTGATTCTAATTCACGTTTATTTAGATTATTATTTTTTTTAAATTAACAATATGAACCTTTTTGTTTACTAATAACGCGTAGTTTTCCCGTTGCCAAGGACGCAATTTCAATCCCGCATTTAATTTATACTTAGAGATAGTAAAAAATATTTTTGCTTCTATGCCTTTACTAACTTATATATAATTTATTCATATTTAGTTAAAATTTTAAAATTTAATAAATTTCTTTCATTAATATTTTCTTTTTCTTGTTTTACTAAAAATACTGCCTGCAAAGCGAGAATAAGTAAATCGCAGTTATCTCCCTGCACAAAAAGAAAATGCGTTGATTTGCCAGTTTTCAGTTAAATAAGAATTTTTTTTTTATCGATATTTCGTCAAAATTATCATCGTTTGAAACTCTGAAAATGTAATATTCTACATAAATGTATATTTATACCTTTAGAGTCTGCAGAATAAAATTTGCTTAGAATCAGCTTAATTTTTTATTTTTTGTCTGAAATAATTTCCATTTCTTTTTTGAGTTTTTTGGTTATTTGAAGCCAATTTTTATAAAGTTTGAGAAAAATGTGAAAACAGTTTTATTCAAATAAATATACTTGCCACAAATAATTTAAAAAATATTCTTAAAGTTCGAGTATACAGTGATTGTATATGAAGTCCTTTAAAAAATGTATGTTATTTTAAATTATGTGCTCCTAGTGAATACATCCAGTTAGACATATTCTTTCAAAAGAAATGCATTTTTAAAAAAAAATTCTGATTAAAAATTAAAAAAAACGATTTTCTTGATAACAATAACAAAGATAAAGGAAATAAAATTTTGGATTTTTGTTTGCTAAATCTGGCATGGTGTTGCAGACACCCTATTGCATGCACAGCAGATCTGATTTGGGACTTTTGCTATATATTTAGAGATTCTTGATAAAATAAAATAAAAAGAATCAGCAATATTATGAGTCCTAGCCAGGCATCTCAGTTTCAGTCACTTTCCCAACACTTTAACATAGGTTCCGTGCCTTTTCTATAAATATTTTCATAGTAATTGTTCTGATGTGTTTTCCTCTTTGGGATCTAGACTTTACAAATTTAAGCACAGTACTAGATTGGCAGCTAGGTCTCATCATTTTACTATTGAAATGGCTAGATTTAATCACAAGTTCTTGCTTTCCAAACAACTTTGGTCTTCAAAAAAATGTTAGTGCAGTGTCAATCGGTATCTTTTGTCTTTTTAATTTCTGTTCTTTCATTGTTCTCTCTCCTTAATAATATTTTTCTTTTTCTCTTATTCTTTCAAATTCAGTAACCCCCTTGCATCTTTGAGACTTTATTGCCTTGCTTGGGATGAAATGATTAAAAAAAATAAAAAATTTCCCTTGCTGTAGAGAAATGATTAGCAAGCAGGCACATTACAATTGTAATGGATTCATTCCTGTCTACACAGCACTCACCCATGATTACCTTGGACCAGACTAAATTCATCTTAGTAATTAGAATGCCTACTAAGTTCGTCTCATTGGTCAATTCATTAGTATTGTAGTGTTTTTTTTAAAAGAAAAACTTTTAAATTCTGTATAAATTAAGATTTGGTCAAACAGATTTAATTTATAGCAGACATTATTAAAACATTCTATTAGTTATCAGTTACAGAAAAAATAAAACCTCTTTATCGGGAATTATTAATATTCTTAAAGTGGATATAAACTTAAAATGAAATTTAATTAACTTATAATTTACTGAAAGATAAAAGTTGCACATTTAAAACATCAAATTATTAATTTCCAAAGTTTTAGGTTGTAAGCATGTATAGTTACTGATTTATTATAAAATTTATATTCTTCAAGTAACACTTTCAAATAAAGCTGAGCATTTTTCTGTTAAATATTTGCACACATTTTGTGCATACTATAGTGGTATAGGACTTAGGGGCTAAAATGAACAGTTGATTTATTCACACTAAAAAGATTAATGAAGGATAATAATGACAAGGAAACATGGGTAATTGTAACAAAACAAGGAATTTATTTACAAATTTATATGCTTGAAGTAGTGTCAGTAGCTCGTTTCAGGAAAATAAATCAGTTCTTCAAGTCCATAATTTTAACATATTGTCATGAAGAGGAAATGTCCAGACAAAAGATTAAATGATCTGATACAAAATAATACTAAAAAGGTAGAGTGTATTTATTAGAAGGAGTCAAGCACTTACTGAAAAAGTACAAAGAACCAATTTTCCAGGAATCTTTAGTGATGTATTAGTATATATGAGTTCCATTTCAGGTCTGGCTTTATGCTAAACAAAACTATACTGAATAAATACTAATAATGAAAAGTTTAATATAGGGTAGAAGTCTATGGAATTTTATGGTTGCAGGCTTGTTAATATTGTAGGTCTGTATATATCCAGATGTAAACAAAGAAGCGTACCAAAAACTTGGGTTTATACTATGAACCAATTATTTTTTTCATACTGGAAACTGTAGAGAAACAAAATTCTCAATGTTTCTGGGGTATGTCCATTTTCTTTTTCTGGTTCAGAAGTTAAAGGTAAGTATAATCATCATTATACTGGTTAAGCTCAAGTCAGCCTTGTGCTGAGATGAAATGACCAAAGTAAAACTTGGTTTACTTTATAGGTGGAGGTTTTGGAAGACCCGTGCAAATGCAATGTGATGGAAAGTGGAAAAGAGAGTTCAGTTGTCAGTGGACCAGGGAAACAAACATTCACCAGCAGCAACATTCTTTTTTTTTCACGTGCTGCTACATCTTGGTGCAAGATGGAGAAAGAGGAAAGAAATGTTTTTTTTATAGAACTTAAACATTGTCACCTAATGGGCATTTGACAAAGCCAAGTTGTGTAATCTAATTTCTAATTCCTTTACTCTTAGCATCATGGGAAATTGTATTTTTTTTTTTATCATTCATTATAATTAATTATTTATTGATTTTATTTCATTTTCCCCAGAGGTCTGTTTCAAAGATCATTATTACTGTGTAACCACTTCAGTCCTTATTGGGGACCCCATATTCATACTCAGATTAAGCTATGTTTAGTACATAAAAGATACTTTCCACAAAGTAATGGTTAACAAGCTAGTGCTGCGGGTGTAATGGTCACCTTGCTACTTAGTAGTTGTATGATAGAATAAGTAATAGGTAAAAATCATCAGGATAACTTTTCCTCACTCAACATTTTCAGTCACATTTTGATGTTCTGTAAAATATAAAAAAAAACATTTATCACATAATCTGGCCAAAAACTTAAAACCAATTAAATCTTTGTTTCAATTTGGTCTTAAACTTTTGACCAGCTAGTAATTAGCCTAATTTCCTAGTATTCAAATTTGTCCCTATTAATTCCTATTAATTGCTAAAAAGTTTTAATTTTATTTTTGAGGCTCTACTCAAATAAATGGTTGCATCTAACAATGCAAAAAATTTTTTTTTTTTTTTTATTTTCATTGGCCTTGAGATTTTAGCCAACAGTGTGTATATATATATATATGTATATATATATATATATATATTATATGTATATGTATATGTATATGTATATGTATATGTATATATATATATATATATATATATATATATATATATATATGACTGACTCATTACAATCTTTAACAAAATATACTATTGGTATAACTTAGATGCTAAAATGATTCCTTTACTCTACAATACATAATTTTTAAGAAAAAAACCCGAAAAAAACAACTTAACGTGTGTGTTTGTATATGTCTATGCATTAGTGTGTTTATGTATCTCTCACTCTGAATTTTTAGCATTATTGTACATTTTTGGGTCAGTAATTGTGGCTGCTGACTAACATCATATTTCCTCAACACTCAACATTTTCAGTCACACTTCTCACCCCAACCCTCCAGATGATGCTTGATTTTCACTAACTTGAAGTCTGGCCAAAACTTGGAGTTGCCACTGATATATATGAAAAAAGATAAAAGGAAAACTTAATCAACATGTTTCATCCTCTGAGGGACTTTATCAAGGCAAATGTAATGATTTTATTTTGGGACAAGTATTTATATACAAGGGTAAAAATGTTATTGGTCTTTCAAAATTTTGGTATAGGAGGTGCTCATGAATATTCATTGGGTTGGCAGAAAAGTCTGTACCAAAATATTTTAGATAACCAAAAACATTTTTGCCCTTGTATATAAATACTTATCACACAAAAAAAAAAAAAAAAAAAAAAAAAATTCTTTACATTTGCCTTGATAATGTTCCTCAGAGGGCAAAACATACCAGCTAAGTTTTCCTTTTCCAGATATACACTAGCTGAAATTTTTTCACACACACATGCACACACACACGTTTAGCTGTAATTTTCTGAAAGTCTGTTGCCATGTGACTCTTTCAGGGTAAGGTAAGATGGTAAATATCTGTTGCCTACAAAGTCTGAAAATTTTATTTTTTACAAAATACCAAAAGAATCAGAGTTAAAGTGAGGGGTTTCATGACCTGGGTTTTTTAAGTTCTGCAGAGTTTGCAATTTGAAGAACTCAATTTTTGGCCTTAATTGAAATTTGGGTCCAAATGAGTTTTAACCAGAACTGGACTTACAGCCTGAATCAGAGTTAAAGTGAGATTTTGAAGTTCCATGGAATGGATCGAAGAATTCAAAATTAATTCTTCAAAATTATCATTGCTATTTTCTTAGCTGGACCAAAGGACTCTAGTTTTGGCCCTGCACAGGAGCTAGCTTAAATGTACACATTGCATGCGACTTAATCTAGTTTAAAAAGACAATATATTCTCACAGAAGTTAAAGTAAGTGTGTGTGTGTGTGTGTGTGTGTGTGTGTGTGTGTGTGTAGGATTGATTTTGAGTGATTTGATGGTTATGGCAAAATTACTTACATGCTGAATAGCAGCTGTCCAGGTGAACAGAAAAATGGGACAAGAGAAAAATTTTTGAAAGCACACCACATATTAAAATTTACATGATCGTAGTTCAGTGTTTCTCAACCTTTTTAAGCAATGGCACACCTAAGAACAAATGAAAATATCATGGCATACCTGGCAACATTTTTTAAGGGTATACATTTAAATGTTATGTAATAAAACCATAGAAAACCATAGACTAAAAAAAATAAATATGAACTGACTTTAACTTAGTGTTTCTATTCAACTATTTATGCAACTTATTTAGTGTGAAAACTGTGCCTGGTGTTTTTTCACAATTTCTTCAATGAATGTGTGATAAGCAGACCCTCATTTCTTTATCAGTTGAGTGTAGTCTCTTGCTTCTTATTTCTTTTATGGTATTTAAATATGAAGTAGAAAATTGCAATAAAACTGATAAAGCCTTTTTAGCTAATATGGAATATTCTTTTCGTATTGAAATCCAAAATGTATCAATGGGTATCATCGAAGGTTTTATTTTGAGCCCTCTGTCACTAGAAAGGGTAGCCAATTCTTCTTCAGATAACTGAAGTCCAATATTAGAAGAAACTGAAAAGAATTATTTGAAAAATTGTTTTAATACTTATTCATTTATTCAAATACTAACGTTGTACTATTGCTACTTCCACATGTCACACTAGTACTCCATGGCATGGCAGTTGAGAATAACAGCCCTATTGACTTGACTATGTATCTAAGGGAGATAATCCACTTCCACAACATGTTCATGTTTATTTATTGTTTGTGTTTTTGGTTCCCACAGGCCAATAAACGCAACAGTGATTTTGATTTCAGATATTGCCATTGTTTGTGCTGCTCTTCCCTGATCCAGGAATTGTCAAAGGCATGGAAGAAGCTTTGCTAAAGTTAAACCAGGAACGGGATGATCAGTACGAAAAGGAAAGACATATCAAGTGCAGTGGTTGTCTGATAAACAGATTTCCTCTTCAATACTTTTACAAATTTAAACATAGTACTACAGTTGAAATGGTTAGATATAATAATTTCTTCTTTTGCACTTCTTGCTTGTGGAACTCTTCCAGCCTCTTTCTTTCCAATCAATTTTGATTTTCAAAAATTTAAATGCAATATCAATTGTTATCGTCCGTCTTAATTCCTGCTCTTTTATTGTTCTCCTTCTCCTTAATGTTTTTCTTTTATTCTTTCAAACTCAGTAACCCCTTGCATCTTAGTGGTTTTATTGCCTTACTTGAGATGAAATGATGGAAAAAAAAAAAAAAAAAAAAAAGTAATTGGTGTTTCAATTGGCTCATGACTAAGTTCCTGACCACTGATGGTTATTTTTGTTGAAAGCTCCCCACATTGTTCATCAGGAGTGCCCCCTCCCTGGCATTAATTTCTGTGCTATATCTGGAGGAAGTTTCATCAAGGTTCTTCAAACAGACGTGTTTCTTCTCTTTGTCAGCAGGAAGCAACCACCAATGCTGACTGTGCACTGGTGTTCTTCAAGGACGTCACTCATGATGCATTGAATGAAGATGTTAGAGTGCAGTAGACAAGACAACATTTAGAGAGGACCAAACTTGTGAGGCACAAACATACACATTATCACTATTCTGAGTGTAACACCACTTATTCTGTCAAAGGAAAAAAAAACCTAAAACTTTTGCTAATTTAATTAAAAAAATTCTTTTAATAATTAAATAGTTTGAAAATATAGGAAAAATTTTATTTACACTTCACATAATCTAATTGGTCCAGAGATTTTAAAAAATGGTCAGCAGTATAACAATTTTACAATAAATTACAGATCCATTCTTAGGGGTTGAAAGCAAAAATTTGAGTCGTAATACTCTGAAATAGGATTTGAGAGAGAAACAAGTGATTTAGAATGAGGAAGATATTTTCCCTGTTAATTTAAAAATTAAGCAGAGATAAATTTGGAAGAAATAAGGGCCATTAAAATCCATTTGAAAATATTTACACCATTTAACTGAAAATATAACAAAACCAGTGACAATTCATTTAATAACTTTCAGATTCAGGTGGGGACTCCTTATTAAATTCCATTTAAGTAAATAAAAAGGTTTTCAGGTTTTAAAAATGGAACTTGACTAGATATCATTATATTACAGCTCAAAACTAAAATTGCTAAAATATATATATGTCTTTTTTTTTTTTTTTTACTCCTCTTGCTTCATTCTCTTATAAAAACAATAAGAATACTTTCAAATCATTTATGGGGTGCTTGAAGTAAGAATTTTCTTTTTTCATTCATTAGGATGGAGTATCATTAAAAAGAAAGTTAAAAACCGAAATAATGAATTTTTAATCCAATTCAAAATTCTTTACTTATCTAATATTTAGCTAGAAACAAAAAAGTTTAGCACCTTACATCTATCATTAAAGAAAAATTATTTAAAAATGTTTTAATTTATTATGAGTTCACACCCTTAAAAAAAAAAAAAAAAAAAAAAAAAAATAGCAAGGGTAAGACAAACCCTTCATGAAAGAAAAAAAAAAAAAAAAAAAAAAAAAAAAGTGGGGGCATAAATGGTCAACAGATCACAAATTAATTCTTTGTTTTTTTCTTTGTGTTTCTCTTTTTTTTTTTGGAAAGAAATGATTTAAAAAAGTTGGAGTTAGTTCAAAAAGAAAATGTCCTGCAAAACTTGATTCTCAAAAGTTAATTCTTGTTTCTGAGGATAAGTGGTTTTGATGTTTTGCCTAGAAATTTTTTTCATCTTCGATGGATTCTGATGTGCATAATGCTCTGGACTCTTGTTATCTTCTGGAGGCTTCAGTTCAATTGAATCAATTAAGTCAATTAGAGACATTGAAGATTGCCTAAATTAAAAAAAAAAAAAAAAAAAAAAAAAAAAAAAAAAGTAAAAATGATAAACTTAAAAGATAAGACAAAAAAAGTTATATAAAAATACAATTGTGTCAATTTTCTGCTGCAATTAAACATTAATCATTTCACTCCAAGCAAGGCAATAATGCCACTAAGATTACTGAGAGTGAAAGAAAATGAGAATACATTAATGAGAAGAAAGGACAATACAGGAACAGGATTCTGGAAGATGGCAATTGATGTTGCATTTAAATTTTTGAAGATTGTAGGTGACAGGGAAGCAAGAATCTGGAAGAATAGAACTTACAGTATAACTATTTATTTTTGTCTACCAGCTGTAATAAGATTTCTCAAATATTCAGGCTCATAGGCAAAAATAAAGATACTGTTTAATAAATAAATGGAGCGTCTACTCAAATATGAGTATCCACTAAAAATAATGTTTAAGTAATAATATATTGGATTAATAAATAAAAAAAAAAAAATCCATCTCTGTTTTTTTTAGATATTGCTTTGTTTATTTTAAGATACAATTCTGAACAGATATATATCTATTTCAAGAGTCAGAGAAAATCTGTTTAAAAAAGGTACTATTCAACTTTGCTTAACCCTGTGGCTGAGAGGTCTGAATCACATCAGATCTAACGAGTTTCCCTTAGGTGGACACAGGTTCAAATCCTACTGTTAGCACATATTTTTCTTTAATAAGACTTATTGAATATTCAGACCAGAAAATGCATTTACATAAAATAAATAAAAAAGGAGCATCTACTAAAAATAATGTTTAAATAATAAAATCTGTCAGATTAATAAATAAAAAAATCCATGCCTTTCTTTAGAATGTATATAAGGAAGATTAAGTGTGAAACATTTTTCATGCGACACATTTTGTTTGATGAAGCCATAAAGGACAAAATGCTTCATATGAAAAATTTTTTTGAACTTTATCAACATTATTCTATACAATTTCACATTATGTTCTTACTCATTTGTTACATTCATTATTTCTGTTTCCTAAGATTCAATGTGAAATTAAAGAAAAGAAAAAAAAAAAAAAAAAAGCTCCAAACCCATGAAATACAGAATTTTTTTTATCTCCAACAGCTGAACCACAAAACTGCAACAATGGAAATTCTAGTTATACAGTGGGGGGAAATAAATATTCGTACACATGAAAAATTGTATTTTTATAAATGTAAAAGCCTTAACTAAAACAAATTGATACATTTTATGTGTAAAGATACATTTTATTAAAAAATAGTAATAAACTTAATTCTTATTCTATCAGAAATTAATGCATGTTTTTCATTTTAACTGATGAAAAAAGTATTTGTACAAAACAAAAAAAAAAAAAAAGCATACTAATTTAATACTTTGTGAAATATCCTTTATTGAGTTCAACAGCTACCAGTCTATTCCTGTAAGTCTCAACTAATGATTTGCACACATTGAGTGGTATTTTGTCCCATTCTTCTTGGCATATTGTCTTCAAATTCTTGATATTTGTTGGTGCTCTTTTCCCAATTTGAATTTTCAAATATTGCCATAAATTCTCGATTGGATTCAAGTCTGGGGACTGACTTGGACATTGCAAGACATCAACGTTACTTTCAGCTAACCATTTCCTTGTAGATCTAGCGGTATGCTTAGGATCGAAGTCTCTCAACAGAATGCATTAAATTGTCTTGCAGAATTTTCTGGTAGCTTTTGGCATTCATCTTGCCATCTATTATTGATATTCTGCCAACACCTTTTGCAGAAAAAAAGCCCGAGATCATGATACTGCCACCACCAAACTTTACAGTTGGCAACGTGTTCTTTGGTAAGTAGGCTTCACCATCCTTCATCCACACACAATTTTGATAATTATGACAAAACAACTATTTTAGTTTCATCTGTCCATAGTACCTTTTCCCCAAAACGAATATTCTTTATACTTATGCTCTCTAACGAATTTTAGCCTAGCATCTCTGTGTCGTTTCAAGAGGAGTGGAGTCTTCCTTGGGATGCGTGATTTCAGACTGTTTTTGTGTAGTTCATTACTTATTGTACGCTTGGTTACTTTAATCCCTAATGCATGCAGATGTTCCTGCAGCTCTTCTCGGGTAACCTGTGGATTTTGTTGGATCTGGCATCCTAATATCCTTGCTGATCTTAGAGAAATCTTCCTCGGAGCACCTGTTCGTCTTTGGTTTTCGATGCTGTTACGAGTTTTAAACCTTGCAATGAACTAAGCAATTGTAATAAAAGGAATATTCAGGTTGTTAGAAATCGTTCTGTAACTGTTCCCCCATCTTTCCAAAGAGACAAAATGTGTTGTTTTTGTGAAATAGTCAATTCTTTACCTTTAGGCATTATTAGAAACTCCTCGTGAGACTAGAAATTGCAGAATGCTCTGATAATGACTAATAGCGTTAATTATAATTACTGATAACATTACTAAAACATTCTAGAATATACTTTTCTCATAATTAATTGATTATTTTATTCTAAAACATTTGTACGAATACTTTTTTCACCAGTTAGAATTAAAAAATGCATTAATTTCTGTTATAATAAGAATTAAGTTTATTATTATTTTTTAATAGTGTGTGTCTTTACACATAAAATGTGCTGAGATTTATTTTAGTTAAGGCTTTTACATTTATAAAAATACAATTTTTCAAGTGTACGAATATTTATTTCCCTCCCACTGTATATCATTAATGGGTTAAAGTAGAGAACAGGATTTCCATTACCAATTCTGCTTTTTGTTGAAAATTTATTTCTATATTCTGTGAAATTTTTTTTACATAAATGGGAAGAGCAATTTTGAAAAGTAAATGGAACTTTTTTTTTTTTGTATTTATATCTAATAAAGATATTTTCAGCCAGCAAATAAATATGTTATTGATTTCTAAGTGGTAAATATACAAATTTCTAAGTGAATCCCCTCCACACCCTGAAACAATGAATCAGATAAATAAATTAGATCATATTTTAATTCAATGATTAGTGTTTTTTTAAACTTATTTTCTGGTTCAGTGAAAACAGGATGCATATGGAGTTTTATTTAAAAATACAAATCGACATCACTTGACTAAACTGTAGAAATATTCCACCTTAGTCCAAGTGATTTTTCAGGTATCAAAATAGGTAATTAAACAAAATGCTATTCAAATAATAAAGGACTTACTTTGAAGAGAAACTGCAGTTGGACTGCAAACTACAACAATCATCATCTATAGTTGGAAAGTTTTGTTCAACTTCATTGGAACTTGAAAAAAAAAAAAAATAAATAAATAAAATAAAATAAAATAAAAAATTTAAAAATTTAGAATATTCAGTTATTTAAAGTATTTCAGAAAAATTAAATTCAATAAGACCATATTAAATTTTTTTAAAATCCATCTATCTTCTGAGCTATGGGTTAAATAACAAGCTCTCCCGTTTTGGATGGCATCTAATCCAGGAAAAGGATTACTATAAATGGAAACAATTCCTCTATCTTTTCCAAAAAGACATGACAGTTCACAGATAATAAAGAAAAAGAATCTATGAAAAGCCATATCTCTGCTTAGGTTCTAAAAGGAACATGGCATTAAGAAAAAGAAAAAAAAAAAACATTGAGTAATAGCATTCATAAACAAAAAAAAAAAAAAATGTATGACAATTCATAGTATTATGTGCATTGGTAATCAGTAAAAATTAAAGTAAATTAATTTCCTACGTGTATATTGGTGGGGGTAGTGGTGGAGATGGTGGTGGCAAAGAATCAGGTTTATTTCTTCTGAGAATTGGTTCACTGTTTGAGGTTTTGTCAAAACAATTTAAAGGTAAATTGTTTGTAATCAGCAAAGCTCCTCCCAATCCTTGGACAATGTTAGGTCTGGATTCTCTGAGTGGATAATCCATACTTCCTTCAGGACTCTGAGTGGGTAAACCTAGAAATGGAAAAGGTCATGTGACAGGAATTATTTCATTTTGTTTTTTTTCTAATTAATAAAAAGAACGCTTACCATTGTTAATTTCTGAATTGTATTTCTATCTTCATTTAATTTCTTTAATTTGTATTAATAGTAATATTAACATGAATTCTATCACTATTAGGTGAATCATTGTGAACAATTAATTTTTGACTTGTTTCATCTTAATTACAATTGCTTTTCAATTTCTTCTATAGGTATCAGCAAAGAATAAGGATCAGAAGCAAAGAATAAGGATCAGAAGCAAAGAATAAGGATCAGAAGCAAAGAATAAGGATCAGAAGCAAAGAATAAGGATCAGAAGCAAAGAATAAGGATCAGAAGCAAAGAATAAGGATCAGAAGCAAAGAATAAGGATCAGAAGCAAAGAATAAGGATCAGAAGCAAAGAATAAGGATCAGAAGCAAAGAATAAGGATCAGAAGCAAAGAATAAGGATCAGAAGCAAAGAATAAGGATCAGAAGCAAAGAATAAGGATCAGAAGCAAAGAATAAGGATCAGAAGCAAAGAATAAGGATCAGAAGCAAAGAATAAGGATCAGAAGCAAAGAAAGTCTTTTGGTGAGACAAACTCTACATTTTATTCTTTAATAGTCGGTTCTCTGTACCACTCTAGAAAGTACTAGACTTCTGCTATCCTCTACCTTTACAAGAGGTTAGATCAGGCCAAAAATAGAGTACTGTTACCATATGCCACTTTCCAGTCTTGATAGACTCCAAAAGCTTCTCTGCGTCCTTGTAAGTGACAAATTATTTTCCACCCTACAACCTCTTTTCTCACAGACAAGATGTTGCAAGCCTCTTTCTGCTCTGTTGCTATTTCCATGGAAAGTGTTCAGAGGAACTACACTCCTTGGTTCCACCAGTCCTAACCCTTAATGGCTAAGATCTGCCATGCTAGGCAACATTGTAGCAAACCACTTTCCTTCCCTTTATATTCCTTTGGGGAAATTAAGTTCTGCTTGGACAGCTTCTTCCCACGAACCACTTCCTTGTGGAACAGACTCCCAAAAGGTTGCTACTCTGATCAATCTTAACCTGTTCAAGTCTAGGGTAAAACCATAATCTTTCCCACATATCCACACAAGCTGTGTGTCTTACTCTGTAACTTTACCTTGAGTGGCCCTTGTACAGAATGAACATCATTGTAAAAAAAACAAAAACAAAACAAAAACAAAACAAAAAACAACAACATTGTTTTAAGTTATTGCAAAGACAAGCAACTGAAATTATAATGAAAAAAATACTCATCAAAAATTAATAAGGTTTGATAATGCTTTATCTAATAACAAAATTCAAGACGTTATTACTAACATTTCTATTTCAAATAAAACAAATGAAATCAAGATAAAAAAATGTAGTAGAAAATAATGAGTGGCAATCTTATCTAACAATAAAAAAATTCATGATATTACTACTAATACTTAGTGTAAATAAAATGTGTGAAATTAATGTTGAACAACATTTCATTTAATAAAGATTAAAGGACAGCTATAGAGGAGTGCTGAAAACCTCTTGGCCCAACCAAGAAGACCTTCCAAACAAAAGCCTTATGTTTTAGTCATATTTTAGGAAGTGGGTTTGATGGAAAAAAAAAAAAAAAAAAAGAAAAAAACTCCTCAGTGTTACATCATAATTCAGTGCTTAAATTTTTCTCACAAACCACTCTTAAGGAGTTCTTTCATCACTAAGTGTTCTACAATTGTGCCTATGCATCAAAGTTAAGCTCATTCAACAAATAGTGAAGAAGACTGTCCTTTTGTCAGCCTGGACAAAGTCTACTGCCTATCATCCATCCTTTCTAACCTTCACAAGCTTTGAATGAAAGGAGATAATATGACTATTGGTCATGAGGTACAAGGGATTTTAACAAAGAAGTAGCCAACCTAAAACAATGGTGCCTTAGTCTACATCAGAGCACTCCTCTTGGGACATTTTTGGAGTATCAGAGTAAGCCTTCTACTTTTCAAAACTAAAAGTCCATTTTCAAGATTACCATCAGTTGCTTCATCACATGGTCTGAAATCTCATCCCTTTCAATAGTAATTTTAGTTTTAGGAAAAGCCAGAAAGTGCAAGGAGTTATATATTATATTATATATTATAAATTAACTGATTTAAAAAATGTTTTTCGCTACACAGTAATAACCATGTTTCAAAAACTGAAGCTAAAAACTTCAAATTTAATTATATAATTAAATTAAAAGCCTTAGTTCCATTTCATCTTCAAGTGAATTTTGGAATAACTTATTTTTAGATTAAACGAGTTTTAAACGCATATATAAATTCATAATTTCCTGTTTCCAAGGATACAGAGAAATCCAATCATTCAGACAGAGGCAGTAGCGTGTTCATTTTTATTAACTATTGTTGTATCAATTATGAGTTACGTTAAAAAAAGAGGTTAAGTTTAGGGAGGGTAGGGATGTATTTTTCAACGAATTCTGACATCTGTTAAACGTATGTCGTCTGGGTTTTTTTCAGCATTTTTTTTGTACTTGTATACTTAAAGATTCTATCATGGGTTGTTTGGGTTAGAATATGTTTTATTTAACTACAATTTTAAAATATTTTTTACTCTTAATTACTAATAGACTATATTTCTTTTTAAAACAAGTAAATGTAATAGAATTACTTAAATTATTTAAAATTATTTTTTCATATCAAATATAAGTATGTATATTACTAGCTCCCATTTTTTAAAATTTTATTTTTAAATATTATTTAAGGAAAATTTTTGACAATGACAGCAAAGAATAGCCATTTCATTTCTCTGATTCAGTTAATTATTTTTTTATAAACTTAGAAATATATAGTTTCTCATGTATGCACAAAGGACATTGGTCATTTAATGACCTACATATTCTAGCTTTTCTTATTAATTTCCATTTTACTGCAAGTGTTTTATTGGATTCTTTTAAGTTGTCCAGTAATCACTTCTATATCGGAGGACTGAAATTAAATAACAGTCAGTACTCTTCTTTGTTTCTAAGGAAATTTTCCTGTTTCTTAATAGTTTGCTTAACTTTTGTAAGGCATCTTTCACTATCCTAATGTGCCTTCAGATTTCAATGTCACATTTTCTCTCCTCTGTTAAAAATCTTAATAAAAATAAACTTAATGAATACAATGTGTAAAAACAACTGATATATAAATCAATAGATCTTGCAACAAAATCTATTTGCTTAGAAGAGAATGTCGATGTGTGAAGGAACAAAAAGAAAACAAAAAACTCAATAATGCAGATTAAATTCTCGGCTTTAGTTGATTTCCTTATTAATATCCAGAATTTCACTTAAAGAAATTTGTGCCATTCATAACATGCACATCAGTCATCATTATAATTTTAACAGTAAATTACTCAACCTTGAGTGGCTCTTGAGTCTTGTATTGGGTGAATTCTCATTAAAAACTAGATTCATATATCCATGCTATTCAAGGTCTTATCCTTTCAATCACTGCGGAATGAATATTCATGATCACAATCCATTAAGGTTGTAGGGGCACCACATGTACTGCATCTGCAGCATCAGTGGTGTGTCCTGGGCAAGATAACTTGACAAGAGTTCAACCCTCTCCAGGCTGGTTTTGAATTTAATATTTTCCTTCTTGACTGGTTGCCAACCAAGGCTATAAGACCCAGTCTGCCTTGCTATTTAGCCATACCTTTGAGATGGTGGGGAGGAGAAGAGATGTATTCATACCTTTCCCAAAGTTATTTGCATGTAAGTAAATGTAACAAACTCAACCAGAATTCAAACTATTTTTAGATTTCTCATTCTGAGCCATTATCCTTTACACCACTGTGCATCTGAACAAATATTAGATGCAGTACCATATTTCCTGTATACTAAGATGCTACAAGTGAAAATGCACCCTACATTTAGTTTGGTATTTTTTGAAGAAAAAAAAAAATTTGAGGATTAGCATACTGTACTGTTCAAGCTGCCAAATGTACAGTGTCACTTTTCTTTCTATTACAACAAATTATCACATTTTTGAACTGATTAAATATTTGTGGTTATTATTATTATTATTTCCAATAGTTTCACTCAAACTATCACATCAGAAACAAATACTTGCCACCACAAGGCACCTCAACATATGACGTGTTCCCATCCAACTCCCAGCTGTTGATGTTTCAGGGCTGTGTTGAAAAGTACAAACACTGTGTTGCATTTGCATTGTTACTACCACTGTTACTGTACGAACATATTATCAACTATCCATTTGTATTATTATAGTAATTAACATTGGGGCTTATGAAGTTACTGATGTAATGGAATAACCTGTCACCTCCATTAGCGACTACATTACAGGTAGTAACTACCTATAAGTATCTGTAAGTCAACAGACTACAGAGACTAGCTGGGATCTGTTCCAGCTAAACAGTCGAACTCTCTGCCTTTGGGCAGAGAGGAACCCAGATAAGGCTCCAATACTCGAGGAAAAAAAACAGAACATTATAATACTAATGGGATATATGGTACTTATTACACATGAATGATAATTGTAGGCTTATATTATACTAGTGAACTTAAGTTAGATCCTGCAAAGACCTAATTGAGCCTCTGGCTCAAAACTATAGAGACCTCTGATCCAGCTTTGAAAACAGCAATGATTATTTTGAAGAAATAACTTTGAATTCCTCAATTTACTCTATGAAACTTCAAAACCTCATTTTGATTTGGGCTATAAATCCAATTGCAGGCAAAAGACCCATTTGGGCTGAAAAATCAATTCAGACTAAAAACCAATTTCTTCAAATCACAAACTCTGTAGAACTTCAAAACATCATGAAAAACTCTCACTTTAATTCTGGTTCCTTAACATTTTGAAGAAATAAAATTAATTTTCCCTCAATTCAAAGTTTTGGAAATATTTTAAATTGAACTTAAAGCAAAATTTTTTAAATTCAAAAGTTTTTGTGTTACTCTAAACTCAATATAAATTAAGAATTTTTTAAATTACTAATTTTTTTTCAGTTATTTTAAAATTTGAATTTTTAACTGTTTCCTTGTCATCCGGACACAAATCCCAATGCTGAATGTTCAAGCACCTGATGAACAGCAGATTTTCAATCCTGGGATCATCCCGATTCCAAAAAGTATACGTCTCTGCAGAGCAAGTGTAGTCAGAGTTAGGAGGGATGTCAGAGATACAGATGTCCAGACAGAATTTGCCATTTATTTATTTAGATGACTGGGGTTTGTGATTGCTCATCTCTTATGACTGGGGTTCATGAGGGTTGGCAAATTTCTCTCAACAATTTGACCTTTCAGTGCTAAGATGCAGGGTAATTTTTGAGGGCATTTTCAGGAAAAGAAATGCATCTTAACATATTGGAAATATGATAATTAGGTTTGCAAATGAATGTAATTAGTGGTCCCAACTCCAACTAAAGATTTCAGTGTCTCTTTTCTTTTTTTTTTTTTGAAATGGTATCTTGTCATCAACATTCCCCCTACCAAGCTGATATAAAGTCCAATTCTGAACAACAATCTATTGTTGTATACATTACTATCTTACTACCTCCCCGCATTCTAAAAGATAGTATTTTGGAGCTGGTTTACACCCCACTTCCATTGTTTACGGTCAAATCACTTTGAAAGCATTGGTTTTCATTCATTCACCAAAGTTAAGCAATGATGAGCTGGGTCAGTACTTATATGGGGGACCACTGGGAACTGTAAGGTTTCACAGAATAGTTAAACTCATAGTTAAGGGTTGGTAAAACTTGCTTAATGTCAGAGCCACAAAACATGAAAAAAACAAAAAACAAACAAACTTATACATGTTTTTGTTATATACACATTAAGATTAAACTTATGTTTTAATCTAATGGGGTTTCAATTCATACACAGTAAATAATGATAAAGATTGAATTTTTTCTTATTTACCTTTTATATTAACTGTGGTGAAAAAGAGCTCAGCCAACATATTTCCACAAGCCACATATTCAAGGTCCACATGTAGCTTGCAAGATGCGGTTTGGCCACTCCCACCATAGGACAATCTCTGCTATAGCTGCGACATTACTCAAAGTTAGCACCACTGAGAAACGACGAGTGCACAGCACAATTAGATCCTAAAAGATAAAATAACCTCTTAAGAACTTACCCTTTAATACCGCAGTTTCAAAAGCAGGGGCCAAATCCGGCCGCTCGAGAATGGCCAAGAGACGATTTCGTTCCTCTTCCAAGAGAGCTCTCTGCTGCAGAAGAAATTGGCGTCGTTCCTCATTGCTCATCAAACGAAAGCAATCTGTATTTGGAGTATCTGGGACATCGATTTCCTTTCCATCATCAGCAGATCGAATAGGTGACCCAGGGTTTGATAACTCCTCACTCCCATCTGCAAATGACACCTTACTGACAGCAGCACTGCCTGCTTCATTAACAGCAGCAGAAGTGCCAGTCCCAGAATGGGGTGCTTTTTCAAGATGTGTTAAGGCTGTTGGCAAACTCTGTGCAGAAGAAAAACTCAATTTTCTTACATAACTGTAATCAGTGTCACTTTGAGCGGTTTCAAATTTCAATGGAGCACAAGGATTTGTACCAGAATCTTTGTTCGACAGAAAACAAGCAGGTAAACTCCGTATGGAACCAGTTGGACTCCGAAGAACACAAGACTGATTGTTAGCAGTGTTCTGGGAAACATAGGAACCATTGAAACGCAGTTCAGAACTTCTCTGTGTACTGGACATGATTGGATCCTGAAGAGGTCCAAGAGAGAGGCGTGTTTTGGATTTATTTGTAAAAGTGGCATTTCTTTTAGGGAAGCCAATGCTTGGAGACAAAGTTCTTTCATTGCGACAGGAGGACAGTGTGCTGGGTTTTGGAATACGTTCCACAGTTGCATTATTATTTTGGTTTCCTGAATTATTGGAACAATTGAGTCTTGCTGTTGGAGATCTTTGGAAACGGTTAGGAAATTCTGAGAGGCTTTCAACATCAGAATGGTCCCTAATGAAAGTATCCGTTTTTTCATACGCACCAGGTGCTGAAGGACTGGTCTTGTAAATTGCCGTGGCTGGTTTTAAGTTTGGTCTTGTGCTTTCAGGTACAGAGCGAGGCTTAGGCAGCGGCGACTTGTTAGTTGGCTGATCCCTTGAGAGGCAAGGTGAAGTTCGTGGTGACACATGATTGTCAGCTTCATTAGTCAAAGGTAACAGGTAGCTTGAATTAAACTTTGGATGCTGAGTGTTCATTCTCTCTGGAGGAAAACTAGAAGGCGAGAGACTGCGGCACTGTTGGGGACTATGATGACGACGGCGAATACAATTTCTAGGGGATAAATTGTCGGGTTGATGAATACGGGGTGAGAGGCTTCGACGAAGACGAGGACTATGATGGGAGAATCCAGGTTGCAAACTGTCTGGTTGGAGACAGGAAGGTGAAAGACTGCGACGAGCATGCTTTGCTGGTTGTAGGTTGTCCCCAAGGCAAGAATTGTTACTCAACGGCTGGGCCCTTGATGATTGCTTTGGTGGTAGTTGCAAAGAATTGCTTTGAATCTTTGTGCCATGCTTTGCATTCTCCTGAATATTAGACATTAAAAACAGAATATTAACAACACACTCAGTAAAGACAGTTGACAAGTATTAACCCAGGAATCATTAAAAACAAGTTATAAATATTTATTCTGTTAGCATTATCAATATGTTGAATAACAAAAATTATCATTATTATAATTAGAATATGAAAGACTTTTCTTTTTTTTTTTTTTTTTTTTTTTTTTACTTTGGGACAAATTTTACTTAAAAAAAAAAAAAAAAAAAAAAAAAACTTGTGCAGTTTAGATTAAGAACTTGTTTGGTACATAAAATGTAAATTAAATGCTGTTCAATTTGGACCAGTATGTTCACCAGAGTTGGTATGCTCACAAGATCTTGGCTTCTTTCCTCTCCAGTCTTCTGCAGGTGTGTCTCATACTAGAGAACTTTACCAGAATTTTGAACAAAACCTTTTATTCAATACACAAGATTGTTCTCAATCTGGCTTTCATACATCATGCGTATCTTGTATTTCATTCTAGTTTATCTTTCACTATTCCTGGTTTGAAAAGCGACACAAAAGTTAATAGATTAAGGAAAAATTAACTGATACAAGATATTCAATAAGCATAGAGTTTGGAATGAGAATAATCTACCCCTGTGGATTGAATAAAAGGTTTTGTTCAAAATTACAACAAATTATAACAGACATTTGTGGGTTACCTAACTTGGCTTTATCAAAACACTGGTTAGATGGCATTGTTTAAGTTCTATAAAATGACAAACATATTTCCCCTTCTTTCTTTCTTTCTTTTGCTCCAAAATGTAGCAGGACATAGATGACGATGTTCCCACTGGAAATTTGTCTTTCACACATCCATATCACATGCACAATCTTAATAAGTTAATAACTTTTTAATATTTTGTTTTCTTTTTCAACTATGTGCATACTAGCACAATTTCCATTAATACATTAATTGTTGTTTATTTAAATTCCATCTTTTGCCTCTTATTTTTACCCAGACTCACACGAGTCTACCAAATATTGCTTGCGGGACAAATGTACCAGGAGGCATAGAATGAATAACTCAAAACCACCAGGAGCCATTAAATATTTACAGAAAAATGTCCACACCATGCAACAAAAGTTGTAACTTCTGCAAAACATTTAAAGAAGTTTGAAGAGTATAACTGCTGGAATGTAAATATAAGAACCAAGTTGTTATAATTGAATGAATAGAAATACATACAATAAAAGAATTGCCCATTTAAAAAAGAAATTCCAACTCATAAAACCTAAATCTTTGGCAAGATGCAAGCAAAAAATCAAATTTTATCCAAAATATACTATATTTAGTTATAGGTACTTACTAAGCTTAGTATGGTAAAAAAAAAAAAAAAGGTCAGAATTTTAGGTAAGAGTAAGAATCAAATTCCAGTAGTAATAGTGAGTAGGAGAAGCTTGCTAAGTACTACAGGGCTCCTTGTCTAATCATTGAATAAAATTTTCAGAGAATTCTCTGAAAAATTCCACTGATTTTGGGACATTTCATAAAGACATTAGTAACTATACAGCTTTTTCATCATATACAATGCAACATCTTTACTCCAAATATAAGTGCACTTATCTTAGCAGGCAGAGTCTGACATGAAACTTGTTTTTAATGGGAACACTTGGAGAGAGAAAAAAAAAAAAAAAAAAAAAAAGAAAAGAAAAAAGGGGGATGGTATTTGTGGATTGCCAGTAGAAGTTCCATATTTCTTATGCTTTTCATTTTCAATGCGACTAATTTCACTAATTTGCGAGAACAAATAACATTTAGCATTTATTTTCAATTTTCAGTCTAAAAAAATTATAGTTTAAACTTGTCATTTGTTGTGTGCCAATTAGAAAAATTGAGATTAAAAAATTCCAACATAAAACCAAAACTTCCATGATATATTTCTTTTCTGATAATTCCCAGATTTGTTTTCCAGGTTGGCTGTAAAAACCTGGTTTAACCCTTAAATGGCTCCAGACAATCTCACCCAGATCATGTCAGAACTATCTCAAAAAACAACTAATTACAACAAAAGAAAATTTAAACTGTTCCAAAATCAAATTTTTTTAAACTTATCCTTCATAGTTGTTGGTAGCATAATAAAAACGCTGAGTAATTTCATTGAGTAATATGGGAAAATACCTATGTGACACACCCTTTATGGTGTGAGCAATCACGGCTCTCCACTACGTCCTGTCTTTTGTAGTTCTCAGTAAATTTTGTCTTTTCACTATTACTCTTAATCCCTGTTCTGCCAGCCACTTACACAAGCAGGATAGACATTGCTTTCCTCTGTCGCTTAATGACCTCCGAATGTCAAAGCCCTCTATGACTTAGAAGTTTTCAACTGTCTCTTTCTGATGTTAGGTGTAATGTCCATTTTGCTTCCATATTTTATGAAACCATGTCATTGTTCACATGTTCCATTGATGGTATTAGGTAATATTTTTTTCTAATACATTTAGTCTTTAAATTTTGTCCTCTGTACCCCATAGATACTATTATGAAATCTATTTGTTTTTAACACAAGTAACAAAACTTTATAAAAGCTAGAATATTGAAAGTTTTAAAATTGAATAGAAATGAAAATGAATTATATTTTACTTAAAAAAAACAACATTTAAATCACCTCAATTTTACATGGAAATGTTTTTAATTTTCTTGCTAAGAATAGTTTTTATTACCACAATGCTGTTGTATTTCCAAATAAAAGTCTTACTGTCACCCAGTAGACATTCAGGTCTTTGTGTAACATGTTAAATTCCAGTACTCAAATTGTAACTTAGTACTTATCAGTCTTGTTATGGTTTAGTAGTATTATTGTTTGGTTGTCAATCTGACTTAATATTTAATAGGATATACCAATTACCAACTTGCTGCTTGCCAGGGCAATGACATATGAGCTAATCTTGCAGATTGTCCAGGCTATTTTGGGTAAAAAAAAAAAAAAAAAAAAAAAAAAAATCCAAAACTGATCTTTTAATGGAGGCTATGATTCTGATGAGTGCAATGAGAATAGAAATCTTCAATTTTAGGATGCTGTTTTAACTGCACCACCTCCAATTTGTAGGCTCTACTCAAAAACACAGATGACAAATTTTCAAAAGTTTAACCCATTATACCATATCAAAAGTGTGTTAGTCACATGGGGCATTTTGTTACCCCCAAATTTATCAAGTACTTGTAATTCCTAGTTGGTAACTGGTTTCTTTTGCTCTATCTTATTACACTCCCGACTCAGTGAGGGCGTTTAGTATGCGGTACAGCTCAGCTTGTTGTGGGAGGCAGACACCAGGGGATTATTCATTTTTGGAAATATAAGGTGACTAACACAGGGTTAAAGACATTATAAATTAATGAAGAGCTCTATGGTACATCAACACCTGTATAAGTCAGGAGGCAATAAAAATTGTTTTCAACAAGATTCCCATATTTTAAAAGTTATATTCAATATCTTTTTTTCTCTCTCAGGAAAATATGCTTCTTATCACACACAGAAAGAAAACTACAAAAACTGTAAAATTTACAGAAGGTAGTGAAGGAAAACCAGAAGAATGGATTAAACATCAACTGCAAGAAAACAGAATGCGTGGTTGTCAGCAAAAGAAGGAGCCCAAAATGTGAACTGCAAATTGTGGATACAAAAAAAAAAAAAAAAAATATGTGGTAAGTGTTTTACCAATGGGTGGAAAGTGCGACACTGAAATCCAAAGGCACATTGGGACAGCCAAAGATGCATTCCAAAAGTTATGCAGATTACTGAGAAATAGACAAATTTTGCTTAAAACAAGGAAAAAGAGTACTAAACTTATACAATATCTGTCCTAGTGCATGGCAGTGAGTGATGGACAATTTCCTCAAAGGTGAAGGAGAGACTTGAAGCAACAGAAATTTGGGTTTACAGAACGATGTTGGGATACCATGCAGCAAATATGTGAGCAATGATGAAGTTTTAAAGAAAATGGAAACTTATTTTGAGGGTAGATAATGAGAAGGAAAGTCTGATACTGACAGATCAGACTGAAGGCAAGAAGGGCAAGGAAAATCATGCATGTGAGCTTTAGTAAATGGATGGTGGAACAGGTTTTGGGAGAAACAACAAAGACAAAATTTATTAAGAGCTACAAGGGGTAGGAAGTTGTAAAGTGTCATGATTGCCTACATCCTGAAGGGACATGGCACATGAAGTTCATTATCTGTTTTTGCTCTTTCTGGTATGAATAGGTGTTTCCTTCCTTCCTTTTTGGTTAAGGTAGTGAAGAAATTCAACATCTTTGTTTTACCATTATCCCTACCACATCCAAGGATCTTTACAGTAGGAAAATCCTTTTGGCCAAAGCTTCCCACCTCCAACACACTTTCTAAAATTAAAGTTCAAAAGATAAATAAAACTATAGCTTTACTGTTCATCTAGCTAGATGCAACTATCATTTCTACTTTAAGAGTTTCCTTTCTTGCAATTCCCACGTCTAGAACTCACTTTTGATTACTCGTTTTCCAGATAATTACAATCTTTGAAAATTTGCTTGGGGTGAAATGATGGAAAAAAAAAAAAAAAAAAAAAATAAATAAATAAATAAAAATAAAGGATAAGAATTTGCAACTATTTACATCATCAGGACTGTTATCCTCATCTTTATTGCCATATTCACAATGTTTCAGACACTGTACATATCAGCCTTCAGGTGATATACACTGGAATTTCAAACCAATCACTGTATTTAGTCCATGGGGTAAATTGTTCTAATTCCACATGCCATGCCTGTTTTGGATATCTCACTCTCAGTTAATTACCTTTAGTAACTCAATTCTCCAAGTTTTTGTTCCTTCTGCTGTGGCCAGGTAGTGAATTTACAACTTTTCGGGTCAAGGCACTTTTTGGGATTACTTCAATCAATGCTTTGGTCCACCGAGCCATGTGTCCTGGTTTCAAGTGAGAGGAATTTCATTTGGCAAAGGATTTATTTTATTAAGAATGTTAGACTAGTTTCTTTCATCTTCTTGTTTTTTTGTTTTTTTGTTATAAATATTGTAAAGCTCTATTCTATGTCCATTAAGTAATATACAGGATTGACTGAAAAATACATTAACTTTGAACAAGATTTTAACTTGCATCCTGTATCCATAAGTGTCCATCATGGGCACCTGTGGATACAAGTTCTAATTGCAGCAGAAGCTAATTTCATTTTCCAATATACACTGCCTACCTAACAGTCACAGAATGTGGAGACAAGTGCTGCAATAATAGTTAATTGAAGCTTCATCTGTGATGTTTATTCCTGGTGTCACTCAGAGTCTTGCACCTCTTAACAACAAAAAAACAAAAACAAAACACACACACTTGACCCAAACTAGAAGCAACCATCAGCTTCCCAAGCTCACAGTTGAATCCTTAAAATTATCTGAAATTTAAGGTAAAGGTTTCATTTAACAAATTGAGATCACTTATTCTGTTAGACATGTAAATTTTTTTTTTTTTTTTACCTTGTTATGTTTGGGGTCATTGGTGGTCACAAGAGGCATACTATGCCTTCTCTTCTTTTGTTGCTGCTCAATAAGAATGTGCTGATAAAGATTTAAAAGGTGGTGGCAGTCTGTCATCTTGCAAAGAGTTTCTGGAAAAAATAAAAAAAATAAAATTTATAAACACACATAATTCTGTCTCTATTTCTGAGAGGAGATATTGTAACTATTTACATTATTTATATTGTTTGGACTGTTGTCCTCATCTTTATTGTCATATTCACAACATTTATATTTACTAAAGAGAATTAAATGATACCAAGATATCCAGAAAAGGCATGGCACATGGAACTAGAATTACCCCAGTAAACTAAATAAAAGGTTCAGTTTGAAGTTCCAACATATATAACCTGAAGAAGGCCAGAATGTACACTGGCAGAAATGTTGTGAATATGACAAAAAGGAGGACAACAGTTCAAAAATGTAAATAGCGTAAATATATAATTCTAGTCTAAATTTTACAAGAGTTCTATTTATTTTGAATCAACAGCACAGAACAAGAATAGTCATGAATTTCTTTTAAAAAGACACTTATAGGAATTAAAATTTTCAGCTTTTCTTGTGCCATTTGCAAAAATCCTAACTAATTATATCAATGCAAATCATTTTGTTTTACCTGGCATTTATATATTTACTAAGCTTTGCTTAGTCTGGCACAGTGTCACAAATTGCTTAGAGTATCTAAATACTGACTGGATTAGGTAATCTCAGTGATAAGTGTGATTTGTAAAATCTGCATAAGCGTGATTTGTAAAATCTGCATAAGTGTGATTTGTAAAATCTGCATAAGCGTGATTTGTAAAATCTGCATAAGCGTGATTTGTAAAATCCGCATAAGCGTGATTTGTAAAATCTGCATAAGCGTGATTTGTAAAATCTGCATAAGCGTGATTTGTAAAATCTGCATAAGCGTGATTTGTAAAATCTGCATAAGCGTGATTTGTAAAATCTGCATAAGTGTGATTTGTAAAATCTGCATAAGTGTGATTTGTAAAATCCGCATAAGTGTGATTTGTAAAATCTGCATAAGCGTGATTTGTAAAATCTGCATAAGCGTGATTTGTAAAATCTGCATAAGCGTGATTTGTAAAATCTGCATAAGCGTGATTTGTAAAATCTGCATAAGTGTGATTTGTAAAATCTGCATAAGTGTGATTTGTAAAATCCGCATAAGCGTGATTTGTAAAATCCGCATAAGCGTGATTTGTAAAATCCGCATAAGTGTGATTTGTAAAATCCGCATAAGTGTGATTTGTAAAATCCGCATAAGCGTGATTTGTAAAATCCGCATAAGTGTGATTTGTAAAATCCGCATAAGCGTGATTTGTAAAATCCGCATAAGCGTGATTTGTAAAATCCGCATAAGTGTGATTTGTAAAATCCGCATAAGCGTGATTTGTAAAATCCGCATAAGCGTGATTTGTAAAATCCGCATAAGTGTGATTTGTAAAATCTGCATAAGCGTGATTTGTAAAATCCGCATAAGTGTGATTTGTAAAATCTGCATAAGCGTGATTTGTAAAATCTGCATAAGTGTGATTTGTAAAATCTGCATAAGTGTGATTTGTAAAATCTGCCCAACTAGAAGAAAAATATTCAGTAAAATAATATATAATGAACAAAATCTGTGACCAACTGGCTATAATTTAAAAAACAGACCTAAGTTGAGATTCTTAAAATTAAAAAAAGGTTTTCATAGATGTTTACACGCCAAAGCTTGCATGACCCAATACAACAGTAAGAGCAGAAACAAAATCCAAAAGAAGAGAATAGCAACAACAATTGTGACAAGACTGATTCTTTATGTACCATGTACCCTCAGGACATAGGTGATCATGGCTCTCCACAACTCCCTATCCTTTGCAGCTCTTAATAAATTTTTTTTCTTTGTTATTTCTCCTAAATCCTGTTATGCATTTTCTTCCTGTCCCTCTTGTCTTCAATCTGTCCTGTGGTTTATC
Organism: Acanthosepion lycidas; assembly: GCA_963932145.1. NCBI lineage: Eukaryota > Metazoa > Mollusca > Cephalopoda > Sepiida > Sepiidae > Acanthosepion > Acanthosepion lycidas. Next base: position 51,187,769 of record OZ010578.1, on the reverse strand, counting down.
AGATTTTTCAAGCCTTCTTTCCTAATCATGTGCCCTAGAAACCAACTGTCTCTTCCTGATGTTAAGTTTGTTTTTTGTTTCCATTTTCTCTAAAACTTCATTGTTGCTCACATGTTCATTTCATGGTATCCTCAGCATCCTTCTATAGAACCATATTTCTGTTGCTTCTTCATCTCTGAAGAGATTGCTCAACACTCACTGCCATAGAGGAGGACAGATATCATGTAAAAGTTTAGTACTCTTTTCCTTATTTCTAGCAAAGATTTTCTGTTTTTTATTACTCTGCTTAGCTTTTGAAATACATCTGTGGCTATCCCAATACGCCTTTGGATTTCAGTGTCACACTTTTCGTCCTCTGTTAAAACACTTCCCACTTGTTTGATTTTGGTATCTCCAATTTGCAGTTTTCACTTTGGGTTCATCCTTTTGCTTCACCAACACAAAAACTGATCAAGGACCTTAAATATAGTTCCTGGATTGAACCACTTAACCAGCAGGGGGTGCCAAACCTCCTGCTGCTGATTTGAATACAATTAGCTTCTATGTAGATCCAACATCAATCATGTTATAAAATTGACTTCTGCTGCACTCTAGCAAAGAGAATACCTTGGCTCAACCTACATTATGCAGTTGTGTCTCATTACTTCTAATGTGTGTCTGTGGTTCTAATATTTTATTCTTTTTTACAGTTTGTTTTTTTTAAATTTAAAAACTGAAAATTTTAAAATCAGTTGCAAATTCCCCATTATGTAACAATTAACTTGTCTGTCTTATATATGGCATCTATATCTTTTTTTTTTGAATTCTGAAAAGTGTCTGGCCCTAAGAGGTATAAATGATAGTATACCTCTAGTAAAAGTAAAAAAGAAAGAAAATAAAAGACACTGAAGATGAGAAACAATAAAACCCTACCACACATGGTTACAGAGTTTGAAAGAATAAGAGAAAAAGAAAAAGATTAAGGAGAGAGGACAATAAAAGAACAGGAATTAAGATATAAGATGACAACCGACAATGCATTAAAATTTTTGAAGATCAAAGTTAATTGGGAACTAAGAAGCTGGAAGAGAGTTCTACAAGCAAGAAATGCAAATAAAGAAACTGTTAGCATAGAACTTGGTTACATCTAACTATTCCAACTATAAAATGATGAGACCTAGCGGCCAACCTAGTACTGCATTCAAATTTGCAAAGTTAAGGTATCAAAGAGGAAAGCTTACGTTTGTGTTCATCAGACAACCATTGGACTTGATCTGTTAACTCTTTCACCTTTTTGTTGTAGTCATCTCGTTCTTGGGTTAACTTTATCAAGGCTTCTTCTCGCTGTTCCCCAGCCCTAAGGAAAAAAAAAGAAAGACACATTGATGTCTATACTCATTTAATGACTAACAAAATTTTAAAGTAGTTTCAAATATTTTATTTGTTACAATCTTTTAGCATATCAGTTTATATTCAAGTATTCACTTTTAAATTTTTTTTTTTTTTTTTTCAAGTTCTTTTCTAAATTCTACTTCAACTCTTTATTTCTAACATCTCCAACTAAACTCTGAAATTTTACTTATTTACTTATTTCCCCTCAGTAAGATGGGTTCACATGCTCCCTTGGTTTTTAAACAAGAATAGAGGTTTATCCCTTGTTTCCAGTTTAAAATTGGGTTTCCAGTTCCTTCTAAAATTTTTTCCATCTCTTTCACTTCTAGTAGCATTATTGCCTTGCTTGTGGTGAATTGATTAAAGAAAAAAGAAAAAAACCTTCAGTGAGAAAGAGAAATTGAAATGGCTACTATGTCTTGTCTAGTACCAACCTTGAATGGGCTATCATTTAAAAGTAAAAATATCCAAATAAAGATAACATGGAGGAGAAAAAAAGTAAAAAACCAGAAAACATCTGTTCAATGGCTGGAAGTGTGTTAGAACTGAAACATCAACTGAATTCATGCTATCATTATTGAAAGATCATGGTGAGCATTTAGTGGGACCAATATAATTTGATACATCATAGCTTTCTTCAACATAGCCAAAACAAGTAATACATATAGATATACAGACTGTTCGAAATAATAGTACATTCAGAAGTCAAAAACATCCATAAAAAAGATCCTGCATCAGTTGCCCTTATGTTTCAAAAATAATGAACTAAGTTGAATCTGCAAACAAAAACAAATTAGTGCACGCTTTCTTTTTGTTTAACTTCTCATCTATGGATGAGCATTATTGCAAACATCTCAACCATTTTCTTACAAGAGATTTTCTTAATCAGGCTCAGGCACCTTGAAAAATTTTTTTCTTCAAGTACAGAATTCTTGAGAATGGAAACCATATTGCTGCTACAAATATGTAGAAAATATTTTGATTGCATAACTCAGTAATCTTATATTGAAAAGAAAAAAAAAAAATGATAGAAATATCAAAACTCAGATGACTAAAGAGAAACAGAAACTCTCATGATAATTAAAGTTAAAAAATAAAAATGAAGTAATTCCTGTATATTTCTCAAAAGGTATATACATTTAATCCAGCTGTATGCAGAGAGAAAAATAGATGTTACTTCAAGGTTTGTTTTCATGCAAATTAACCATAGATTTATTATCTCAGGCAAACGGTATTCAATAGATCGCTACCAAATTTGTCTTTATAAACTAGAAAAAACAGATTACAGGTGTCCCTATCTAAGAATCCATTTTGTAGTTTAGGTATAAAAGCTTTAATTATAGAAAAAGTATTATATTCATTGCCACCAACAATCTTCCAGAAATAATGAAAACAAAGAAAAAAAAAAAAAAAAAAAAAAGAGTTAAACTGAAAAGATTGATCTTGATAGACAAAACATCTAAAATCTAGAGACTTAACTTCTACAGCCAAGTGGCTGGAACATGAGTGTTCAGATATCTATACATGGGGGAAGATCTAGTTTTGAATCTCACCTTAGTAAATTTGTCAAGGACATGACTTCTGGATAATATTGGCCTGGAGAAACGATACTAGTGTATGGTGCTGTTGAGTAATGCTTGAAAAACCAAGTCTGGCATGTGAAATTGGGTAGAGAACTGTTCAGAATCAGTCAATGGTTAGGCAGTAACAAATCATAGTGACTGTGAGTTTCAGTATGCTGGCACTGTTAAAAACTGCAATGATCACCCCCAGGTTATATACTCTTCCCCACAAACTGTAACTAATGTTTGCTCAGCATAGTTACAGTATAAACTGCACTTTGGCTATGTGTGTATTGAAGAAATGCAAATGTGCCAGAGCAGATGTCTGCAACAGGATTAGCGAGCCATCCTAGCAGACAGGTATACTCAGAAATAAGCAACCAGCCAATTGCTTATAGTTTCTTTTCTTAGCTGACATATATACTCTTTTGTACCAAATACAAAAGCCATCTGGAATAGGCCAGTGGGAATTTTTCAACTTAAAAATAAGTGTGCTGATTCAAATAAATGTTCTGCCAGGAATTTTTATATAAGTTTATTAAACATGGGAGACAATTGTACAGGGGATAAAATTCTTAGTACATTAATGTGTGCTGTACCAAATGGAAAATTTACAGCAACAATCTGTGCCGGCACTGGTATTTGCTACACAAAAGTAGGCCAAAAATAGATCAATATGGATTACCAACAGACTAAACAGAATTACTGAAAAGTGAGTAGCAGTTACAGTAGTGTGTGGAAGACAAAAATGAAGATTATGCCCAAATTAAAATAAAAAAAGTGTTTACTGCTGGCAAGTTGATTTTTCACTTTTAGAAAATCAACATTGCACCTGTTGTGAAATCTGGGGTTTGATGTGATAAGTAGTGACACCAAAAATTAGATTATTAGCTTTTACCAATGTCTGAGCATTTAATTTTAAAGATATATATATTTTCAGACTAATTTCCACAGGTTTTTGCTTACAAACTGACTTCAAAATTTTATTATTTCAAGAATAAATCCAAATAAAAGTTGATATCTTTTGTATTAGATACACTGAATTGAAAATATATTCAAACCAGAATTCTAATTATGAATCCCACAAGTGAAATATAATTTTTTTTTTTTTTTACTGTCCAATAAGTGAAAAAAAACTGTAAAAATAGAAAAAAAAATGAATAATGTTTGTTAGATCATTTGTTAGATCATAATTAATAAAAACAAAATGTGTATATAACACCATAAAACTGCTGAGCACAAATTATGAGACAAAATGTTTTAAATTGGCATTGTTTATTGAAAACCAAACTAAAACGGCTGCACTGTATAACATCATAATAGAGCTAAATTATTCAGTATAATTTCCCTTTGAAGTAAGTGATGGTCTTATTTGATGGCACAATGATTTAGTAAATGTATTTGTGCCTTGCATCGTGTCCATATACAATTTGTAAAGCTTCAGTAAATTATAAATTTTATAAGACTTTCACTGATCACTGGAATGAAATTCCAATGCTATGATTTTGAACCTAAAATTAATCTTTTAAACTTGTTTCTTCAAAAATACAGTAACCATTTATAAAAAAAAAAATTATTTATATTTTGTGTCATGTCAAACCCCAACTTTCAAATTGAGTGCAATACCATTGGTTCCAAAAGCAACTTGCCCTACTGAACATATTAAATCAACTTACTTTGCCAATTCCTGGATAAGATTTGCAACTCTTAACTTGTCTTCATGGCATAAATCCTTGAGGAAAACTTTTCTTGTCTCGTTTATAAAATTTTTGCCATCTGATCTTTGGGAAGCGTTTTGACTTTCTGTGGAATTTTCACTAGCAGCCTAAAAACAAATACACAAGTCATTTTTATATAGGATTCATAACTTAACATCATTGAGAGGTTAATATTTATAGCCTTCTAGTGGTCATGGCTTGTATGACAAGCAAGCATTTTTTTTTTTTTTTTTTTAAATGTTAAGAAAAAGTTCTGGAAATTTGGTTTCAGGTTACAAAATTTTCAGACAGATAAAAAAAAAGTTAAAGAAATAAAGATTCATTTCAGCTAACAATAAAGTAAAAGGTCTAATTTAGCACTGTTTATATTGTAAATTGATTCCCCATTCTAAAATTTTTACAGTTAACCCCCCAAAAAATAACGATTCAGTTTAGCTAACCTGACAGACAATGGTCCCATTTAGCACTGTACTTATATTAATAACCGAGTGCCTTGCTAAAAACAGGTTTTAGAATATTCAGAAACTAAAGTGATAAAATATTCTGGGCAAGTGGGGCGGGGTCACATTAGTAATAAAAGGAAACTCAACAAACAGACCTTCGTTCCTGCAATATGTCAAAAGGATGTTTTTTTGCCATGACACTGCTTTTATTTTAACTACCTTGACTCTTCAGCATTATTTTTTTTAAAAAGTGAGGATTAGAATTGTAATAAAACAAAGATATGATAAAAGTGAATAATTTTTTGTTGTTCTTGAGAAATTACAAGACACTATTTATTTATATTAGATAGTGTTTTTTTTTGCAAGAATAATTTCATATTTGCAACACACTAAAACTATTACAATTAGAACTAATGCAATATTTATCATTTACCAATTTATAAAGAAATAAGAAAATTTTTTATTCATAAATTTATAAACATTTATTAAATTATTAAAATGTTTGAATAGACTATCAGGAAATCCTTATTATTTACCATCTTATAAAGTTTGAATCAATTGGCAATTAGCCAATGTTTTAGTAACCATTCCAATAAATAAATAATGTAAATAAACCATCTAGTAAATACTTTATTATTTTTGTTGTCAATTCTCAAGAACAAAGAAAATGTATAAATTTGCTTTCATATGTCTAGGTTACAATTGTAATCATTACTTTTTAAAAACAAACATTGCCAAAAGATTGAAGGTAGTTAAAAAAGCAAAAACTGTCCTTTTGCCACACCATCTTATTGCAGGCATGAAGGTCCAAGTTTGCCAAAAATTTGGTAGCCATAGTTATGTGAGGACAAACAAAAAACAAGACATTTGGTGATTATTGCGGGAAAATTAAAATAAGGGAGAAAAAAACAATTTGTTTAATCAAACTTAATTAATGAATTAATCTTTTCCAAAACTGTGTAAAGAAACAAATCATGCGGCTTAAAAATGACTTATTCAGCCTACTTTGATTTGTTCTTTTGAATTGTAAGAATTAACTTATGCATTTTAAGTCAATCTGTTTATTTAACCCATTTCTTTAAAAAAAAAAAAAAAAAAAAAAAAAAGATTGCATATACAAATATAAAAGCAACACATTCACTTAAGTCAATCACAGAATTACAATCTTAACATTCCAGATTCCTTTATTTTTCTTTTTTTTTTTTATTATTATCTGTGAATTACTATGAATTCTTGGAAGATAGAGTGATTTTCAACTTGCCTTATCCAATGTTTGGAATGCAGAGTTTTCATTCTCTTAGGCTGGTTATCATACAAAGTTAGAAGGTCAAGTTCACTCTGCTAATAAGCCCATAGAAGGAGAAGAGAAATGGATTCAGGTCTTTCCCAAAGGCATTTATGTGAAAGTGAAGGCAACAACCTAGCAGGGAATTTGAACTCGGCTGGGAGATTCCACTTCCTATGTTGATATCCACGACACTACATGGAAGAAATCTGATGAAGTCCATAAAGGACGAAACATGTCACACAATATATTTTTCCACTTTGTCATTAACTTTCCTAACATTATGTTAAATGCATAACACTACAGTACACTATAAGTAAAAGTAAATAACTGAAGTCATAAATAAAAGAGAATTATAGAGTCAAATTAATATTTTATGGCTATTCAAAAGCATTCAGAATATGCATTAATATTTGTTTGAACTTTTATATAGAGTGTCTGAAGTTTCCTGTGTGCTGAAGAAGAATCTGCAAGATTATGAGTTCTGGCGTGGCATCTCGGTTCCTGTCACTTTCCCCATCATTGTATCAGCTTCCCTGTGCCTTTTCTATAAATATTTTTATGGTAACTGTTCTGATGAACTCTCCACTTTGGTACTTTAATCTCATGAATTTAAGTGTACTGCGTTGACTTTCATCATGCATGATATTCTCTACATTGACTACATCATGACAGAAAAGGTGTGCAGCAAAATGAATTATCAGATAAATGGCTATAAAAGACATGCCAACTACTATAAACAAAAAAAAAAAAAAAAAAAAAAAAAAAAAAAAACTGAAGTGGCATAGCCAGGTAACCAGATTGTGAAGCCTCTCCAAGACCATCCTACAACAGTACAGTACAAGGAGAAAAGGGAAAAGGTACCAAAGAATGATTGATGGATTTGTTTTTTATGGCTTATCTACCCTTTGCAGGTTATTTGAAACCAGAAAATCTCTAGATTCTAAGAATTTTTTTTTTTTTTTTTTTGAGATAAGGACTTAATGATAAAAATTAGCTGGGGGATGAATAAGTAGATTCATACCTTCCTCACCCCAAAGATATTTGCATCTAAGCGAATATAATGAACCCAAATGGAATTGGAACTTGGCTCTCCAATTTCCAATTCCAAGCCATTATACCACCCACACATCCAAGCTTACAGCACATGGTACCGACCATTCCCTAGTTGGGTGACTGCATGGGAATACCATGTGCCAGAGAAAGAGATACTTGGACAATGTTGCCAAATGAACTGGCAAATGTTTTGCCCAGACATTGACCAATGACCAGATTAAGTTGAGATTTCTTGTTGAGCAAGTCACCATGTAGTGCCCCTGGTGAGTTATGGGATAAGGATAAGAAGAAAACTAGAGTGGCAGCTAGATCTAATTTTACTGTTAAGATTTCTAAGAGTAAGTTCTATACTAATAGTTTCTTCTCTTGCACTTCACTTGTGGAACTCTCTTCCAGCTTCTTGCATTCCTGTTGATCATGATCTTCAAAAATTTAAATGCAATGTTCATCGTTATCGTCATCTGTTTCCCTGAATCCTGGTCTTTTTAATGTCATCTCAGTTTCCATCACTCTTCTTAGTAAGCCTTTGCATTGTAGTGGCTTTATCACCTTGCCCAAAGTTACATAAAAAGAGAGAGAAAAAAAGTGGAATATTGTCTCATTACTATGCTACAGACCTATTAATGTTCTAACTGGAATGGAAAAAAATACACCACATGCATATATTGTTTGACATCCTGAGTAAACTTCACCTCCCCAAATGTTTTGAATATCCAATAGCCAGACATAACTAGTAATCAGAAGGAAGAAGAAAGACTAAAACATCATTGTAACAAAATAATGAGGAGGCATATATAACTTATTTTTATTAATAATAAAATAATGATAAGTCTGTTTGGCAAAAATAAAAGAACAAGGAAAAATGCTTACATATTCATTTTGCAAAGGAGAGACATCTTTTATAACATGTCCAGAAGAAGTGGTTGAAGACTTCGGCTGAACTTTGTAAGGTTGCCATTTGAGGCTTTTTGACTTTCTATTGTTAGTAGGATCAACACCTGGTAAGGGAAAAAACCACAAATCATGCATAAAAAAAAATTGTTATACTTCAATATTTCATGGCATTACCTTCACTCACTACACGCAAAAAAAAAAAAAAAGAACCATTCAACAAGTAATGAGATGATACTTTTAAAAATGGAAAGAAAGGTATAATTTAAGTTTTAAGCTGTTTGAAATTCTTAAATGAAGTATTCTTACCAAGTTTTGATTAGTTTACCTTACTGTTGTTTTTTGCAATGCTTAAGTTGATTTTATTTGATTTTTTTTTTATTTATTTACATTGTCATGAATATAACTTCTCACAATCCATAGGATAAACATGATTATTAGAAGAAAAAAATACCAGGACCTTGCACAAGAGTTGAAGCAGTACATGAAAAATTGTGCACATAATTATTGTAATGCAAACCTTCTTATTGATGGATTCCAGGAAAGACTGGAAAGTGTTGAAGGAGGTGCTAGAGATTTGAAGAAAATGTTACTCAATCTCCAGCAACATGCACAAAACTCCTGGTATAAACATGAAAATACCTGAATAATTAGCAAAATTTATTACTCCTGTGTTTGATTGATTTGGTCGGTGGGATTTTGAATTTTTTTTGACCTATCAACGTTTTGTGGGTTACTTAAACCAAAAACATACTATTAATAATATTTGGTCACAAAAAAAAATTCTTCTTGTACTCCAAAGTACAAGAAGAATTTTTTTTTGTGACCAAATATTATTCTTAAGAAAAAAAAAAAAAAATTTGATTTGCAGTCCTAATATTATTTAAACCATAGATGGCAGGAGGTTGAAACCCAGGTAGAGATTCTCATTATTTGGCAGAAAACTAACTTCTTGATGTTATTGGCCTGTAGAGGCGAATCCTAGCATGTGGTACCTTTGGAAAGTGGCTGAAAAGCACACTATGGGTTGACCCAAGACATGTGACTGAAACTGAGTAGATTGGTTGAGTTAGCACAAAGTACTGGCCTTATTCAGAGTGTTGATCACACACCAGATAATGCGTGCTCTCTCCCAGAAACCCTAACTAAGATCTGCTCAGCACAGTTACAGTATAGACCACAGGTGGGCCTTGTGGGTGTTGAATAAATGTGCCTGAGCAGGCGTCTGCAATAGGGACTGGCTAGTTTCCTTAGCAGACAGGCATACTCAGATACCAGCGACTAGCCATTTTACAATGTTTAGAAATTCAGACAAATTTATGACTTTACAAGTAAACTATTAAGCAAGGAATGATGGGGGGAGACCCCAAAACACCTAGACACTTACCAGGGATATAAGCATCAGCACCTGGACGTGAGCCTTTAGAATCTGTATATGATAGATACATAAAAAAAATTTGTTAATTAAAATATATGTACACCAAATCTTTCTACAGCAAAAAGAAAACCAGTTTATCTGCTAGTGTGTTTGATCTTCATCGGAGATACCTTAATGCTGCAGCCATAAATAAACTTAATACACATCAAAAACAAATAATAGTAATAAAAAAAAAAAAACTTAAAAAGATAAGCTATAAGTTAAGATAATATATAAACTATAGCTAAGGAATTTCAGCATTTTCTTTCTCTAAACTCCTACAGAATGTAATGGAAGAAAGGACTAAACATCAACTGCAAGAAGACAGAATGCATGGTTGTTAGCAAATGGAACAGATCAACATGCAAATCACAATTTGGAGATACCAAAATCAAACAAGTACAGCAATATAAATATCTGGGAAGTGTTTTGACAGGATGGAATGTGCAACACTGAAATCTGAAGATGTCTTTCAAAATCTAAGCAAAGCAATAAGAAACAAAGATTTCGTTAGAAACAAAGAAAAGAGTGCTGAGTTGCTATGTAACACCAGTTCTTCTATATGGCAGGGAATAAAGACCAATTTCTGCACAGATGAATAGACTTGAAGTAACAGAAATGTGGTTCTACAGAAGGATGCTGAGAATACCATTGACTTATGTGAGCAATGAAGTTTTAGACTAGAGAAAAATGGAAACAAAAGACACTTAATATCAGAAAGAGATTATTGAAATTTCTAGGTCACATAAAAAAGAAGAGCCTAGAAAATTTGATACACAGAGGACAGATTGAAGGCAAAATGATCAGAGGAGAACAAAAGGCTTAGAAGAGATAACAAAGCCAATTTATTAAGAGCTACAAAATAACAAAAAAAAAAAAAAAAAAAAAAAATTGTGGAAAGTCATGATCGCCAACGTCCTGAATTGACACGAGAGTTAGAATATTTATTAAGATAAAAAAAAAAAAAAATGATATGAACTTTCAGCAAGACGCTCTTCTAAAATAAAATACTCTGGGAGTTGGCGATTCAGTCAGACCACCTTATTCAAAATCAAATGAGATAGAGAAGAGAGAATCTGTTAGATGCTAATTCTCATAAACTAAAGAATGAATAAAAAAAAGACTTATTTCAAAAATAAAGAAAAAAAAAGCAAAAGAAAAAGACCTTGCACAAGAGCTGATGCAGAATATGAAGGATGAGGTTGTGCACCTACAATGCGAGACATCTCATTGACTGACAGAATTGGAAAAGTACTATTTGATTTGGAGAACTACTCACTGAATTACCAGTGACTAACACGCACAAAAAAACTCTTGGTAAAAGTGTAAGTAAACATGAAAAAGCACGAGTTACAAAAAAAAAAAAAAAAACTGAGTTTAGTCACCCAATCTTTAAAATTCTTAAAGACTGGATGATTTATCCAATAATGCGATTTTAAGCACAAGCGTAAAAAAATGTTGAAGAACCTAACTTTCAAGATTTGATGTTTTAAAGAGGAATAACGAGTATTAAAAAAAAAAAAATCTGGTCTTTGTATAATTATTTTTGTTTGGCGCTTTGAAAAAGGAAATCAAATGAAGTAATTTTATCAAATGAATGAATGAATGAAGTTTAGGTAGTATTTGCAAATTGCAATATGAAAATTGATAAAAAAATTCAGTCACTCAAATGATAAAAAAGCCCGTAGAAAAATCCAAACAAAATAATGAAAAAAAAAAGTAATAATAATAAAAAAATATGAATTAAACTTGAATTTTTTTTGTATTAAAGTTTAAACGAAACAAACGTAATTTTACTAAAGACGAAAAACAAAGTGGAAATTAAGTAATTAACAAACAAACAAAAAAAAAAACGATGAATAACAATTCTTTCTTTTTTTTTTTTTTTTTGGTCATTACAGAGAAAAAAATGAGCAACAGATTTTTGTTTTGTTTTTAATATTCAAATAAAAAAACATAAGACTGATAAAATCAATAGGATAAAAGAAAACTAAAAGACAATGTAAATAAGATGAATTTGTTTACGGAACTGGAATAAAGAACTCATACTCTGACTGAAATTGACTTAGCAACGAAAAAAAAAAAAGCATTGTGCTAAATTGCAACATAAACAGTTGTTCATGGTTACGTTGTCGTACTCGTAATTATGTTATGTTGTATTTATCAAAGAAACTTCAAATTAAAAAGGTCCTATAAAGAAATATTCTATATTTCAGATAGCTACAGATATATTATATTTTAATTTTTTCATAAGGTCTAACTTTGCATTAACAATTTGTCAAATGTTTTAAAAAAAAGTGAAAAAAATTTAAATAATGACGTCCACCACCGGCGTTACCGGTGAAAGTAAGCAACGTTTTTTTCGCCTTTTTAATTTTTTTATTATAATTATTAATTAATTATTATTAATTTTCGCCTTTTTAATTATTAAGATTATAACCAATTGTAAAGAAATATAAAGTTAAAATAAGTTTACGAGTGTAAATACATTCCTTTCTTTTAGAAAAATCAAAACAAAAAAAATCCGATAAGTTGATGATGACAGACAGGTCATTTTTTATTTTTTAAAAAGACTAAGTTTTTTTTTGTTTTTTTTTTTAAAGTAGGAAAGAAAGCCAAGTCGTTCAGTTGTTTACCTTCAGTTTTCCAAAATATCCCGTTAGTTCCGCAGGGATGTTTTCGTAAGTCATTATTATGCTTCTGGGTGTTAATATTTCTTTTGACATTGTGTGATGTCGTTATTAGCGCTGACGCCATTCTAAAACCACCGTCACAAATCCGTGACGCACGCGCACTTTATTTGGGCCGTTCTTTTGGGGGGGGGGGCTGTTTCTTTTTCTTCTTTTTCTTCTTCTCTTCCACCGACAAACACTTGTGGCTTATTGCCAATTGCTAGTAAAGCCGAGCTTCTAAAAAATAAAAATTGAATTAAGACGTCGTGCCAATGGGTCAATTTGGAAAATTCGTTAGTGCAAATCCACTAGAAAAAAAAAAATTAGAAAAGTTTCTTTTTTTTTTCACGGGTAACGTAAGTGAAAAATCAGATGTTTTTTTTTTTAAACTGATAATTTAATTTGCATATTATTTGTGGTGTGATTATTAAACTAAAACTTTAAGAAAGTTATTTAAACTTTAGAAAAAAGTTCAATAACCACGCCACAAATATGACAGTGAAATTTAAATTAAAATATTACTTTTTTTTTTGGATATAGTTTTAATTTAAAAAACATTCTAATAACGACCTTATCATGAAATGGGAAAACCGGAAAAGTGTAGGAATAAACAGTGACTGTGTCACGCAAATAAGACGTGGCTAATATTTGTAGATAGAGAGAGACCTATTTGTTATATATCAAATGTCCTATTTCCATCATCAGCATCATCTGATTTCTACGTTTTTAGAGAAATGGGGAGGTGCTACACATAAGATGGATCCCTAGGAATCAGGTTTCAGTGGATTTTGTTTTTACCTGTTTCAGACGAGACAGGCAAAAAAAAAAAAAATCACTGGGACAGAACTCTCAATAAGGAGTTGAGGAGCAGGTAAGGCTAGTGGAGCTTTTGTTTGAGAGAGCATAACATTTTCGGTCTTAAATACAATAACATTTAAAGAAGTTCAAGTGTAGTTGCAGTTTCAGTTTCGTAGTGTTTTTTTTTTTTTGTTTTTTTTTTTACTTTTTATTGAAAATCTGCGACTCAAACAAAAATGTGATTTTTTTTAAATGAAGAATAAAAACTTTAAGTTAACTGTTCAAAAGCTTTTGGATATTGTTGAATTTTCTTTTTTAAACTCTTTTCTGGGTGTAAGATTGTAGTAGAATTAAAAGAAACATTGTAGAGTGTTGTGTTGCCTCTGTATTTAGAGAAAGATTCACCTACATTAAACAAGTCTTTCGCATTAAACTTAGGTACCAACACGAAATCGCCGGAAAATGAGCATAGCAGGATAATAAAGGCCTTTAAACTTGACGAAAATAATTTTTATTTGTCTAACTGTTTATGTTAGGATAAAGAGGAAAGATCAAAGTATTTTTTGATTATTTAACTCAATCAAGCATTGAATTGAGCAAAAAATTAAATACAGACACTACTACTCACATAAACGGTGAGCACCACATAGTGGCATCGTTAGCAACGAATCAACTACACACACAAAAAACTAAAAGAATTAAAATGAAGTCACTTTGGGATTTGGATACAATGTTAAACTTAATGTCATTAATGACAATTCTACGTATTTGCTAAAAATCATCGTCTAACAAGTACAGCGAATGATTTTTTGAACAACATTGAGTTAAAAAATCGAAACTTATGGCAAGCGAACAAAAAGTTTTTTACTTTCGCTTTTTAAAAAGTTTCAAAGTAATAAAAAAAAAACTTTAAAATATTTCATTAAAAATATTTTTAAAAGTAGTAATTTTAAAAAAAAAATTTAATTCTCTTAATTTAATCAAATCAATAACGTTATACTTTTATTTCCTCAAAGTCAAACTTAAATTTATTTTCAACCAATCGGATGCTTAGCTGTTTCAACGTTGTCCGGAACAATTTTCTTTTTTTTTTTATTTTATCTAACTAAAAAAATGACAATTTCTCTAAGCAGTTCTTGCTTAGCTTACAGAGTTAAGAAAGTTTATACTGATATTTCTGTGTAATGTGTATTGCTTCTAGAAATCTATAAAAAGTCATCTACTTTTTTATTCTTATGTTGTACAATTTCCTTTCATTGGAAAGTGAGGGAAAAGTCAACTTTACTTTGACATTTCAACACACTACAATACATCGCAACCTCTCGTGACTTCTTTATATTTTTTTATTCTTAAAATAACAGCAAAGAACTAAATGGATGAACCAGAACATAAAAGGCGGCTTCGAACAAACCGACCCTTTATTGTGGATAATTTACTTGGCGTGGATGAAGTACTTGATCACATTCGCTGCGAAGAAGTGTTATCTGAAAGCGTCATTGATCGCATAAGTCAGATAAAAGAAGAAAGACAGAAAATTCGCTTGCTTTTGGATTTTCTCGATAAGAAAACAAGCGATAAATTTGACAAATTTTGTTCCATCCTAGACAAAACGGATAATAGTTTAATTGCAGCAAAACTCAGAAATTCTGCTGACACTTCCTCTTTTCCATCTAATCATGAAAAAGTCCCGGTGAAGCGGTTCGGGAGTATGAGTGACGAAGATAGAGAGATCTTTAGAAAATTGCACGTGGAATTTGTTGAAAACATGTCAGATGTGGAGAGTGTTATGGACAGCTTAATTAGCCAGGAAGTACTGAACCGCGCCCATAGATCACTCATTTTCCAACACGGAGAAAGACGACAACAGGTGAGAATGTTACTAAATATTCTCCCCAAAAAAGGAAACATAGCCTTACCAGCTCTTCTTACCGCTTTTAAGACGTCGAGTAATGATTATCTATATGAACAAATACTGAAAACTAAAAGGAAAACAAACACAGCAAGTTGTAGCACTGCAAAATGAAGTAGCAGCAACCCTTCCAAAAGATAAGAAAGATATTTTTTTTGTCAAGTCAACACAATAAAATTCATTTTTTTACTTGATTACTGTGAAAAAAAAAGTATAATTTTTTTATGAAGCGCATAGGAAATCAAATACATATGATATTAAACAAGGAAAATTAATTCTAAAATCTAAATTTTTAAGAATTAACATTCAACCGCAACTGGTCGAAAAAGAGAGGAATCATGGACTAAATTTATAAATAGTTTTTTTTTACTTATCATGCTATATCCAAAATTGCCAAAAAAACTTACAGTAACTCTAATAATGAATGTCGGCCATTCTTTATCCCAGGAACGTTGAAAGACTGCACCGGATCGACAAACTGTTTTTGTCCAACGAAAACTTAAAAAGAACTTTAAAAGTTATATGGAGAAAAGTTTAAATGTTTAATCTGCAAACTTAATCAATACTTTTTCGATGGATTTTACAAGTGCATCGTTATAAAAAAGATGTACTTTTCTCTTCCTCTCAACTACTTTTTTCTACTAAAAAAAAAAAAATAAATAACGAAATTTCTTTGACAATTTGACATTGAGGAAGTTGAAATTGAAAAGTAACAATATTGCAATTATGAAGTTTCTTAGCTTTCTTGCTGCTATATAAATTTATTAACACATTTACTTTTTTTCCTCAAGAAAAAGATTATTGAATAAATGTTTTGCTGTTAGTGTTCGTACGTCTCGGATTGAAAGATTTTTAAATTTTAAGAAAATTTAAATTAAGAGGAGAGGTGGATGGGAATCAATAATCAATAATAAAAAAAATGTAATGAAAAATCTCACCTCTTTTATTTATTTATTAATTTAAAAAAAAAAATTCCAAAAGTTGATTAGTATTAGTTGATTACTTTTTTACTTTTCTTATTTTTTATTTATTGCATCCATAGAAATAAATTTCGTAAAAATATTGATCATTACATTAAGGTTTAAAAATTCTGTAGATTGCTATTTTAACTTCTGGGATTAAATATCACCTGAATAATTTCTGGGATTACATATCACCTGAATAATATTGATTATACTTTTAAGTTAAAGACCAAAAAATAAATAAATAAAATAAAATGAAATAAATAAATAAAAATTGTCCATTGTATGATTATAAGATAATGAATGAATCTAAACATGTGAGTAATCAATATTAATGATTATCGAACCAATTTCCTCGCAGATGAAGAGAAGACTTGAGTCAACATAGATCTGGTTCTACAGAAGAATGCTGACAATACCATTGATGGAACATGTGGACAAGGAATCTTTGAGGAAAATGGGAACAAAAAACACTTTTGCTTAGGATCAGAAAGAGAGAGTTGAAATTTCTTTGCCACATAATGAGAAAAGAAGGCTTGGAGAATTTGACACTCACAGGACATTTAAGGCAAGAGGAACAGTAACGAGCTTGTGTAAACTGATGGCAGAACAGAGAGTGGGAGGGATAGTAAAGAAACAAACATTACTTAGAACTACAAAGGATAGGAAGTTATGGAGAGCCGTGATCGTCCATATCCTGAAAGTATGTGGCACATAAAAGGATGTATTTTAGACATTTGTCAAGAAGTAGTAGTGCAATTGGAGCTTCTCGCATGAATTCTTTTGTATAGTTTTCCCTCTTACAATGTTAGCCAAAAACTTGATAAGAGGAGACAGACATTGCCTACAGCTACAAAGAATAGTTATGGAGAGTCATGATCTCCCATTCCTGAAGGAATGACACATCAAAGTTAGAATGTATGAAAACTGCTATGGTAAAATAATTAGGGAACCTGGTCACTTTTGACAGTCGATTTATTAAAGTAAAAATGTACTGAAAATGACTACTTAATAAAATGCTAAAGCAACTGGGTGCCTCATAATTGTGGCCTTGTCTCAAAATAAGCTTTTATGGTGACCCCAAATGTAGACTCTTGCACTTGAGTCAATTCCTTAAGTGAGTATGATATTTCTTTCCAACTTAACAGTATTTCTGCCACCCTCTAGTGGGAGGTGAGGTAATCTATACTATAAAAGTTGATTGTCACTCAAATTGGCATTGGCCAAACAGACAATTTTTGGTCAAAAATGTTTAGCTGTAAATTCACCAGGTTTAAATGTAAGCTATGTGATCTTTTATATAAGTAATTTTAAATTTTCTTTTTCTTTTTTTATCTCACATTTCCAGCAGACCTTCTGTAAATGTGGAATTTCGCTTTTAACCTAAGCATAAATTTGTTTGTGTGAAAAAACCTTTACCTTCTCTTTCACATTTGGTGGCCTCATGCGTCTTGATGGCATTATCATTTTATTTAAGGTGCTGCTTCTTACTCTGTAATCCTCTATCACAAGTTGTTCTTGAGCCTTGTACAGGGTGAGCATTATTGTAAAAAAAAAAAAAGAAGCTAAGTGGAGTAAATATATAGGTGCCTTGCAGTAGTGTTACCAACTGTCCTGCAAAATGCGGGATTATCTCGCATTTGAGAATCGATGGTTCTTTTTTAAAAATTACACATAAAATTTGCTTTCTTTATTTTATTTTTAGGTAAAATTTTTTTTTTTTTTTTCTGAATTGCTGTTCTATTTTTATTTTTTTTTGTTGCTTTTTGATGTTTTATTCCAAAGTGCTGTAAGCTTGGATGTGTGGATAGTGTAATGGTTATTAACTTGGAATTATTAATCAGAAAGCCAAGTTCCAATTCCATTTAGGTTTATGTGCAACCATTGGGAAAGATATGAATCCATCTCTTCTCCCACCAGCTATAGGTTAATTAATAAGACTTGTATGACTAAATCATTACTGTCTCAAAAAAAATTCTTACAATCTAAAAATATTTTCTGGCTATAAATAACCTGCAATGGGTTGATCAGCTGTAGAAAACATATCAGTCAAACAATCAATCCAAAGAATACGTCAAATTGCTGATCTGGAATGAAACAATTGCAAAGTAAAGACATCAGTGATATTTGCACTAGTGAAAAAAAATGTTACATAAAGGTTATCATGTTTTTTTATATTGCTTTTCTTAAAATACAGTTCAGATCCTCTCTAAAATTCTGTTACCTGTTATTTTGTATGATAATCTGTTACACATGACTTCTTATGACTGTACCAAATTGATTTATTACCTTCTTGGCGGTGAAAGGATCTTTAAAAAAAGCTAGAGTTAAGGGTTAACAGTGAATGTGTAAATGGTGTAGTAATTATCAGTTGGGAAAATGGGATTGGGATGTAAAGTTCAAATTCCATCAGAGTCTGTGCTGAGACAATTGTAATCGCTTTTGCATGAATACCTTTGGAAAGTTATCAATCTATCTCTCCTTACCTTCAGTTAGAGAATATTAGTTGGGCAGACTAGACTCTGCTGCCTTGGTTGACAGTCTAGAAGGACAACTCTGAATTCAAAACTGATTAAATATGAGGATACTAATCCTACCTCATAAAAAGTAACACACCTGGTCAGAATTTGAACATGACTCTTCAATTCCACCTTTTGTGCTTTTTTTTTTTTTTTTTTAAATCATTTCACCCAAGCAAGGAAATAAAGCAACTAAGAAAACAAGGAGTTCCTGAGTCTGAAAAAATGAGAAAAAAGAAAAACTTATGAAAGAGTGAGAACAATAAAAGGAGGAATCAGGAAGACAGTTGATAACGATTGACTTAAATTGATTTAAATTTTTAAAGATCAAAGTTGGTTGGAAAGCAAGTAGACGAGGATTGTGAGAAAAGAAACTTAGCAAAGAACTTATAGTTACATTAAGCTAATTCAACTGTAATAAGATGAAATCTTGTTGCCAATCTAGTACAGAGCTTAAATTCATAAAGTCTAGGTACCCTAGAGCAAAACTAATTTGAACAATTACCATGAAAATATTTATAGAAAAGGCACAGGGAAGCTACATTATGGTGGTGGGAAAGTAACAGAATTCAGGATACCAGGTCAGGACCAATAACATTGCAAATTCTTCTTTAGATTTTATCAAGAATCTCTAAGTATATAGCAGGAGCACCAGTTTTAATTTAGCTTTGTAGTTATCTAGATTCAGTGGTTGGGTATTTGTCTATAAGGAAAACCATCAACATCATGGTTGGGAAATCTCAACCCTACCATCCTGCATTTTCATTATAGAAAGTTGGCAACCCTACCTTGCTGTGAGGTAATGACTAGTGAGTTAGTCTAGTTCAGTAATTCCTCAACTGGGGTTCATATAGACCCATCTGGGCCATGTAACATTACTAGAGGTCCACACAAAAAATAGCAAATTGGGACTCCATTTATTTTAGTGGTCCATAGAGCAATTTCACTTTTGGAACAGTCATTACAACTGAGAATTGGAATTTCTACAATAATCTACGCCATATTAAAATAGTAAAAATAGAAAACAACTCTAAAATTAGCATAAAATAAGATCAAGTGGTGTAAGTTAGCATCCCTTTTATTCTACTGGATGTTTTGATTGTAAAAGTTGAATAAAAATTGAGGAGGACATATAAAGCAAGGATTTTATATATATATATATATATATATCCTTGTGCAGGTATGCAGAAAATAGAAAAGAACACGTTGGGTGCATAATCCGGGGTTCCTTAGTATTTTCGTTTTTATTTTTAAAAAACAGTGCTCCATACAGAAGTAGAGCTTATATTATAATAATATTTTTTGTTTAAAAATGTAGCGAAGGAATCATATTTTATAATATATATATATATATATATATATATATATGAAAATTATATAAAGATTATAATTTTTTATGTAAATAATATTAATTTTAAATATTAATAAAATAAAATATTAAAAAAGTAAAATATTAATAATAAAATTAATTTAATATATAAATTATATAAAGATTATAATTTTTTATGTAAATAATATTAATTTTAAATATTAATAAAATAAAATATTAAAAAAGTAAAATATTAATAATAAAATTAATTTAATATATAAATTATATAAAGATTATAATTTTTTATGTAAATAATATTAATTTTAAATATTAATAAAATAAAATATTAAAAAAGTAAAATATTAATAATAAAATTAATTTAATATATAAATTATATAAAGATTATAATTTTTTATGTAAATAATATTAATTTTAAATATTAATAAAATAAAATATTAAAAAAGTAAAATATTAATAATAAAATTAATTTAATATATAAATTATATAAAGATTATAATTTTTTATGTAAATAATATTAATTTTAAATATTAATAAAATAAAATATTAAAAAAGTAAAATATTAATAATAAAATTAATTTAATATATAAATTATATAAAGATTATATATGAAGAAGCATTAACGGTATCAACCTCTTCAGCAGCATCGACCACAGGGATCTCATTGAATAGATCTGCACTTTTTTTAATTTATTAATTCTTCACATATTTTAAAATGAGCTATTTTACTAGTGTACATAAATGTTCCATAGAATTTAGTTGCCAAATACAAGTTTATTTCCATTAAATTAGTTTTACTTCAAAATAAAGCATATACATTTACTATTTCTAAAATACAATTCCTAAACATTTCTATTAGTAAAAAATAAAATAAGCCTTTCTTTTCATCAAATGATTATAGGGGTCCACGAAAACAAATTAAAATAAAAGTGGTCCATGGGTAAAAAAAGTTGATAACCATTGGTCTAGTTGATCGTTACCATTGTGAAGGGTAACATCCATCTTTGCCACCACCACCACCACCAGAGGCAAGAAAGAGAATAAAGAGAGAGAATGATCATTCTGATGTGAGTGGGTGTGGGTGACGACAGGGAATTTGATGATCATTTGTCATATGGTGCTAAAGTTCTGGCTGTATGTTTTCTTTCAAACAAACATGTTCAAATTTATTTGCTTTTAAGTTTTTGTATGTTGTCTTCAGTAATGTGCAGGATGAGGTGGGAGCAGAGTTTGCAACAGCCTTGTGCATCCATATTGGAAAGGCATCACCAAACTTCTACACGTCACTGGCTGTCTTAGATCTTGTGATCATGGGTATCCCAGAACCCAGTGTCTCCTTTTCTCAACTCACTGCTAAGGTTACCTGATCTGTTGGCATGTATTTCACCCTGATTACTCACACACTCAAACAGAATTGTGATGAATAGTAACTAAGCTGGCTGATGGCCTCCCTTTATATCCATTTTGACCAGTGCAATAAACCACTTTTTAAAAAGGTTTAAAATTCCATCTTTTTGATTGGTCAAAAAATAATCTTGAGAAGCAATTCTCTTAAACCTTTTTTTTTCCCAGAACATTTCTTTTTTTTTCTAATATTTTTTTTATTGCCCTATAGCAGACATTGTTGCCACGATCCAGCCAGAAGCAAGGCTTATAAAAAGTCTTAACCTTAACACTTCATTGGCTGGAAATGTCTTTGCTTGAGGTAGTGTAAGCTTACAACCATATTACACTGAACCACCAGTTCTTATACCATCACCAAAGTTAATCAACGTCAAGCCTGGTCAGTACCTAGATGGGTGAATGCTTGGGAATATCAGGTGCCGTAAGATTAGATGTGCAGGTGGTGTAATGGGTAATGGCTCAGAATGAGAAATTGGAGAGCCGAGTTCTGATTCCAGTCAGTTTTGTAATATTTACTTAAGTGCAAATACTCTTGGGAAAGGTATGAATCCACCTCTTTCCCCCCAGCTATGAGTTAAGTAGTAGGACCTTTATCAGAAAAGAATTATCTTCAAGAAAAATTCTTACAATTCCACAATACTTTCTGGCTTTAACCTGCAGAAGGTTGATAAGCCATAAAAAAACAAATCAATCAATCTAGGTAGTGGAAAGGGGCAGATATGGTTGTTTTGTTTTTTTAACATAATTTTATACATCATCGCACAGTAATGGTCAGTGGAACTAGTCTGATTGGCCATTGTGTGTTCAATCCTCACCGTATGCTTTATTCAAAATTTGACATTAAATAACCCAACTAAAGCTGCCATTTAGTAAAAACAAACCTGTCTATCCATAAAGACACCTCAGCTTGGGGTGATGATTAAATGAGGCTAGTCTGGTTGACCATTATAAATTAGTAGTGAGTTCAGTCCTTACTAGGTGTCACATTCAGAATTTGACATTAAATAACTCAACAAGGGTTGACGTCATAAAATTCAACCAACCAACTAATAGTAGAACTATAAGTAGAAGTGAAAAGAAAAAAATAAAAGAAATACTCATGAAAATTTTGTGGTTTTGTTATTTGAATTTTCTGATGATTGAATAAGCTCCTTGCAATTTTTGCAACTATGAAATACTTGCAAAAATTCCCCTATTGCATCATTAAATATTTGAACTCAACAAATTTAAGAAAATATTGAAATAACACTTATAAGTATGAATGCAGGGAGCACTTCAACTTTGTGTAATGGTTAGCAAGCCTGTCTTTACGACTCAGTAGTGAGTTCGACCCTCACTGGGTGCTTCACATTTTCAGCCTTGTACTACACTTAGAAAAATCACCATAAGTATGAACTCAGGTCATTTAAATAATTAAAAGGGTACAAATAAAAAAATAATTAGAAATAACATGTTTTTCCATTTCACTTAAGCAGATGTTAAACACAAGTGTTATCACCTCCTCGGTCATCCTTTTCTTTCTTTCTTTTTTCTCCCTGAAACCAAACAGCATCTCTGATATGTCTTTTCTCAGGATCACATTGGAATAGTGTTATGTAGTGGTTTCACAGTGGAGGCTTGTATTTGTACTAAGTCAGTCCTAAAATAGGTTCGACGTACAAAATGTTAGAAACTTGATATAATAGGTAATGACGCAGTAATCTAGTTGTGGTGGCTGATACTTTAATATCTGACTAACGGTCGTCCGACATCGACTGACTGACCAACTCCCTCCGCGACTGCTACTACTACTCTTACTTATTATAGGTGGGAGAGTCTATTAACTATAGAATAGGCGTGTTCCATTATAACAAATAGTCCATTATTTATAAGGTATTAGCAGAGTGTAACATATGTGCTAACTAAGGAACAAGCAGAATTATATAATGAGCTGTGGCTTGAATTTTGTCCATGTTTGAAAACTGATGTTTGGAATAAACATTGGTTGAAGTGAATTTAAATTTCACGGGTAAAAAAATAGGTTCAGGGTTTCCATGCTCTCACCTCCCCTAAAAAATAAGATGAGAAGACTATCAGGCACCCCCCACCTTACTAAATGAACTGTTCCACTAAGAATCATAGGAGATGGCTTGTAGGAAAATACAGTGCATAGCAAAAAATGCTTCTTATATAATGGTAAGACAGTAAGAAGTACGTCTGGGTGGATACATGTTGGAAGTATTTCTCCCACACCCTGTATATAAAGGAACCTGCAAAGACAGTGGTTGTGCTGAGACAATTCTTCTTAGTGCTTCAGCCCTACAGGTTGTGCTCTTATTCAATGCCTCTCCTTTGGGAGTGTGCTAGGGTTAATCTCTGAGAGCTGAAGTGTGCCCAAAACAGGAAATGCCAAGGAGTCATTGAACAGTTTTGTCCCTTGTCCCATGTGTTAGGTTAAGTCATAAATAATTTCTGTTTTTATCAATTTTATTCTTCAGAAAATCAGCTAAAATTGCATTTTATTCAAGTATATATTCACTGTTATTTGCAATGTCTTCTTGCTAATTATCAAGCAGCTCTTTGATACCTTTTGAGTAAGATTATGCAGGTTTCAGTGTGAAAAATTTTCCAACAATCTCTTGAATCTGATTTTCATTAGAGAAAATTTTCCCCATCATAGTGTTTTGCAGGCAATAATTGGTTGGTGCAAGATCAGGTGAATATTGCAGGTTGAGATGTATTTGTTTAGTGGCATATCAACTCCTCATGGGTCATTTAATGCTGAAATTTAATTTTTGGGGGAGCATTATTAATTTCTTTTATGAAAATATATTGCTGGTAATTTTTATTTTTTACAAAAATAAATTGCTGGCAATATTTTTACTATGAAAATGTATTATTGGTATTTTTTACTATAAAAATGTATTTTTATACTTTCATAGTGTTTTGACTTCACTTTGGGGTTTTTAACAATTTAACAAATCTTCCATTTTCTTAAATTATAGTTTGTGATTTATAAGGAAAAAAGATGGCCTCAATTGAAACTGACACCTGTCAGCTAAGGATTAATGTAGAAAGAAGAGAAGTTTCAGGCAATTCAAAAAATAGCTTGAGGATCCTATGTGACAACGCCAAGTGAATAAAAGTCCTTGTAAATATAGAGCACAATATCAAGAGATAGAACAACAATAATTATTAGTAATGAAATAAAAAGTTCACTTTACTTAGATGATGCTATACTTGAAGTTTCATGGCAGATTTCTTGGCAAAGTCTCCAAGAATTGGATGTAAAAATTGATTCCTTTTCTATAGCACATCAACCCTTTGCAGGTTATTTAAAGCTAGAAAATATTTTTAGGTAATAGGAATTACTTTTTACTAATGATTTAGTGATACAAGTTTTACTAATTAACCCATAGCTGGTAGAAGAAAAGGTGAATTCATACCTTTCCCAAGAATATTTGCACATAAGTGAATACAATGAATACAACTGGAATTGAAACTTTGCTTTCTGATTAACAATTTTATGGAATTATCCTTTACACCACCTACACATCTAAGCTTACAGCACCTGGTATTCCCAAGCAGTCATTCATCTAGGTACTGACCAGGCTTGATGTTGCTTAACTTTGGTGATCATAGTGGAACCAGTGTTTCAATGTGATGTGGCTGTAAGCTGGAAGTAAAAAAAAAAATCCATGAAACCCCAAATACAATATAAATGAACTATTTTATACTATTTCTAGCATGTATATGTAACATTTCTAATTAAAAAAATAGGAGTTTATATCTAAAAAAAAACAAACCCTGGTCTGCAGTAAAGGGTAAAAAATTCCAAAAACAAACTTAGATTTGGCATTTAACCTATTTCAACTTTTTCTGTGTGATTTTCAGTGCAGATTAAGCATCACAAAAACATAAGAACAGAGGTCTTTTGATACATGACTGACAAGGCAGATTTTTTCTTGCCATTTCTTTCTGCGGTAGACCAGTTACCATCCAATACTATAGAACTCGATCTGTCCTGCTATTTACCCATAACTGGGGAGAGAAGAAGAGGATTCATACCTTTCCCAAGGGTATTAGCATCTAAGTGAATGTAATGGATTCAGAATATATTTATAGAAAAGGCACAGGGAAGATATGTTATGATGGTGGGAAAGTAAGTGAAGCCAAGATGTCAGGTCAGGACAAATAACATTGCACATTCTTCTTTGGATTTTATGAAGAATCTCTAGATACATAGAAAAAATACCAGACCAGCAATATTCAATGCATGGTAAGATTTATAAATATGTAAAATAGATTCTGTCAAGAAAAATTGTCTAAAATGACATAACCAACTTTCCTTGTAACAGACCTAGCAATTAACTGAACATAATCTTTCCGTTTCATATCGATGGAAAATGTTAATTCAAGAAGGTGCAACGAGTCATTCTCCTGGAGGTTAGCATCAGCCATGTTGATGGAAGGCAAAAAGGGTCCTCTTAGACGATTAAATGAGAGCAGTTTTGTTTTGGCGGTGTTAAATATTAACAATCCATTCATTGCCTCAGTTAACAGCAGATTGTGGATCATTTTTAAGATCAACTGCACATTTGACCTTATTGAAATAATCAGACTTACTATAAAGACAATAAATTAAATTAGTGGAAGTCAGTTTGACTTCATGTGGAACTTGGTTCATTGATGGTTCACTTTCCAAGTCTTTCAAGAACTGGACAATATTGTAAATTCTGTGTAAAATGTTTTTCTAAATTGATTGATAATTGATTTGTTTCTTACGGTTTATCACCCTTTTGTAGGTTATATTTATACATTGTAAGAATCTTTTTGGAGATAATAATGATTTACTGATACAAGTCCTACTAATTAGCCCTTAGCTGGGGGAGAAGAGTTGGATTCATACCTTTACCAAGAATATTGCTCATAAGTAAATATAATGAACCTGACTAGAATTGGAACTTGACTCTCTGATTTCCAAATCCTAGCAATTATCCATTATACCAGCTGCATATCTAAGCTTATTGCAACTGTTATTTCCAAGCGGTCTTGCATCTAGGTATTGACCAAGCTTGATGTTGCTTAACTTTGTTTCATCATGATATGGCTGTAAGCTAGCTTTTTTAAAAACATCAATTTTAATGTTTATAAAAGCTGAATATTTATATGAAATCTGACATTTTCCACAAACTCTTAATAGCTCTTCATAATTACTTAATGTAAAAATGTCGATTGTCAAGTAAAACATTTGCTGCATTAATCATTAATATTGTCTTGCACAACCAATGAACCACACAATGTTGTATGATGGGGGTTCTGGGTGGTGGTGGTTGTGGTGCAGGGTTAGGATTCATTCACAAATTGTTATGGATTTGAATTAAGGGAAAGCACTCAACAATATTCAAGTCTGTGCATGCAGTTTTTTCAAATATTCCAAATTATTTCTTTTTATCCTCCTTTCTTGCACTACCTTTTGTTGCTAAGGGATGAATAGTCAGTCCACAAGAATATTTGCCCATCATTTTGGGCCTATTTGCTTAGGCTGAGAATAAAAATAAAAAGCCATTAGGAACGCTTTTTTTTTTTATCAGAAACATCTAAGGTTTGATGTTTAGCCGCAGTGTTTACAACTGATTTAGTTCAAATATATATATATATATGGCACACATTTAAGCATAGATTAGATGTAGCACAAGGGTGAAAGTATGGAGCACCCAGTAAGGACCGAACTCACTACTCAAATCAGTTACGAGTGAGTAGCGAGTTCGATCCTCACTGGGTGGTCTATATTTTCGGCCTAGAGCCACATCTAAGCTATGCTTAGTAAATTGGTAGATATGTATATATGTTCATCTCTGATGATATATATAATGCATGAATATTGGTCTCTGATTTTATACACACACATATATACATACACATACACTCATCACTGACGAGATATATATCTATATATGTTATACATTTAGTTGTAAAAGAAAAGGAATATAAATAAAAATGAGTATACATACACATGCACACACTCATCTCTGACGTTTGATGATATATATATATATATATATATATATATATATATATATATATATATATATATATATATAATTATTTATTTAAAAATATGATTCCAACACGCTACATAAGAGTTCTCATGTTTCAAAACAAGAGCCGAGAACTTCAATATAATTATTTGAATTAAATTGAATTAAAGTAAGCTCTGTTCCATCTTCAAGCAAAATTTTTTTTTGGAATAACTTATTTCAGAAATTTACGTGTTTTAATAGCAGATTCATTATTGAAATCAAAATTTCCATGGTAACGGCCAGCGCGATTGTTCATATAAAGAGGGGCGCATGGTGTTAATATTTTGTATCAGTATAGAGTTACATTCATAGGTGTCAAGTCAGGGTAAGTTTGGGGTGTCCAAATTTAGAACGGAAGATGATTTCGTCTAGTTTACGTGTTTATGGATATTTATTTATTTTTTTATTTTATTTTTTCTGAAAAAGTTTTATGTATATAAAAAAAAAAAACTGCCATAAAATTTGTTTTTTGATGACTTCATAAAGGGTTATCTTTTTTGTAGGGTATTTAAGCTATTTATTAGGACTATGGATTCTAAAAAAATTATATGCTAATTATTCAATGCAAAGATTTGATGATGTCAGGAAAAAACCGTTAACTCATGTCTATTGTTTAATAGATTTTTATTATTTAGAAACTTGATAATGTGTAGTTTTTCATGTAGGCATAAAGGGCATGGGTCATCCCAAGTTTTACAAGTTCTAGTTTTGTTTATAATTTTCCATTTTACTTTTGGTGTTTTACTCATTTCCTTCAAATGCCAAAAATATTTAGATAGAGATATCTGATTTCTTTTATTTATATTGTTGAAAGAGCACTTATGATGCCTCCATCTGGCTTTAAATTCATTCTTTGTAGACCCAATGTATGTCGTTTAGGACTCTCAGTGGATGAGATAGTACATTGGTATACCACAGATTTGATGCAGCATTTATTTTCCAATGGGCAGTCTTCTGGGTTTCTACAATCACATAATTTTTCACTATTTTTGTCTAATTTAAGTGTAGGGCTTTTATTAATTCTATTCAGGCATGGGGGTTTGTTCAGGATTTTCTTATTGTGTTTTTTTATTATACTTTCTAGATTTTCAATGCAGCTGTAACTCAATTTTAGGGTGTTCTTATTAAATATATTACTAAGCCTACTATTGGTAGGGAAGTGTTTTTCAATTAAAGCTAGGAATTTCTGTCCTAGTTTAATACTAACCATTTGGTTGAACGGAGGGTTATACCAAATGATTTTTCTTTTCCTGTTTTTTTTCTTCTGGTTAGTACAATTGTTTCTATAATGTATGTTAGCATTTTTGTATCCACTATTTTTTAGGGCTGCGTTATAAAAATTACTGTGTTGTTGGAATATTTATTAGCGGAGTTAATGCTGATTCTATTCTCTATTGATGAGGGTATATGCTTAGTTATGGATGGAGGGTGGTTTGACTTAGGGTGTATATATAAGGGGTTAGTATTTGGTTTTCTATAAGGTTGGTATGTGTTGTTTGTTAAATCTAGAGTTACGTCAAGGAAGTTTACCCTTATCAATTTAGTACAGACTGTTATCTTTAAGTTTAGATTTTTAAATTCACTAAATATAATTTTTCTAATTTTCTCTATTTTAAAGCTAGTAGAACTCCTCACTACAATGAGCCTGTCATCTCTATACATTCCGATGTCCTTAATATCTGTTTCACGGTGCATGGTCAAGTTGTACAGTATTAAAAGACCAACAAGGTCAGAAGACTCTGCAGAGTCTAAAGATCCCATAGTGATGTCAAACATGTCATTATGGGGACCAATGGATAAAAAACAATAATGACCTGTTTGACATCACTATGAAAGAAAAAAACAGGAAAAGAAAAATCATTTGGTATAACCCTCCGTTCAACCAAATGGTTAGTATTAAACTAGGACAGAAATTCCTACCTTTAATTGAAAAACACTTCCCTACCAATAGTAGGCTTAGTAATATATTTAATAAGAACACCCTAAAATTGAGTTACAGCTGCACTGAAAATCTAGAAGGTATAATAAAAAAACACAATAAGAAAATCCTGAACAAACCCCCATCCCTGAATAGAATTAATAAAAGCCCTACACTTAAATTAGACAAAAATAGTGAAAAATTATGTGATTGTAGAAACCCAGAAACTGCCCATTGGAAAATAAATGCTGCGTCAAATCTGTGGTATACCAATGTACTATCTCATCCACTGAGAGTCCTAGACGACATACATTGGGTCTACAAAGAATGAATTTAAAGCCAGATGGAGGCATCATAAGTGCTCTTTCAACACTATAAATAAAAGAAATCAGACATCTCTAAATATTTTTAGCATTTGAAGGAAATGAGTAAAACACCAAAAGTAAAATGGAAAATTATAAACAAAACTAGAACTTGTAAAACTTGGGATGACCCATGCCCTTTATGCCTACATGAAAAACTACACATTATTAAGTTTCTAAATAATAAAAATCTATTAAACAATCGACATAAGTTAATGGTTTTTTGCCGACATCATCAAATCTTTGCATTGAATAATTAGCATATAATTTTTTTAGAATCCATAGTCCTAATAAATAGCTTAAATACGCTACAAAAAAGATAACCTTTTATGAAGTTGTCAAAAAACAAATGTTATGGCAGTTTTTTTTTTTTATATATACACAAAACCCTTTCAGAAAAAATAAAATAAAAAAATAAATAAATAAATAAATCTCCATAGATGCGTAAACCAGACTAGGCGAAATCATCTTCCGTTCTAAATTTGGACACCCCAACCTTACCCTGACTTGACCCGTATGAATATAACTCTATACCGATACAAAATATTAACACCCTGCGCCCCTCTTTATATGAACAATCGCGCTGGCCGTTACCATGGAAATTTTGATTTCAATAATGAATCTGCTATTAAAACACGTAAATTTAAAAAATAAGTTATTCCAAAAAAAAATTTCACTTGAAGATGGAACAGAGCTTACTTTAATTCAATTTAATTCAAATAATTATATTGAAGTTCTCGGCTCTTGTTTTGAAACATGAAAACTCTTATGTAGCGTGTTGGAATCATATTTTTAAATAAATAATTATATTTATGCTCTGCTTTTGTATCAAACACTATTTTTTAAAAATAATAACAAAAATACTAAAGAACTTTGGATTATTTACCTTACTAGTTCTTTCCTATTTTCTATATATTTTCACATATATATAAAGATATATACCGTAATTCCCCATGTATAATAAATATTTTTTTCTAAAAAATAATAGGCAAAATCATGGGTGCATATTATGCACAGCTACAAAAAAATCTAGCTATAATGAAATTGGAGAAGTACAATTTATAGGGTTTGATTACCAAACAATGGGTGACTATTATGCATGAGTAGAAGCATTTTCCCAAACTTTCAGCACAATTTTAGGTGTGGGTATTATGGATGAAGGTGTATTATGCATGGGGAATTACAGTATATATATACATATATATATATATATATATATATATATACACACACACACACATCTCTGACAATATACATACACAGACACATATATATATATGTATGTGTGTGTGTGTGTATATATATATATATATATGTATGTATATGTAAGCAAATATATGGATATAGATCCAACAGTATGAAGAAAAATATACGGAAAAAACAAACAAAAATCCTAATATGCAATTATGCTGTTTTAATGTTAATATAATGTCAGCGTCAGATATTTCGGTCTAGTAGACTATCTTCAGGACATATTCATAAAACACAATTAACATTAGATTAATGCTCGACAAATGTACATATAAGTTTTAGATTAAAATAAAATTCTTTTCATTTTTCATTCAAAATACTCTATTTTAAGAATATGTTTTCACAACATTGCCGACGTGACGCCAACGTGATCATATTGAAATGGAACACTGATCATGAAAAATTTCAGTTGTCTGTTTTGATTAGTCTTACTCTCATGTCCATCGTCTTTTCATGTTGAATTAAATATAGTCTAACGTTAATTATGTTTTATGAATATGTCCTGAAAATGGTCTACTAGACCGAAACGTCTGACGTTGACATTATGTTAACAGTAAAACAACATAATTGAATATTAAGATTTTTGTTTGTTTTTTCCATATATTTTTCTTCATATATATATATATATATATATATATATATATTAGGTTGGTGCAAAAATAATGTCGTTTTCTCACATAGTAACATATGTGAGAAAACGACATTATTTTTGCACCAACCTAATATATACACACTAATGTTATGTGTTTAGTTGTGAAAGGGAAGGAATAATGAAGATTATGTTTTTTTAAACAACATGTCTTTGTTTAATATACAAAGTTTTGAAGGTGTTGAAAAATTGGTGAAATTTTGGTTGTTGATCATCAGGATGGCATTTAGGTGTAAGGGTAGCAATGGGAGTTGACCAATTTCTTGGGTTGGTTTTTCTGAGGTCATATGATATAGTCGTTGGTTGGATCTAATGCATGTGCTGGTCAATTGAGATCATGGTGGTGGGTCAATTCATGGTAGGGTGCATTGGTTTCTGAGTTGACGAGGAATTGGTGTAGCTGGTAGACCTATGTTTCCATGAAATGGGGTTGTGGTGATGACTGCAAGGGAATGCCTGTCATGAGTCAGGTATATCGAGGTGTTGGTGGTGGCAATGAGGAATTAAGCATAGCTTGTAGGCCAGGGTTTCTATGAAACAGGGTTGCAGTAATGACTGCAAGGTAATTCATGTAACTGGCTATGCCAAGTTTATGGTTGTGGTGATGAGGAAGACATGTAACTGGGTAGTGACAGCATTGAGATGATATAAATCTCTGCAGTTTGGCCTTGGGAACCTGGCAGTGTCAAAGCTGGATATATTAAGCTCTGATGATGTATATTAAGGAGTAGTGAAATTTTGCTCAAAGCTGCACTGTTCATAGATTGTTCCTTATACATATCTAAGACCCTATGCCAAATTTGAAGCTGATAGGACGAGGCTTAGTCTTGGAAATCTTGCATGCATTAAACTCTTCTTATTGATAATTGGATTATTTCTTTCCAGGTAAACCAATACCTGGATGTTCAAAGAACACTTCAAAAGTAACTAGTCACAAATTCTCTTGAAAATGGACAAAATTAGGCATAGTGGTGTTATCAAGTACATGCAGAAAAATGGGTTTAGCCACCAAGGAAATTCATGCTTACATGGTTGCTACATGGGTAGATGATGCTCCAGATTTATCAACAGTGTGAAAGTGGGCAGCCGAATTTATAAAGGCGATGAGAGTCTTGAAGTTTACTCAAGATCTGGACATGCCGGAACTATCACCACTGAAGAAAATATTGATGGTGTTCATGATGTGGTGATGGATGACAGGAGATTGGCTGTAAATCAAATAAACAATGCTATGAGCACTAGGCAGCAGTGAATGTTTCCTAAAAACTGAAGACTTCACGGATTGTTCCTTATAGATATCTAAAACTCCATGCCAAATTTGAAGCTGATAATTCAACCAGTATTTGCAACTGAAATTTAAAAAGTTACTTGTGTTGGTACAGTGTAATATACATTGTACAATGTTTACATTCAATTTTGTTCATTCAATAACTCTTTCTCTTTTTTTATCAGGTTAACTAATCAATTTACTATTGAGATAGTGACTGTATTAACAAGGGCAGCCACAGATCATGCATTGTTTGGCACTGCAAGTGTTCTTCCAATGGAAAAACTTCCCTTGAAAGGAGGAGATTATTATTATAAAAAATGTATTGGTGGGTGGGTGTTGGGTAATTAAAATGTACATTTATTTTTTTGTCAAGACTCATATGTGGTTCAGAGGAACCTTTTATGTATTATATATATATATATATATATATATATATCATAATATCCCATCTGTAAGTGTTAAGGATAATCCAAATAGGTCTTTTTAATATAAAATATTAAAAAGATAGATCCATGAAGAAAACTCAATGTATCAAAATACAGAGCGATATGATATAAATCAATGGGAAAGCTCAGTATATGTATGTATATTAATTTTTGATATATGTGTGCGTGTGTATATTAAATTTTCACAGGACAAATATTTTCTGTGAAAATTTCTCAGACATTCAGGCCGGTAAATATTGATTAATACTGTTTATTATAAACAGAGCATTTACTTAAATATTTTTATCTATAAAAATAATGTTAAACATAAAAATGTCTTAAAATAATTGTCAGACTTTGTCCATTTCATAATGTGTGACGTCATTTGTTTACATTTGGATACACATTGAGCAGACATGAATGTATGTGAGAGATTCATATAAGATTGAAGTTCAAAAAACAGTAAATTTCGACCTTGCTAACCAAACACTTCTCTGTGGCCAAATCAGTTAAAGGCACATCAAGCTAGATGATAGTTCCGTATAGGATACAGGTTCGAATCCTGTCGGAGGACAAATATTTTCTGTGAAGATTTCTCAGACATTCAGGGTGGTAAATGTTGTTTAATACTGTTTATTATAAACAGAGCATTTACTTAAATATTTGTATCTATGAAAAGAATGTATAAATATAAAAATGTCTTAAAATATACATATATATATATATATATATATATATATATATATATATATAATAATTTAAAGATATGATTCCATCGCTACATAAGAGTTCTCATGTTTCAAAACAAGAGCTGAAAACTTCAATATAATTATTTGAATTAAACTGAATTAAAGTACCAAGCTCTGTTCCATCTTCAAGCAAAATTTTTTTTTGAAAAACTAATTCCTGAAATTTACGCGTTTTATAAACATATTCTTTATTAAATTTAAAATTACTATGGTAACGGCTAGAGCAATTATTTAAAGAAAAGGGGTGTAAGGGTTAATAATTTGTATCAATATCTCAGTTACATTCAAAGAGGTCAAGTCAGAGTAAGGTTGGGGTGTCTAAATTTAAAGCGGAAGATGACATTGTCTAGTCTATGGAGATTTATTTATTTTTTTGACGACTTCATAAAGAGTTATCTTTTTTTTTTTATTGGGTAGGACATTAAAACTTTTTATTTAGACTATGGAGTTTAAAATTTGTATTTATTACTTTATTGCTTGTTTGTTTTTTTATGCTAATTATTCAATGCGAAAATTTGATGATGTCGGCAAAAAACTGTTAACTCATGTCTATAGTTTAATAAATTTTTATTATTTAGAAACTTGATAATGTGTAGTTTTTCATGTAGGCATAAAGGGCATGGGTCATCCCAAGTTTTACAAGTTCTAGTTTTGTTTATAATTTTCCATTTTACTTTTGGTGTTTTATTCATTTCCTTCAAATGCCAAAAATATTTAGATAGAGATATCTGATTTCTTTTATTTATATTGTTGAAAGAGCACTTATGCTGCCTCCATCTGGTTTTAAATTCATTCTTCGTAGACCCAATGTATATCATATTAGTATTAGGACTCTCAATGGATGAGATAGTACATTGGTATACCACAGATTTGACGCAGCATTTATTTTCCAATGGGCAGTCTTCTGGGTTTCTACAATCACATAATTTTTCACTATTTTTGTCTAATTTAAGTGTAGGGTTTTTATTAATACTATTCTGGCATGGGGGTTTATTCAGGATTTTCTTATTGTGTTTTTTTATTATACTTTCTAGATTTTCAGTGCAACTGTAACTTAATTTTAGGGTGTTTTTATTAAATATTTTACTAAGTCTACTATTAGTAGGGAAGTGTTTTTCAATTAAAGCTAGGAATTTCTGTTCTAGCTTAATACTAACCATTTGGTTGAACGGAGGGTTATACCAAATGATTTTTCTTTTCCTGTTTTTTTTCTTCTGGTTAGTACAATTGTTTCTGTAATGGATGTTAGCATTTTTGTATCCACTATTTTTTAGGGCTGCGTTATAAAAATTACTGTGTTGTTGGAATATTTATTAGCGGAGTTATTGCTGATTCTATTCTCTATTGATGAGGGTGTATGCTTAGTTATGGATGGAGGGTGGTTTGACTTAGGGTGTATATATAAGGGGTTAGTATTAGGTTTTCTATAAGGTAGGTATGTGTTGTTTGTTAAATCTAGAGCTACGTCGAGGAAGTTTACCTTTTTTAATTTAGTACAGACTGTTGTTTTTAAATTTAGATTTCTAAATTCACTATATATGATCTTTCTAATTTTTTCTATTTTAAAATTAGTAGAACCCCTCACTACAATGAGCCCGTCATCTCTATACAACATGATGTCCTCAATATCTAATTCATGGTGTGCGGTCAGATTGTACAGTATTAAAAGACCGACAAGGTCAGAAGACTCTGCAAAGTCTAAAGATCCCATAGTGATGTCAAAATGGTCATTATTGTTTTTAATCCATTGGTCTCCATTATGAATGAGGACAGATTTTTTTGCACTGAGAATTATATTTATTTCTTCCTTTGTCAGGTCAGAATACACAGCAGCAAACTCCAGGGCAGTCGTGAACAGATCCTTCGATATTGACGGGTAGTAATCCACAATATCGAACTGTAATAGGGTGCAATCAGGTTTATTATTAATATTGGTAAACCAATTGATGACATCTTTGGTATTAATCCATAATTTTAATCCAAGGTGGTTTTTAATTTGCCGAGTAATTCTTTCTAGGATTCTTTTGCTTATCTTACTGATGTCGGGTCAGGTAGGGTTAATCATTCTTGTAGTAGGGTTTTCCATAAAATCTTGTTTGTTTTATATATATAAGACAAGTTAAAGGTTTGTTACTTAGCTGATTTATGTTACCTTCAATATCCGACTTCAGGATTTCATAGATTGACTGTCCAGGAATCACTCCATCCATTCGTCATGGGGTATCAGCAATTGACTGCTTATACTTCTTGATGACTTTTCTTATTCATATGCACTTTTCATAGGTGCAAGTTTTTTTTTCATATTGTTTGTGTCTGTGTGTGCACCCATGTACCTATCTGTGCGTACATATAGAATGATGTGGTTATTTTTCCTTTTTATTATGTTTTTTTTCACTTTACATTCATTCCTTAACCTTTTTTCTCATTTTCTTTCAATTGTAGTCATTTTGACTTCTGGTTTTCTAGACCTATGTCATTGTCATTAATTCTTGAGCATTCTAGTGTTTTCTTCAGTTATGAAAGTTGTATTTCATTTTTTTTTATGCTTAAATAATAAAGTAAATATTTATATATGTTTTCACTTTGCCATTATTTTGTTTTCTTATCTGATTTGGTGTTATCTTAAGTATTATTGGGGTATTAATTGTAGGAAGTTATATATAAATAGAAATGTGGATATTGTGGTCAATACCCAGTGGTGACATTCTGTTTCATGTTTGAACACAATCTTCAGACCAGCATGAAGGCATGCATTTAAACATAAAACTGACTGTTGCCACTGGGTGTTGACCTCAATGTTCACGTTTATATTACATACGCTCTATCTCAGATACATAAAATATGTCACAATTACTTCTAAAACAAAAAAAAGTCTTAATTAAAACAAAACAAAATAATTAACTAAAACTTGAAACAGGAATTTACTCTATTACCTGTCATAATAGCTGTAAGGAATACATAGGAGAAACTTCAAGCAATTTAAATAAAAGATTATATAAACACAAAAGGGAGTTTTTGCAAAACAATACATGAAATGCATTAGTTTCTTACCATAATGATTTTAAAAAATGCTACTCTAATTAAAAGAGAAAGCAATTTACTAAGATGAAACTGTATATAAAATATTTGAACAAAGTGTAGTAAGCTGTGTGTTTGTATGCGTTGTAAGTGGAACACATGTATCTTCTGAAATAGGGCCCTCAACAAATATGGCAGACTCAGAAATGAAAAAGAAAACAACAAGAACCAATATATATATATATATATATATATATATATATATATATATATATATACAAACAAACAATTATGTGCGTATTAACAACAAAAGGATTTATAAAAGACAAAGACATTAATGTGTATGTGTGGGAAGTTTGTGCTTCAAAGTATGTGTGAGTGAATGTTAATGTCTTTGTCTTTTGTAAACTCTTTTGTTAATACACATATAATATAATTGTTTGTACATATATATATATATAGGTTCCTTTTGGTGGACTCAACCTGAGTCTGCCATATTTGTTGTGGGCCCTATTTCAGGAGATACACAATGCATACAAACACATGTACAAGTTTTGGTGATCTCCGATGTGATTTAATATGTTACTCCTGCTAACAGAAACACAAGATTTATATATATACAGACTCATAAATTTACACCTTTTTTCAAAACAAGAGCCAGCAAGGATTCCTACAAAAGTATGTAAAATGGAATATATTGATTAGTTGGTTGTTTAAATTTAAATGTCTGGTTTACAAGCCTTAATCTATGATAGTTTTCAATTTTGATTTTCTGTTTAAATTTCTTGTATAATAAAGTGTTTTCATGATACACCATACCTTAAGCTTCAAGGTTCACACACACACACATTCTTTGACTAATAGGGTCTCCATCGTCCACAGAGGAAAATGGAAGGTTTAGATGGTAAGAGATTAGTCAATATTTTTATCTTATTTTCAAGTCTTGAATCAAATTAATGGAGTCACATGCTGATGTCTGATCCCAGCAAAAGTACATAGTGAAAAAGGGAGAGCTTTGTTTTGGAATTCTATGATTGAGCTCAGCTGGTTAAAGTCTTTTTCTTTTCTATTTTTTTTTTTTGAAAGAGAAAAGAGTTTATTTTATTTCTGTTTTATTTATTAATTTATTTTTTGAAGAAATATAATGAATAGAAAACTGTTTCATTGAAACTAGATTTGATTACGCATTTTGCCTTTCTTGGTTTCATCAGATCAAAAAAAGAAAGAAAGAAATACGTGTGTCTATATTAGTGCATATGCTTAAATTTATTTTGTATCTGCCACATGTTATTATATAGTATTCACATATTTATTTAATGAATCCTGTCTGCAATATATTACATAGATTTAATCTTTTTTTTTAAGCATTTCACCCCCAAGTTAGGCAAGAAGCCACTAGCACACAAGGGCTTACAGAGAGTTGGAGCGAGAGCAAATAAGAGTGATAGAGGAAAAGATGAAGAAAAAGATAGGGGATAGATCAAGGCATCTGGAGACATTAATTGACATTATATTTGAATAGTTGGAGATCATAGCTATCATGGAAACAGGAAAAGGAGAGGGAGTTCTACAGGTGAGAGGTGCGAGACATGAAGCTATTGGAGTAGAAGAGACGGCTATATTTAACAGTTTCGACAGTGAAAGTGTGTGAGTGAGATGCCAGCCTAGCAGAACGCTTAAATTCATGAAGTCTGGGAACCAGCAAAAGCAGCCCATTGGAGCAGTTACCATGAAAGTATTTGTAAAAAAGACAGAGGGAGGTGACAAAAATGACAAAAAGAATGTTAACAACAAATACTTTTTCACATCCAACCCAGTTCTGCGGAATCAGAATCAGAATCAATGTTGAGTTTAAGCAAGCGAATGAGCCAATTGGAGTAAAGTGCCATGCAGATTTAAATTTTTCCCATTTGTGACGAATGCCGCTATCGATTTTTTTTGCATGCTAGCATGCTAGTTAACAATCGTGTCAGTCAGCTGTTGGCTCTCACGCTGGCCAATAGAATTTTCTTGCCTATTCATGGCAGCCAGCTATAGGCTCTCACTCTGGCCAGTAGAAAATGGCAGCAAACTACATGAAAACTGCCATAGAATCATGAAAAAATCGATTATTTCCACTATCGATGGGAGTTGGGAAATGCAAAGTTGGTCTTGGCCTTCATATTAACTTGGAGCATGTGCATGTAAATGTTGGGTGCAAATCCGTTGAAAATTGCGGCCGTGCATTCGTTACACACATCCTGCCTTTTATAGATAGAGATAAATCTTTTTATAAGAAAATTACAAAATATGTAAACTGACTACAATGCAATATTTATTATTTACCATTTTATAAAGAAATAACTATGAAAACAAGATTTTTATTCATAATTTTCTATAAAAATATCAACAACCTATAGAGCAAGAAAATTTGAATAAATATATGATTTTCTGGAAACACTAAATTTTCTTTTCAGATTTTTTTATATTTCAGCTTATGTCTTGTTTTACTTTTACAATTTTTATAAATTTATGAATAAAAAAATTTGTTTTCATATTTATTTCTTTATAAAATGGTAAATAATAAATATTTTACTGTAGTTGGTTCACATATTTTTATCATCTTGTAAACATAAAATTATTCTTGTAAATAGGAAATCTAGTAATGTTTAATATCATTGTTGTCAATTCTGAAGAATAAAGAAAATCTATAAATCCACTTTCATTTTGTAATCATTGCTTTTTAAAACAAACATTGCTGAGGAAGTCAAATGTATATACAGTAATAGCAGTATCAAAGGAATAATTGTTTTTTGACACACTGGTTTTATTTTTGCAGGCAAAAAGTTTAAACATTGCTAAAATAAATATGAAAAGAAATTTTCTTATTCATAAATTTATAAAAATGTCTGAATATAAGATCAAGAAAATTTAAATAAACGTCTAACATTGAGTAACAGTAATTATAAATTTTGTAAATATGCATTTTCTGGGGAATTCATTTGCTCTCACCATATAAATTCACTAAAATAGGGTCAGGAGCTGAGAAAAAAGAATGTGTAAATCCTGTTTCATATGTTGGGTTTTATTAAAATTCTAAAGATAACTTTTTAAAACAAAATGTATTGATTTGTTTGTTTGGGTTTTATGGCATATCAACTACTGTGGGTTATTTAATGCCAAATCCAGTTTATATGAATTTTAAATGCCTATTTTGTATGGAATAAAAAACGTATAGCTGGCAACAT
The DNA here is from genome assembly GCA_963932145.1 of Acanthosepion lycidas. Classification (NCBI taxonomy): domain Eukaryota; kingdom Metazoa; phylum Mollusca; class Cephalopoda; order Sepiida; family Sepiidae; genus Acanthosepion; species Acanthosepion lycidas. Next base: position 51,147,504 of record OZ010578.1, on the reverse strand, counting down.
TATTGTTTCAAAAACTTATAGCTGGCAACATTATTTTTCCAAAAACATTATCTGAAGCCTTCCTGTTGGATGTAGTTTATCGCCGTACCCAGGACGTAAAATGTATTGAAGGAATATATAATAATAACAGTGTAAAGAGAATAAACATTTTTTGCCATTTTTTTTGTGGGGGGGTATATTTGTTAAACTTTATCAATTCTTCTTAGTTATTGTCAAACAATATTCTTTATTTTATCTTTTTACTCTTTCCTTATATGGTTAAATCACATCAAAACCTGGCTGGTAACATTCAATGCCTTGAAAACCAAAAATAGTTACATTCCATAATCACCAAGCAAACCTTGAATATTCACCTGTTGCAATCAATGGGTTTTCTTCCTAGGAGGCCCTGTGCCTTGAATGCCAGTTTGGACTTAAGCTCAACTCAGACCTAAAGTGGAACTCATACATACCTGGGTCTTCTTGCTATCCTACAAAAGCCAGATCAGGCCCAAAATTGAGTACTGCTGGCATATATTGGCAGGAGCTGTCCAGTCTTCACTCTCCAGTCTCAATAGAGTTTAAAGATGGCTATGCCTTGTGGGTGATAACTTATTTTCCACCATACAACCCGCCACTTTCCACAGATGAAATGTTGCTGGCATCTCACTACTCTGTCATTATTTCTATAGAAAGTGTTTTGATGAATTACATTCCTTAGTTCAACCAGTTCTAACCTTCATGGCTAAGACCCACCATACCATGCACATTGTAGCAAACTAGTATCCTTCTCTTCATGTTCCATTGGTAAGATGTAAGTTTCACTCGAACAACTTCCTTCCATCAACTGACTTCTAAGAGGATGCTTCCCTGATCACTACAGTCTTAACTTAGGATCAACTGTTATCTTCCCCACATATCCTCATAAACTGTGCTCCTTACCTCTTACTCTGTAACTCTGTATCTTGAGTGACTCTTAGGCCTTGTATAGGGTGAACATTTTTGAAAAAAGAAATTCCCAATAGAAATTTTCATTCTGATAGTTTTTTTTTTTAACACATTAGAAATTAAATACCACTAATAGCCTGCCAGAAAACTTCTTTTTGGTTTAATAAAAAAATGCAATAAAATAAAATTGTTTTTCAGCTAATTTAAAAGCTTTAAAAATAAAGAAACACAGCTATCTGATCCACTTTTATGGAGGCTAATCTTTTATAAGCACACTTAATAGCATAGCCATACACAGATTGATCAGAGCAGTACAAAAGTTAGCACCCATGTTGTTACTTTTAAGCTTAAAGGTGCTCACATTGCCACAACAATAAGGAGAAACCTGATACTACCTAACATCAAAGGAAGTCAACTTAATTGATAGCTGATCAATAAGAAAAAAACTTTTTTCCCATTTGACTTTCATTACGTTTACATGGCTTTTACTGCTTTACCAACTCAAAAACACAACTTACTTTGAAAATTATCTGATTTCAGGGACTTTAATCCTACAGGTTCAATTCGTACAAAAAATATTTTTTTTTGTTCCTTGCAAAAAAAAAAAAAAGGAACATTACAAAATGAACTTTAACACTACATTTATTCAAACCGTTTTTTTTTAATTCTAAAAAGCAAATCATGTATGTGTGTAGATAAATTTATTATTTGAGTTATGTTTTTTTTTGTTTTGCCATTCAGCCGCAAATATCCGAAAGTCAACTCAAAAAAGCCTATTTCTCAGACTTCACCGATGTCCGACAAGCGCGCAAAATCAAGTGGCCTTCTTCCACTTAAATCCGTCAGTTCAGTTAAAAATAACTTGGCAGCCATTTCATAAAAATCGAACGCAAAACTAACCGTAATAAATTAAAAAAACAAAACAAAAACGCGAAAGCAAGTTGCTGTGAAACAACAGTGTGTAAAAAAAAAAATCACTCCACCTTTTTGAACATTTCTAAAAGAAAAAAATCAACAAAAAAAAAAAAACAATCGATTTTCATTTGAGACTCAATCCGCTTCTATCGCGTGCACACCACTAATCCTAAACTTTAACAAAAACAATTAGTAAAATTAAATACTTTTTTTCACTTCACTTATTTATTTTTGACATGCAGGAAAAATGTCATTCAGTTTTTTTACTTCTTTATTTTTGTTATCAAAGCTTGGGATAGGAAGGTGAAATAAAAATTGTGTATATATCTGGTCTGGTGAGATGGGAGCACCATCATCCAAATGCTGGACAGGATGATTCTCTCAAAAAATTTTAGCCTTTGAAATCCAAATTGTTATTCGGACACGTCCTTTAGTACCCGGTCGGTAGGATATGCAACTTACTTCGGCCAAGTTTTCTTTGTTTGCTTACTACTTGAAATTAAAAAAGTTTACAAAATATTTTTTTTTATTTTATCAAATGATAATAAGATTCTGAACGAACTCAGCCTTACTGGATAAATTTTATTTTAGTATCTTTTGTTATTAAATTACTAAGAGGAAATAAGCTCCCCACAAGTTAGACGTCTCTAAGTTTTTTTTGTCGAGAACTGTCAACAATTTATCAGCTGTAGACACCAAAAATGTAAAAAAATAATTGTGATATGGGGATGGGAGTATAAAATTGTCACTATTATTAATTAATCGCTAAAAAAAGAGAAGAGAATGCTGTTTTTTTTCTTTTGGTGTTAATTAAAATAATGTTATTTAGTTTAAATTATTTTGTAGTTTATAGCCTACCCAACGCTTGAATCAAACAAATGTGACCCGGATATAAGAGAAACCCGGATATAAGAGAGATTTTATCTGGTCCCAAATTAGAGCCCGTGTTAACGTAAACAAAATATAGACCAAACCCGGATATAAGAGACTTCTTCTCCGGTCCCGACAACTCTCTTATATCCGGGTTACACAAAAAGTCACTAAAGTGTCTTCCTTACAATTACTACAAATAACTAAATGAGCGTACGAGGAATGGATCTGGTTTGGATACGTACTTTTTCCATTTAAATTCATTTATATACCGATTAGTTTTAACGATTTGGTATTTGAGATACAACCACAAACTTCTTCATTACCAGTACACAAAATAAGATTAAATCGTGCATGCAAAGATGTAGTTAAACTTTATTATTATTTTTTGTGTCCCTTTTTGCCATCCATACTACTTTTTCCTTTTTTCACCGGTTCGTAAAGAGGAAGTATAAACTAATGGCGGTTGCTTTAAAGTGATGTCTTGACACACGCGTTGAGGAAGAGAGAGAAAATTGAACATTGCAGCAATAATAATATGAGTAATAATAAAAGTCAGAGTTGCTGGTCTGGGCAGTCACTACAGTTCATGATCCACATTTGATTGATTGATTAGCAGGAATGTAACCGTGTTTGAAGCGATAGAGAGAAAGAAGTGTTTCCAGTGAGAAAAACGTGTCCTTATGAAAAGTAAAACATGTCTTCGCATGTCGAAGTAGAAACAACGGATTATTATTATCATCATCATTCGTCCAAAGCCGCCACTACAACTAAATTCCTAACTCAATAATGTGATTCCCATTAACCGTGAAAACAGGTAACATGCATATACAATCCTTTTCTTTTGGTCTTTTTTTCTTTCTTTTTTTTAAACCTTTCCAACTCTATCCGTCTTCCTTTTTTTTTTTTTTCGTTTTTCTTTCTTTTCTCTTTTACTTTTATTAATTCATTGTTTTCTTTCTTTACCGATGATGTTTTTTTTTCTTGTCAGAGCTTGTAAAAATGAAAAAAAAGAGGAAAAAAATCCTTAAATTCTCCACGATGAATACGACAGCTATTTAAATTGTCAACATTTACTTCTATTTTTACATGCCAATCTAGAAAAAAAAAAGTAAGTAGCTAAGTCTAAGATCGGTTGTTGTATAAGAAGACTTCTTGTTTATTTAAGAAAAAAACGTTTTTTTTAAATTTCTAACAAGACAAAAATACAGTATACTTATCTAAGTTTTAAAAACTTATATTTTTAGTTATTTTTTAAATCGAAGATCTCAACGAACCGTACAATTAAAAAAAAAAAAGTAAATAGGAAGATCCGACCTAAACTCTTTCATGGTTTGAAGTTTAGATTGTAGTAATTATTTTCATGAAACTCGTTTTAAAGAAATATTGCTTTAAATTCTCTAAAGTCCTTTTTTTTTTTTTACAGTTCTGCTAAGAAAAACTCTTTCAAGTTGTTAGAGATTTTAGCTCTAAAAATGTAAATTTGTCTTGAAAGTGCCTAAAAACAATTGTCAGTTTTTTTTTTTAACAATAATTGATAAACGTACTTTATTTATGTAAGAAAAACAAGACGATAATGAATTGAAAATGATTCTCTGAGTAACTTGTTTACTGCAAAAACAAACTGTTATTTAAGAAGAATCATAACTTAAAAAAGACACTACTAAAAAAAACTTCTTTTTAGTCAGTTTTTATATTTAGTAGAACTATCATAGAAAAAGGTAATTGCACATTTTAAGAATTCAGAACATTTTTTTGCCAGTTGATCTCTCTCTTCCTCAACAAGGTAAATTTTGATAGGCATTCAAACATTTTAAAGAGAATTTGCATAGAGGATATATTTATCAAAATTGGAAAAAAATACAAAGAAAACTTTATACTCCAACTTATTTCACTAATTTGTCATCACAGTGATTTTTTACTTTCTTTTTTTTATCCCCTATCAACTTTTTTGTTTACTTTTCCCTGGCTTTTTAATGGGATTACCTTTGGATTACTTCTATTCACCTCAAGGTTGGTATTTAATTTTTGTTTACTTTATTTTCATACCGGGTACCAAAAAAAAAATCGAGGTTAAAAATGTGTAATTTTTATCAGGATAAGGAATTTATTTCTTATCTGGTTGACAATTTGTTCCCACGTGAAAACGTCCTAAAATGGTTGAGAAAGTTTCAAGAACTGTTTAAAAAAGAAATGATTTTTATTTCTAAGAAGTAGAGGAGGATGATGATCAACAACGTGACCTTGTCGTTAGTCGTTCTGTAAAGAAGTTGGCCAAAAATCAAAATGACTAAATAATAGTTAAAAAAATATTCCTAAATCCTAAGAAAAGTGACTTTTTTTAACAAGTTTGTGAACGTTTTAAATTTAGGGATCGATCTTCAAAACAATTAAAAATTATAATCTTCTAAAAGATTTGTTAATAAACATGATTAAAGTCTTTGATATTTTTTTTAACCCACAAAAAGTTAATAAATAAGAAAACATTTAAAAACCTAAAACAAAATTAAAAATTATTTTGTAAAACATTTTTTGATTGTGGTCGGTGTCTTAAATTGCTGAATATATTTATCAATTAATTAATAAAATTAAGTTTTTTACTTGGATGAAAGAAAAAAACCCCATCGAACACTTCGCTTTTAATTCGAATGCATAAGTTTTCTTATTGAAAGCAAAGTTCATAAAACGGAATTTTGTTCAAGACTTTTATGTCCGATGTAAGGGAGATAAATTAGTGTTTGGTATGTTAAAAAAAGTTTGAAACGCTAAAACCAACTATATACTGTTACACTACAGTAAAATTTAGAGTCTAAAATTGTTAAGAATACCTTTCATCTCGGCAGTTAAGAATTCTGGATTTTGCAAGTATTGTTTTTTTTTCTGTTTGAATTTCTGGGATTAGGAGTTACAATTACATTCAAATTCAATTCCAAACTAATAATGTCCTCATCTTTTTTGTAAATCATAACATTTCGACCGTTGTGACCACCGGTCTTACTCTTCTTCAGGTGTCTGTTGATCCGGGTAATCTTCGGGGAATTTTGAACCAAACATTTTATTTAATTTACACTACAGGAGTAGATTGTCCTTGTTCTGCTGTCAATAGTACTGCTCATTGCTTGCCTGTTTTCACTGAGTCTAAGTTGGGACGTTAGTTTTGTGGACTAAAAGAAGCATTGGTTCGTGGATTTGGAGGCATAGTAAGTTCAATCACTGGGCCAGGCAGTTACAGACTTAGATGCAGTGGAAAGAGAACGAGCAATAACTGAACACTACGTTTTAATAACGACAGCAACAAAAAGGTAGATGGGAACAGTAGAGATTTATGTCCAGGATGATGATCAGTACTGCAATATTTGACTTCGGTAGGCCCACTATTGCTCAAAAGCCGGGGTCGCATTATACACGAGCTATATGAAAAAAAAAATCAGGGGCGAACAATACATGAAGTTGGCTTATACGGTAAATAAAAGATTAAATTTGAAATTCCCTGAATTAAAGTTACCCAGAACAGATACTCGAAGAAGACGGGAGAGCACAATGGTTGAAATTGTTGAAAGATGAGGACAGTTGTTTGAATTCAATATTGTGTGTGCGTATCATGCAGGAATGTATTTTCCCTTTAACTTTGACATCTTTCTTTCTCTTTTCTTTTCTCTCTTTTTCCTCCTTTCTCTTTCTCTCTCTTTTCTCTCTAGTTTTCTCTCTAATTTTCATTAAATTTGGTATTCCAAGTTTAATAAAAATTAATACTGCAGTTTGATAAATTTAAATGAGAGTGAAGGATAGTATTGTGAATTTTGAGAGTATAAAGAAGTTATAAAAATATGGTTCTTTGAAAAATATTCAGTATTAAATGACCATTATATTGCAATTGATCTACCATAAAAAAAAAAATGAAGAGTGGCTGGGCTGAAGTAATATGTCATTTCACTTATGCAATTTAGTCTCATCATCTAATTTTGGCCAGGATAATTTTTTTTTCTTTTTAAATCTAGTCACTTGGATAGATTCCTTAGTGAAGCTCTCTGCACAATCAATAAAACTTCCTTTTACTAGATTACCATTCATTGTTAATTACATTGATGCATGAAACAGTGTGTAGTGATGCAGAGAAAATTGTCCCTACTTGGATTCTGTTCTGTTGTAGAAATCCTTTGTTTTAATGATATTCTTATGTTTATATGGTGATTTTATTTATTTATTTATTTATTTATTTATTTATTTTTTTTAGAACTTTTTTTTTTTAATTTTCTTTACAAGTAACAAAGTACTGAAATTTATTTAAAAGCTAATGCTGAGATTATTTATACATGTATTGCTATTTCTGTCTAGGATCAGAATATCTGTGTGCCTTGTTGAGAAGTTTCTGTCTTGCATCAGAAAGTTGTAGCAGTTCTATGTGCTCTGTGGAAAGTATTATACAATGAAAAATAATATGGATATACACAATGTGTTTTATATATGGTTTCTTTTTTTGTGGTGTTACTAAAATCTTCTTTAGCTGGTAATTTTAGTTTCTATGTAAAATTAGTGAATCATTTTTTTTTATTTTTTTTTTTATTAGGTTGAATTTTTATTATATAGAAAATAATTTTTCTTTTCAACAATTATAAAAACAGGAATCTAAAGCACCGGGGCAATCTATGGATACACCCTTGAAGACTAAATATTAAATGCAAACTTTTCACTTTTGGACTTTTCTCATGCAATAACAAAAATCATTTGAAAAATATAGTGGATGGCTGGATTTGATCCCCCCCACCCTGCTTTAATGAAATGGGTAGAATTCACAGTTTCTATTTTCTTAGTTCTGTTTAGTCTTGTTACAAAGCCAGATGAGTAAGGCACCTGTTCAGGATCAAACTTACTGCACAGTAGTAATGCTCAACTGAACAAATTCTGTAAGTCTGTATTTGATATTTAGTCGTCAAAGGTGTATTTATAGATTGTCCAGGGGCATCCTTTGTGGAAAATATCCAGCTGATTAATATGTGATTCACATGGTGCTCAGGAGTCTAGACCATACAAGAACGTGGTAAAAAATGACAACTTGTTATACTTGTACCTAGGTTTATATCTGATTCCTTCTAGAAATGCACTGGAATTCACTTTGCTGTCACAATATGTAAAAGTCTTGAGGTTCTTGCCCTCAACCTTAGTAGAAGTTAGAAACTGGTGGACTAATAGCATTTTGCTTGTCAAAGGTGGTTGATGGACGACTTCCATTTGCTTAATGTTATTGATAAACCTGAAGGCTTTATATGCATTAGAAAAACAATTTACAAGTTAGAGAACTTCTTCAAATGATGTTGTTACAAGTGCAGCATTGTCTGTAAATAGTAGATTATGACTGATACTAGTTCTCAAAATAAATGTGTCTGTGTGGGGGAGTCATGTATTTGAGTGTTTAGAATGTTCACTTTCTTACTATGGTTGATTTGTCAGGAAGGTCTGGAGGAGACAATCCCAGCATGCAGCACATTTGGGAAGTATCTGAAAACCATACAATGGGTTGACCCAAGACTTGTGAGTGAAATAGGGTAGATGAAACTTTTTGAAGAGTCATCGATGGTTGTGCTGATTCAAAGTCACAAGTCATTGTGACTGAGGGTTTAAACATGCTGTCCTTCTTCAGACTGTTGATCACTCTAGATAATGCGCTCTCTCCCCAAAACTGGAACTAAGATCTGCTTGACATAGTTGCAGTATAAACCACTGTGCCTGAAGACACATTTACAACTGGGATTGGCTCGCCTCCCTAGTAGACTGGCAGATATGTGTAGCCAGACTTATTTTTGTGTGTGTGTGTATATATATATATATATATATATATAGAAACCCGGATATAAGAGAGATTTTTCTCTGGCCCCAAATTAGAGCCTGTGTTAATGTATATAAAATAGACCAAACCTGGATATAAGAGACTTCTTCTCTGGTCCCAACAACTCTCTTATATCCGGGTTACACTGTATATGAATGTTATGATCCTTGTTTTTAAAATATATAAGCTGTATAAGGTCTTTCTTTAATACGCAACTGTACATTCAGTCATCTTCAGACATGAAAATTACAGTTGAAAGTACTTGTGTATTAAAGAAAGACCTTATACAGCTTATAAATTTTAAAAACAAGGATCATAACATTAATCAAATGATTGGTAGGTTAATGGATCTTTAAAATTTTGTTTGCAAAGGGATTTTGCCATTTTATATCATTAACTTTACTAATCTACTTTTTGTATGAATGATTTATTGTAATATAAATTGAACTGCACCACATATTTGAGATATATATATATATATATATATATATATATATATATATATATATATATAGGTACCTTCACGAAAATGTAAACAAACAGAGCATAGCATGATGAAAAAGACGCCGAACTTGACGAAAACAAGTTTTTATCGTCTAATGTTCATATTATTATTAAAGAGAAAAGATCAAAGTATTTTTGGGGTATTTTTTTTAGATTTTTTTAATTGTTCCTAGCACGTCTGAAATTTTCGTTAAAAATCTTGTTTTTTTTTTTTTTTTTTTTTTTTTTTTTTGTCAAAAAAAAGGACAGATAATCAATCATTTTCAATCATTTTTTTCCGTTTGATAAAAAAGATGAAAATCTGACTTTGATATTCTTTTAAAAATCAATTATCATTTTTTCAAAACTGATTTTAATAAAATCAGAAATTATAATGTTTATTTAAAATATTTTGAACCAAGCTTAACTTAGCTTCTGCGCTGAAAAAATGTAATTTGAAAATAAAACAAAGCAGGTCATAACCTTTCATGTCTTTGACAGGTGATGAAAGACAGGTTCATGACGTTTAGATAACTTACGGGAGGATAATTCTTTCTACGGATGGAAGGAAGTGAAATTATTTAGATTTAAGTGAACAAATTATTTACTTTGTTACTTTAAAGGAAAACTTTCAGCACTCTAATTTTTTAATTTTTTTTTTTTTTTTTTTTTTTTTTTTGTACTTAGCTTTCATCTTTATGTTTACGATGCTTTATGGAAAATATAAAGAAATTAAAAAATAAGTCTGTTAAGAGTGAGATTAAATTTCATAAGAAAAAGGTATCTAATTAATTTATAGGTACCTTTCTTATGAAATTTTATCAGAAGTGTACATAAAATACTATAATTTTATGTACATTTATTACATTTTACTGTGTTATTTGCATTTACATTCATTTTGTTATTAATTTTGATATTTCATTTATGGAAAAATGACAACTGAGATTAAAATCAAAATAAGATCATATAAATTAAAGTTTAGCAGTAGTTAAATTTCATAAGATGATACTGATACTTATAGGTACCCTTCTCAGTTGAAATTGAAAAATCAAATTAACTTCTCCATACATGTTTCGCAAAAGTAAAGGCCTTAACAGCGGAGAACAATGCTGAACTCAAATAATGCAACTAAATTGTATCCTGGTTGGTCTTCCGTACTTTATAATTACCGCCCGATTATAAGCACAAAAGTTACATTTTTTAATTACTGCGTGTCTTCTAATTGATCCAAATGATACAATTTTCAAAGCGCTAGACAATGACAATCGCATATGGACATTTTGAAAGGTTGATGGTGCTTTTAGCTAATGTTATAATATTTTTAAAAACTTAATGTAAAAATCTATTATAATTAAAGAAATAACAAATAATTGTATTAAAAATTCAATTTTCATTGAAAAAATCTTTTGCTTTCAGAAAATATTGTCCATATTCATAAAAACAACTAAAAACAAATAAAAGCATTTGAAATTAAATAATTTGTTTTATTAAGTTTTGTATGTTACAATTCAGAGCTGATTTTAGGTACCGTGGAGTTAATTAAAAAAAAACAAAAAAAACATGATATGCAATCTTCAAAGCCTTGTGCTTTTAACTATCGTAATCACTAAGGTTGATGCGCACAAATTTCTAGAGTTTTTCATAAAATTAGTTATGGGGGTGTTAATAAATATAAAAAAAAATATTTCTGCCATGACTTTAATAAAAAAAAACAACATATTTATAATAATTTCAATCATCTGTGAATAGTTTCTGAAAGTTTCATTAACATCTGACAATTATTTTTATTTTTGCAAGATTTTCCAAATTAATGTGTGTAATACCAAAAAAACGTGCTAAAAATTATCTGTTATTTACTAGCCCATGTTGGTACAAAGAGAAACAAGGTTTTTTTAATCAAAATTTAGAATGTTCTAAAAAGAAGCAAAAATTTTAAAAAATAATTAAAAAAACTTTGGTCTTTTCTCTTCATAAAAACATAAGCATTTAGATGATAAAATTTTGTTTTCATAAAGTTTGGCGTCTTTTTCATCAGACTATGCTCTATTTTTTAGCGATTTCGTGGAGTTTATTTATATATATATATATATATATATATATATATATATATATATATATATATATATAATGTTTGATAGAATATAGTTTTAAGGTATGCTATATTTATGGGATTAAAGTGCTCAATATCAGGGATAAAGCATATGGCCTGATGATTGTGTTTAGCATGAAACAGACTGTCACCTGGGTGTTGGCTTGAATGTCCACTTATATATAATGGTATATAAATTTCTATATATCAGAACAATATTAGGCAAATGAATGACAAAGTGGAAAAAAATTCTGTGTAACACATTTCGTCCTCAAGTATTGTTTTTGTTGATGGAATTATCTTATAAAATGCAGATTGTGTGTGTGTGTGTGTGTTCGTTTATATATAGGATCATATTTCCTACATTTTTCAACCGATTGCAACAACTTCACAGGACTATATAAAATTACCCAGTGGTAGTTCTGACAGTGCTAAAAATTGGAAAAAACACAATTGTTTTTGCACAAAATCAATTTGAAAGCACGGGTAAGTGTATCGTACCTGACCGGAAGTTACTGTCGGCTACTCAAACGTCTGAAAGCGTCACCGCAGAAAACAGAACAAATGCCATTAACTTCCGGTGACTTAGTGTTTTTTTTTTTTTTTCAGAGAACGATACACAAAAAGTAAAAAAATGAAACCTAAGCATACACAAGTCCTCCTAACTAAAAATAATAACCGGAAACTACTTTAAATACACATGGTGTCCAAATGAAACCCATGTATACAGTCAAAATGCGGAAGTTAATTTTTAGTCATCAACCAAAAGATATTGCCAACCGACTACGATGCTAACGGCACTTCTGACTTGCTTGAAAAAAATAAAAAACCCAAAACATTGAATATAAAATAATTCGGGTACTGACAAAAGCATCTAACACAATCAAAGGTAAAGCTCTCCCTACCAACAGCTAAAATAATAAAAAAGTGCTCAATACAATATATATAAATAAATAAAAGGCTGTGTGTGTGTGTGTGTAACAAATGCAAGGTCGTAATTTTCAATGGATTTGCAGCAAAATTTACATGCACATGCTCCAAGTTAGCGGGGAGCCAAGACTGACTTTGCATTTCCCAACTCTCATTGATAGTGGAAATAATCGAATTTTTTTCAATTTTGCATCAAACACTGAAAAATATATATTAGGTTTGTAACTATGTAAGTTTATATATATATATATATATATATGTATGTATATATTTATGCGTGTATTGTATATGTGTGTATCTAGCTATCTATCTATCTATCTATCTATATATATATATATATATATATATATATATATATATATTATTCTTTTTTTTTTTTTTTTATATGTGTCACATACATACAGGTATATGTTTATAGATGTATTTAATCATTTATATATGTCATGGATATGCTTACGTTATAGTTAATTTTTATTACTATTATTATTACTTTAAATATATATATATTTTTTATTACTATTAAATGATGATGATGTTTAAATGAATAACAACATAGATTGCATTTCTGTGATTTTTATTACTGGTTGCGCAGTTAGTTTTATCCATAAAATTTTCCCCTACCTTCCCTTACTGCAATATTCTCAAAAAAAATCTAAAGTAGGATCTGTAATGTAATCGGTACTGAATTAGCTTCTTGACTTCAGCCACTTTCTCACAGACGTGATGTGGCTTCCCTCTGTCTTTTCTACAAATATTTTCATGGCTACTGCACTGATGAGCATTTTTTCCCTGGTACCCTGACTACATGAATTTAAGTGTACTACTAGATTGGCATCTAGGTCCCAACTTTTTACTGTTGAAATAGTTAATTAATTAATTTAGTGGAATCCTCATTTTAATGTCCTTGTTTTAGTTTCTTTGTTCAGTTAAAAATTTTGTAGACCATTTAAAAAACTAAGGGTCCATAAAATCTAAAATATTTGGAACAAAGATAAAATGCAACCCTAACTAATTTATTTGCATGAAATTATAGGGTTACCCAGTTCCAGCTTCATATCTTAAGTAAAAATTTATACAGTGCCAGAATCAACAAAACCATGATTTTGGCATGATAAGCTGTTCTAGAAAAATATGTTTTATTTAACCCAAGATAGAAGTTTGTCCACAAAATGAAACTTCACAATCTTCAAACATGTAACTTTCTTCCTATTTTATGTGCTTCAGGACGTAGACATTCATGGCTCTCCATTTCCTCCTGTCCCTTGTAGCTCTCAATAAGCTTTGATATTTTGCTTTTCTCCCAGACCCTGTTCTGCCATTCATTTGCTTAAGCCTGTTAAGTATATCATGCATTGCTTTTCCTTGTTCATCTTTCTTTCTATCCAATAAGGAAATTGGCATAGCATATGCTGCATCTTGCGATTGCAAATTGCCTCAAAATTAAGATATTAACCTGAAAGAATCATGTTCTATTGAAGAACAGATCGAAACTGTCATGCTGGGTGCAAACTCGCTAAGTAATATCTAAACTGTCAGTTGTATAACAACCACTCTCTATGGTCAATTGTAAAATTGCTTTGAGCGAGTAATGCCAGTGCATCTTGCCGAAGACAATACTACTTCAAAATTTGTGGACTGGCGCTACACAATCACAAACAAAGTGATGTACGAAATTTATAATAATATATGTAAATTGCTCAAAATTTGAATATATTTTCTTTAATATTCTTCTTGTTTTATGTGCTGTGTCCCTTCAGGACGTAGGCTGTCGTGGCTCTCCACTTCCTCCTGTCCCTTGTAGCTCTCAATAACCTTTGAACTTTATTTCTCCCAGACTCTGTTCTGCCATCCACTTTCTTAAGCCCATTAAGTATGCCACGCACTGCTTTCCCTTGTCCCTCTTTTCCTCTATCTGCCCTGTGCATATCAGATTTTTCAAGCCCTCTTTTCTCATTACATGTCCCAGAAATTTAAGCTGCCTCTTCCTGATGTTAAATATGTTTCCTTTTTGTTTGCATCCTCTCCAAAACATCATCGTTGCTCACATGTTTGGTCTGTGGTATCCTCAGCATCCTTCTGTAGAACCACACTTCTGTTGCCTTGAGCCTCCTCTTCATCTTTGAGGAGACCATCCAACATTCGCTGCTGTAAAGGAGGACAGATATCACGTAGCAATTCAGCACTCTTTTCTTTGTAACCAATGAAACCCTCCAGTGTCGTAATACTCTGCCCAACTTTTGGAATGCATCTTTGGCCATTCCAATATGTCTTTGGATCTCAGTGTTACACTTACCATCCTCTCAGAACACTTCTCAGATGCTTAAATTTCTGCATCTGCTTGATTTTAGTGTCCTCAACCTGTAAATTGTATTTCAGGCTCATCATTTTGCTGATGACCATGCATTCTGTCTTCTTGTAGTTTATGCTTAGTCCCTTCTTCTGGTAGGCTTTCCATTTCTCTCAGAATTGCCTTGCTTTTTATAGGTCTGGTGAGAAGACACATCCTTGCTGTATGCCACTTTCTGTTTCTGTGTATCTGCTGAACTCATTTTTTTATCTTTATGCAAGTGGTTTGTTGCCAATAGAAGTTTTTGATTATTCTAATGTTTTTCTTGAATATGTCAAGTTTGCTGAGCTGCTTCAACAGAATTTTTTCCTTCTTTAATATGAGCATTACATCCTTGGATTCTATGCATCCTGCTGACGAGCAAATCTGTTAGTTCCCTTATTTGTTTATGCATATCTCCTTTGTGTTACTCAATCTATTTTTGTACATTTTCTGTTTAGCCATTCTTTTTTTAGCCTGCCTGCATTTGGTCCTTATTTTGTTGTGTATTTTTCTGTACTCAATTCTGTATCTTGGTAGAGTTTTCTGTTTCCTTTGCATCATGCCAAGAATCTCATCAGTGATCCATTCATTTTTTCTTCTTCATCCATTCTCCTTTGAGATGATATTGTTTGCTGATGTCACTAAAGCTTCTCTAGTGTGTCCCATTTTGAGTTTCCATTTCATCCCTTACATCTACCTGTCCCACTGTCCATATATTTTTTCTTCAGGTTCAGGTCACTCAGGAGTTGTATTGTAATTTGGGTGTGGCATTAGGCTTCTTCTGTTTCTGTAGTTTCACTCTTAGTTTATATATGACTGGGCAATGGTTGCTTCCACAGTCAGCATTTGGGTAGGTTTTGTAGTGAACCATTGCATTCCTGAATCTTTTGTTGATAGTTATCTAGTCAATTTGGTTTTTAGTTTCTCCTCCTGGGCCTCTTCATGTCCATAATCATCTTGGATGTTTTTGGAACCATGTGTTAGCTATTACCTGGTCACTATGCACTATTGGGCCCATTTTTCTCCACATTTGTTGCAGTTTCCTAGTCTGAATTTGCCAGCTATCTCCCCTGCTCTCTCCCTGCCTACTTCAGTGTTCAGGTCTCCCATGATAATTATGCAACTATATGTGGTAAAAATATGAAAACAAAATAGTCAATTTTAAGGATGTTAAAAGAATTAAGCAATTTTCAAACAGTAATACTGACATTCCTCTAACAAAAACAAATAGGATTACTGCATAGAAATAATACATTAGTTCATAAATGACAGGAAAAAATAATTTAGATGTTGTATCTGATATACTTTGTAAATGAGGCATTATCAAAATGGACAGTGTCATTTTTCAATTTGGCATTTTGACTATTTTCAGATCCTTATAAAAGTAAAAGTATGTTAGATTCATCTAAGCTGTTTATATTTTTGTAATCTACTGTAAACATTAACTATTTTCACTAAATCTGTACGTGCAATATTCTCGGAGCTTTGTATGTCAGGTTTGTTGAAAACCTTATTTAACAAAATACAAAAGCTCCAATGAAATTTCAAGATCCTCTGATTTTAAAAAGATATAGATCTAATATTTGTGATTTATCAATAAATCTGATAAAGGAACACCTGTGAATTATCCCAGATTTTTCCCAGATTTTTCTGAGAGGGTTACCTGAGGCCATTGGTTGATGAAATGAAACTCTTATCTTAGCCACAAAAAAAGATAACCTTATTAATGACAATAAACTAGATGGACACATACTACTTACTAACTTCGTAACATCCACTATTCAAAACGATCTATCCACTCTTAACAACATGAACATAATCACAACCACTTAGATATAATCAGAACCAAAAAACAAAACCATAACAATAGTTATTCTGAAGCAGTTATATATAAAATAAACTGCCAGAATTGCTCCTCACAATGCACTGGTGAAATGTGCAGAAATTTAAAACAAAATATATCTATAAATACAAAAGGGATCTTACACCAATTTATCAAATCCATTAATTATACATAGAAATAAATTCAACCACAACTTTGACCTAAATAAATGCCACATATTAAAAGAGAAATAACTTATTTAAAAGGAAAATTCTCGAGAGTGCTGTTATTGAATCTTATCAAAATATAAATCTGTACCCCAGATTTTTTTTCAAATATCTCCATTCCTGAAAGAACTACTACTTTCCCAAGCCAACATATATGACTATAAAAATGTTAAAGAATTAAAAGAAAATAGTTAAATTCATAACCTTGTGTTATTTAAAATATATATTGAAAAAATATTGAAAACATCATTTACTCACTTTCTTCTATTAGATATTGAATTGAATCACTTGGCATCCTCCATAGCTTGTCTAGACCTTATGGCTGACCTGATTAATATTTGAAAAATTAAATTAAAATTTTGAAAAACCGATAACATTTTTGCTTTTGTATATAAATGTTACAAAATAAAATCCTTGCATTTGCCTTGATAAGTCTGTCAGAGCATGAAATGCATCAGCTAAGTTTTCCTTTTGTCTTTATTCACACACACACACAGCACAGGTTTTTTATAGCCCCACTGAACTTAAATAAAGTCAATTCAGGTTTCCTATGGTAAAAATTTTCTATCCCAAGTAAAAATCATCACAAAAATGGCAAAAGTCATTTTGTCATAGCTTATTTTCTCTAAAAAAAAAATGGATTTTCATACTTTTATAGGGGTAAAATATTGAAAAATGACCATTTTATCATCACCTAAACAAATATCAAGGAAACTTTTGATCTGAACCCCATGAAAGTAGGTATTTTCTGAAAGCAAAGGATATATTCTTTCATTTAAATGTAAAATTGGCTGGTGTAAATGACTCAAATTTTTTTCAGGGTGTAAAATGTGAAAAAATAGTGATAATTTTGTATTTTTTCTAGTTCTAAACAAAAAATTTCCCCATTAATGGGAAATTAACCATTTTGTGGGGGAAATCAGAAAGCCTAAATCATAATCAAATTATTTCAGGCATAAAATTGAGAGTTCTGAAGGAGATCAACATTCCTTGAGGACATTGGTAATTTTCAATTATATGACTGTCAGTGGTTAAAAAAAAATTGACACCAGGCCATGGAAATCTTTAGTAAAAGGTGAAAGATTTATCTGCAATTCCTGACCACCAGAAACCAAAAGTTAGTTTTTTTTTTTTTTTTGTTTTTTTTTTTTTGTTTTTTTTTTTTGTTTTTTTTTTTGTTTTTTTTTTTGTTTTTTTTTTGTTTTTTTTTTTTTTTTTTTTTTTTTTTGTTTTTGTTTTTGTTTTTTTTTTTTTGTTTTTGTTTTTTTTTTTTTTTTTTTTTGCAAAAAAATACAAGCAATTAGGAAAATTAAACCAAATTGACTTTGACATCTCTGGGTCAAAGGTCAGCCAGCCAGCAATAAACGTTTAGAACAAGTTGTAATAAAACCCACCACTCCCAGATAAGAGCAAAGAGTGACAAAAGGGTCAACATTAATAGGGCTTGAACAATGGCTTGATGTGTTTTGTTTTTAACACCCCCATGACTCAGGTGATGACAACAACACTTAGCAGTTGGTGATTTTTCTCAGAAAATTGGGCATAATTTCTTAATGCTAACTGACGAGTGACATTTTCCACGGCCAAATCGAAGATTAATTACCAGTGAATAATTCCATGTGAAAACAATAGCCGTCTGGATCCTATAACGTCCCCCTAAAAGGTCCAGAAGTTTATTAATTGATCGAAAACCTGTTGCACATAATTGTATTTTTCACGGTCAGTTTCCATTATTTCATCTTGATGTTGTCATTTTTGGACAGCCAAATCATCAAGGATTCAGGAAAACAGTTTGGCATAGGTTTTCTTTAAGAACTTTACATTCTATGAGGTGTTTAAAATGTTACTGATGAATGAGATTTTTTGCCGAATATTTCATTTACACGCCATGTTGGATTTTCCTATGTTACAAAAACAAGACTTTTAAACAGCTGTAGCAGGGTGCGATGGGTAAATTGTCACCATTTTTATATTTTTAATTTCACACAAGGATGCTGTTTGTTTTTGATTTTTGTCAACTGCACAATATATAATAGTCAGTTGGGCACCAACTGTGAGAAAGAGCACCATAATGCAATTCACTTTGCCAGAAATTTGGAAAGCACATGTTGTATTGCTTAGGATTCGTGCCAGAAGCTCCAATAAGAACATTTCAGAGTGTTTGGGTGTCAATCTGAGTACAGTGCAGACAATTTAGAAAGAACTGGATTAGTCCAATTGTAATTATAAAGTTATGGCAGCTCTGGTCATTCTGGTAAGAAAAGAACTCCCAAATTTGTTGGTGAGATCCAAGCCATTATTAACAACGATCCTTCCAAGTTAATCAGGTCCATAACCAGGGACACAGGAGTGTCTGAGTTTCTTATCAGGCATGTAGTGCATGAAGCCATTTGCCATTTCTCATACAAGATGAGAAAGGGCCAATTTTTATCCCAAGCTACGAAGGACAAGAGGAAAGACTACAAAGCTTTTGAATGGACTCTAGCATTCCCTCCAACCAAGCATACTTTTTTTTTTTTTTTTTTTCATATGAGAAAAATTTCTGCCAGGATAAGATGTTGAACACACAGAACAACTATTAGCTTTCTGTGTCCCCAAAAGATGTACTGAGAGTGATAAAAACCAAATAACCTGTCAGCATCATGGTGTTTAGTGTGATCACTAGTAAATAATGATTTTATGCCTCCATTCATCTTCCCACAGGGCTTTAGGCTCAACATGGAGGCCTACATCAAGTGCCTTGAAGGTAGTGCTGCCCTGGGTCAAGAGGGTGGTTTCTGGAAGACCCTATGTCTGGCAACAGGACTTTGCACCATGCTACACAAGCAATAGAACCCAGTCATGGCTGTCAGACAATTTATGTGACCACATTACCACTTACATCTGACCACCTAACTCCTCAGACTGCAGTTGAGTGAGAGACTAACAAAACTCCTTGTAATACCAAAAATGAATTAGATAATTATTATGGCATCATTCACCAACTTAAACAAGTAGACTGTCCAGAAGTGTTGCAGGAGATTCCGAAATTGTCTGTAGGCAGCGGTTGAAGTCAATGGTGATTTTATTGAATAAATATACTCTTTAGTATTTCGAGACATTTTTGTAATTTTGGTAAATATATCTGTTAAAATAAGATGTCGTTATTATTTTCATTTTTGTGTAATTTAGATTACATTTTATCCATTGCACTTTGTGTGTGTGTGTTTGTGTATTCTCCTTGTTCAGATGGATTTGCTTAAGCTTCTGTTTGCTTGGTGGCAGAGATAGTTGAATATTAATTAATGGCAGTGTGATAATTTTTTCCATTGTTATAGATTTATTAGATCTGCTTATCACATCTTTGTTTAGGTGAAGTATTTACTTAGCTTTTTTGTACCTTCTTTTTTATCTTATTTATTTGTTATGAAAATTAAATGATAGTATTGTAGTTGTGGGTAAGCACTCTTTGTTTCCTGGCAACCAATATTTTTAGACCCAGTCTGCCCTTGGTCAAGAACTTGAGTGATCAGAATACAAAATATCGACAATCAGGTGTTCAACCTCAGAATGATGCAATTTCTGTTATGAAAGCACAGGGTTCTATTTCCTCCATTGTTTTTCTGAAATATGAGAATGTATTTGTACTTTGATAACTCTTGGGTATAAATAAAATTATATTATTAAGTTTAATTCCGCACTATTATTGCAATATTTTTAAGGTTGTCTTTCCTAATGAATGTAGCAAATATTAAATAATATAATGATATGTATAGATTTTGCTTATGTAGAACATATCAGGACCAAAAATTTTGTTCCCTATAGAATGGTTGTTTCTTTTAAATATATTTGCATAAAAAAGACGTGCTGATTTTTAAATGATCGTTTCTGTTTTTGTAAAGGTGGCTCCCACAAGTGGCTATTGATTGTAACCAATGTACCATTTGACCAGAATCCCTTATTCCTTTTTGTTCATGATAACCTGAACTAGTTATATGGTATAGTTTGGACTAACGATATTGCCAAAAATTTGTAATAACAGTAACAATAGCAACACCACTAACATTATTATCATTTAATATTTTCAAAGGCCTTGTTCATGGGGGACTTAGAATACACCAACTGAATCCCCTTTAAAAGCCCACATTCCCCACACTCCATCAGAGCCCCTTTCCAATCAGATAGAGTTGAACCTCTGTTCACAAATTTAATTTGTTTATGAAGGCCGTTTGTAACCAAAACTATTTTTCCAATAGGAATCAATGTAGTCATAAAGTACAACAAAATTGGAAAAGAAAAGCACGCCACAACACACAAATATATACTACACGACAGTTGACTTGGAAATTATTCGGTTAACTCTGTTCAGCAATGTTGTTCGAGAACCAAAATTGTTTGATAACTGAGGCATTTTCATTTCAAATTTTCTGCTTGAAAAACAATTTGTTTTTGTTCGATATGTGAGACGTTTGAGAACCGAGGTTGCACTGTACTTGAAGACACTGGTGTAAACTTAACCGAGTAACTTAAGAACTTGAGTCATGTTCTTAAATAACCTTGTCAGATTGAGACTTTCATGCGGATGTCATGCATGATACCAAACTTGTTCAGAAATATCAAAACTGTCTGTTGTATACAACCACTTTCTAAGATCAATGGTTAGAAATGGCTTCAAGTGAATGAACACTGTAGGTCTTAGAGAGCACCCTCCTTCTTCAAACCTTGTGGACTGGTACTATAGAATACTTAAAGAACTTTACCAAATAACAAAATCCCACATTACTTGAGGACATTCGACATCAGCAACAACTAAAATGGCTAGCACATGTAACTTCAAGAGAAAACAATGACATAATCAAGATATTGACATTCCACACCACTTCAAACAAAAGGCTAGGATGGAAACCCTCATCAATACTGGAAAGAGCGATAATTGTTAGTGGACTTGACAAACCTATTTTCCTGAAAATTTGTTTTTAATAGAAAGATTTTATAAATTTCAACTGAAAGCAATGGCTGCTTGGTCAATGAATATTGAATGTTTCCTTATAAGGAAACAGCTAATATTACCATTAGCATGACTACCTTTTTGATCATAGTTTAAACCACACCCATGTCTACCTATTCATTAATTCATTGCCATGTTTTTTTCTATAAGATTTATATTCCATATTAAATAACCAAACAAGAGATGACATTTTTAAAATTTAACTCAGTGGTTCTCGACTAGGTTCCATATAAGATTACTAGTGGTCCACACAAAAAATAGCAAATTGGAGTGGGGGGGCATGGTAATAT
The DNA here is from genome assembly GCA_963932145.1 of Acanthosepion lycidas. Taxonomy (NCBI): domain Eukaryota; kingdom Metazoa; phylum Mollusca; class Cephalopoda; order Sepiida; family Sepiidae; genus Acanthosepion; species Acanthosepion lycidas. The sequence goes on along the minus strand of OZ010578.1, from coordinate 51,125,811 downwards.
TTTAGTGGTTCATAGAGCAGTTTCCCTTCGGAACAGTTGTTACAACTGAGAATTGGAATTTCTACAGTAATTTACACCAAGCATGTCAAACTTAGTGTCCCCTGAGGGACATATGGTCATGTATATGTTGTCATGTGGGCCACATATGACAACCAATTGTGCACATTACAACTAATTGGAGTCACTTAATAAGACTTATTGCAGAATATTTGTGTTGCTTAAATTTAAAAACACAACATGTACATACAAATGTTTTGACAGGATTCATGTATACAAAGTAATGAAGTAGTCTGTTAAAAAATAATAAAATTAAGCAACATATACTTGCAGTTTGCAAAAGCAAAAAATGCATTGTACAAAAATTACAACAGTTCCAAACTTAACATTTATTTGTCACTATTCAGTCAATTTTAGTTTTTTGTCCTGAAACTTGTTTTTCTTGACAGTTTTTGGTATGTCTGACTGAATTATCTGTGTAGTTCTAATGTTGATCAGTTAGCCTTGTTATCAAAGAAGTTTTTGTTGATTTCATTAAGGAAAATAATAAGGAATATAACTGTTCACACACATAGGTAGAACCAAACATGGTCATAATCTTTATGGCAAACTTTTTGAAGTTTTTAAACTTTCAATAAGATATAAAAGGAACCCAGGTATTCCTACTTCAAGATACTTTGCTCTGCATGTAGAATCCAACTGCATTTCTAATAGTTCCATCTGAAGACTTTCTTCTGTCTTGGCAACATCAAAGGTGAATGATGCTGAGAATAATTCAACCTGATGTTCAAAAGATCAGAAATCACTAAATCTTTTTTGAAATTCCTTTGACAACAATTCCAGGTGAATGTCATGCATAGCAACACTAAGTGCACTCTCAATATAGGCAGAGTTTTTCAGCTCTTTTGAGCTTAGTTTTGTAAGGAAGTACTTGATGTCATCATACAACTGAGTGATAAGTTTGTTTCTTACCTTGTACCTTTAAATTAAGATCATTTAATTGTGCAGAAGTATTCACAGCAAAAACCAGAATTTGCAGCCGACTTTCATCTTTTATTTCATCTGTTTTGATCTTTAATCTCCAAAAACATAATTATTTCTTGTCTCAACAAATAGACACTTTGTGATATGACAATCAGTGAACTTCTGTGTAGAATGGAACATTGGTAAACTGATTATCCATACCTTCCAACAACTGATAGTTCACTGTTTTTGTGACCAAACTAAGCACATGATCCAATTTTAAAATCTTGGAACACAAATTTTGCTGATGAATAATACAGTGAAAATGTGCAAATGATGAATCTGGATGCGAGTTTTCTAGTTTTCTTTGTAACTTGGCAGCAACACCAAAATGTTTGCCAAGCATATTTTCAACACCATCAGTAGATAAGTATGCAAGTTTACTCAAATCAAAAATATGCTCATGCAGAACATGCTCAATCCTCTCAAAGATGCCCTGACTTGTTTTAGTGTCATGCATGGGGACCTGTTCAATCAGTTCTTCATAAATATTAAATTTGCTGTCACAGGCCCTGATGAAGATTACAAGCTGTGCTATTCCAGTGAGGTTAACAATCTCATCAATAGCAATAGAAAAATGTTCAAACCTTGATGATGCAGCCTTCAACTGTTGTTTTAAATCATCTGACATTTCATCAATCTGTTCAGCAACAATGTTCCTGGTTAATGAAATGTCTTTGAATAAGTGTGCTTTCTCTGGACAGACAATTTCAGCTGTTTTCACAAGGCATTACTCTAGGAATCCCCTTCATTGTAAGATTTCCCCATTTGTGGCTATCATTTGGCTGAGTTCATATCTTGCAGTAATGGAAGTGACATCTGTTTCTGAATTTTTGTAAAAAAAAAGGTCTGTTGCTGTGTTAAGTTAGCCTTCAGTTCCTTGAGTTTTGAAACATTCATTGGGCCTTCATATTTATCATAAGATAGATGGTTGGTTTCATGATGTCTTTCTAGGTTATACTCTTTTGATGTGGTGATTGAATTGTTGCAAATTAAACAATATATCTTTTCATTCATGATCATGCAAAAATACTGTAATTCCCAGTTTTCTTGAAACACTCACCCTGTTTCATTCAATTTCCTTTTTCTCTTAGTTGGAGGAGCACTTGCCATTTTAATGTTGATGTAGTAGGAAAAAAAACTAATTTTCAAAATTGATGATACAGAATCTGAAAAATTACTGGTACATTTAAACTACAAGTAAACAGTAAAAAGAGATAAAGCAATTTTGATAATACTTCTAAAACTTTTTTGTCTGACATTTCACCTTTTAAAAGCAAAAACTTTTGAAATTCTGAAAAATTTTTTCTGTTTACAACTGTTAATAAGCTGCCATATTGTTTTTGTGTTGTGATGACTGGTGGCATGGCCACTAGAGAGAATTTGTTCCTGTGCTATTTTCTCAGTTACCAAGAATATTGAATATTTGCTACAACTTTTAAAATATAGTCTTACTAGTGTACTAACTTATTAAAATTATTTTAAATAAATTTATGAAGTAAATGGTATTCTTATTTGGTATTCTATTAAAATCAAAATGTAAAAAACGTGATTTATTTTCTTAAATACTGTAATTTCTAAATTATAAAGACTGCAATTTGGGCTGTTAAATGACCAAATTAGTATCCTTTGTGTGGGCCACAGATGTGCTTGTAAAGGGCCAGATGCAGCCCAAGGGGTGCATGCCTGATATGTCTGATCTATGCCCTATTAAAATACTAAAATAGAAAAACAACTCTAAAACTAGCAGAAAAGTGAATGTAAGTTAGCATCCCTTTTACTCTACTGGATGTTTTGATTGTAAAAGTTGAATAAAATCTTAGAAGCATATATAAAGAAATATGTATTATATAAATAATAATATTAATTCTAAATATTAATAAAATATTAATTAATATAAATTATAAAAAATAAGTTAATAATAAAATTAATTTAATATATAAATTATATAAGGATTATATTAGAAAGGAAGCAGATAAATTCTCTTAATGATGATGATAATTTTAAAAAGCATTTGTGATTTAGAGTGTTTAACTTGGCCGAATTATGGCAGTTTTTAATTGAACTCTTCTTAATTGTCTCTGGAGTTACTATTTTCCACCCATTTAGCTGCACCTGCTTGTACTGTGGAAATAATTATGCACAATTGATTTCTTCAGAGAAATAATAATACAATGACTTATCAAATCACCAGTGAAGAGAGTAAACTTGATTGATAGATTCAACTGTTTATTGATTTGATATTATTTTGTTTTTCTTTCATTATATTAATCTTGAGAAATAACATCTTATGAAAACACTAGCAAAAATAATATTAGTGCAAATTTTCTGACAGCTAAGGTATATACATATTTAAAAAAAAGAATGTATATATATCTTTTGATAAATGTCTTCATTTATACTGATTTTTAGCATACCACAAAAACCTTTCTTAAAAGTGTTTTTGACAGAGTGAATATTTCCTTTATTAAAATTTCCATTGATAAATTTAATAAAAGTAAATATTTTTTTTCAGGCGTACTTTTCTTTTTTACAATACGCAGACATTTTGGCAGTGTTTAACCTTTGTGCTTGCAAAAAAGACAGTTATTACTTTGACACTGTTATTACTGTATACACTTTTGACTCCTTCAGCAAAGTTTATTTACAAGATGATAAAATATGTCAACCAAGTACAAGGCAATATTTAATGTTTATAAAGTTTTATTATTTACCATTTTATAAAGAAATAAATTTGAAAAGAAAATCTATTTGTTCAAAAATTTATAAAGAATTATAAAATTATCAAAATATATAAACTAACTACAATGCAATATTTGCAGTAAAAATGGACATTTTGTAATTATGCACAGGAAAAACTTTGTCCACCCAGTGTATAGGGAGGTACACACTCAAAATATTCAGTGTTTGTGATCTTGCCTAAAATCCAAAATTAAAAGAATGTTTGGTTTAGTGGAAACGATGATCTCAGTGAATTTGTGGCGAGAGAAAATGAAAGAAATGCACAGAAAATGCATTTTTCCAAAATTTATAATTACAATTACCCATCATTATATGTTTATTTAAATTTTCTTTTCAGTCATTTTTATAAATTTATAATAAAAATTTTTTTTCATATTTATTTTTCTTTTATTAAATGGTAAATAAATATTTTGTTATAGTTCGTTCACATATTTTTATAATCTTGTAAATATAAAATTAATCTTTTAAATAAGCAATCTAATAAATAAATAGTATTTAATATCATTTCTCAAGAATAAAGAAATGTATAAATCCACTTTCACTTTTTTAGGTTTTATTAAAATTCTAATCATCGCTTTTTAGAACAAACATTGTCAAGAGAGTCAGTCGTGTATAGCAGTGTCAAGAGAATAATCGTTCTTTTTATATACCATTTTTTTGTGGGCATGAAAGTTCAATGTAGCCAACATTTTGATATTGATAACTTTTTCCTTTTTGTTTGTTTGTGATATACCAAGAGATCTTGGTAGTAGTTGTGATCTTCTCATATTCTTGGATACCTCTCCATTGTTTTATTAGACAGTAGCAAATCATCCAAGAATATGAGTGTTAAAGGATTAAGACTTTAGACCAACTTTGATAGATTGGTCATTGTCAGCTCCAAATTGTATATTATATATTATGGCTATTTATTTTTCTTGAATTGATTGAGTCATTATCTATGGCTTATCAACCCATTGCAGGTTATTTAAAAGTAAAAAATATTTTTTTTAAATTGTAAGAATTTTTTTTCTTTTTAGATAATAATGATTTAGTGATAGAAAACTTACTAATTAACCCATAGCTGTGGAATAAGAGGTTGATTAATACTTTTCCCAAGGATATTTGTGCGTAAGTGAATATAATGAACACAACTGGAATTAGAACTCTTCTCTCTGATTAATAATTCCGAGCCATTATCCATTATACTACCTGCACATCCAAGCTAACAGCACCTAATATTACCAAGCAGTCACCCATCAAGGTACTGACCAGGCTCAACATTGCTAATTTTCCCTCTGAAAGTTCTCCACTTCCCCAACCGGGCACTGAACTCGCACTCTTTGGGTCTGTCACTGGATCCAACCAACGCCTCCATCCACTGTGCCATGTGTCCTTCGTGTTCGAAATTCCAACCACCTGAAGAAGGCCGAAGCGTACAACAGCCGAAACATTGTGATAAATATGACGACAAAGATGAGGACAATAGTCCGCATAATGTAAATACTGTACATAATACCTCATCTCAGAAATATAGACAGACTCTGAAGTAATTTCTTATTAAACCATGTTTCATGGAAACTAAATAATGTTATTTCTTGATGAGTATTAAAAAGCTCTTTTAAAAGTAGTTAAAATAGAGCACTCTTATATAAGTAAGAAAAGGAATATCCAAATAATATATAAAATTCTATTTTCTTCTCCTCCTGTGACAAGTTTCATGGGATGGCAACCATCAAGTAGTAAAGAAAGGATATATATAATTAATAATCAATAATAACAAAGATTGTTTACACCTACCAAAATCCATCGACCATTAAATTGCTGGGCAATAACATGTTCAAGGTGAGTAGATTTTATGGATAAAGTGTTAAATATTTGAAATAGAGGATTAATAATGAATAAATAAAAAGTTCAATGACTTATCTCACCTGACTCTGTCTTTCAGAGGTAAGTTTGCACATCAAGTTAAGATAAAACTATAAAGAATAGATTTATTTTACTCCTGATGTGCGGATTTACTTATTTATTTACTCATTATATATGTGTGTGCTATATTATACTAACACTGTTTAACAACTCAAATGCACATGAAGCCTGCTTAATCAATGAAAATCATACAACATAAAAATACTAGAATTTCTTTTTTTTTCTCTCTATATCTTGTTCTCTGATAAAGATTTAATAAAAGTGAAACCTGTTAGATTGATAAACGTTTCCTATTATTTATTCTGAGTGTGTGCCCTCCCAAAGTCATTGTTTGCACAGTTTTGGAGAAATCTTACAAGTTTATTCAGCTCTTTATTGCAGTAGGGATGGTAGAGTAATGGATTGTGGCTTGGATTGAGGAATTAGAGAGCTGATTTTGAATTCCAGCTGAGTTTGTTACATTCACTTACATGCTAATAATACCCTTGGGAAAGGTATGAATCCAACTCTTCTCTCCCCAGCTATGGCTTAATAGTAAGAAAGACTGGGTTTTATAGCCTTGGGTGGCAACTTGTCTGGAAGGAAAGCATTGAATTCAAAACTATGTAGCCCTGGTAAAGCACATAATTTTTTTATTGTTTGCATATTAAAGAAAGTTCTTTGCAAAGGAAAAAGTGATGATATTACTTTATTTTGATAAAATATGGTAGAATATAAAAATGCACCATCAACACTGTTTACTATTCATGTTTAATCTGGGAAGAATTACAGTGGCCCACAAAAGCTTCTAATAATAATGCAGCAGATCCAAAGTGCTTTTGAATTCAAAGAAAAATTGCTGTAGAAGCAAAAGACCCCAGAATTTGAAAACTGAGGAATTAGAGGAACTTATGAAGGAACTGGCATGATTATTCAATATGACTCTGGCAACTTTAGTATATTGTTTATAACGGTGTTAAAATGGGTTCTATATGAACGAAAAAAAAAAAAAAATGATCAACCCAAGGTGAAACATTCTCTTATTGCTTGACACAGAAAAAAGGACTCTTTAAGTTAGTCACTGCCAATGAAAACTGGATTTATTATAAAAAATCTAAAATGTAAAGAATTGTGATTAGAATAGACTTCAACACCCCAACTTAAACAAAATCTACTGATAGGGAAAAAGTTATCTATGTTTTGTAGGGTGCAAGTTGAAGTAACAAGTTGTTGGAACTTTTGTTTTGCAATGCTACAGTGAGTAATTGGCCTGTTTGAATGATTTATTAGAACAGAAAAGACCATTTTTCTCTGCAAGGAAGTTGACAAGAGGTTTTGTTATGTGCAATGCAGAAAATGGTCATGGAACTGAGGTAGGGAATTTCTCCATTTTGCAGCATGTTCTTTAGACATGTTTCCTTCTTGGTGACAGTCAGCAGGCCCAGCAAATTCAGTGTTGAAAAATTCATTGAATCAAAACCAGAATTATTTACATTCTCTCTGTTAAATTCTTGTGGGAGCTGTAGAAGCTTGATTTTTGGTGTGTGTGATGAATGTATGAGTACGTTCACTTTCCGACTATGAGACTGGAGTTCGAATCTCATCATAGTCGATTTCTCGGGAAGGTAATTTCTTGATCATTCTATAGAACATGCAGCACCTTGAAAAAGTGCCTGAAAACCATACCACGGGCTGATCCAAGCCTTTTGTGGCAGATGGTACTGCTAGCATAAAGTCACAAGTCATTGTGACTGAGGGTTTGTGTGTGTTGGCATTGTTCAAACTGTTGATCATGACATATATGCTCTCTATCAGAAACTCTGTGTGTGTAATATATATATATATATATATATATATATATATATATATATATATATATATATATTATTTATATATATATATTATTTATATATATATATATATTATTTATATATATATATATATATTGTCAAAAAAATCCTGGTAATCTTTATAACAATCTTAGATATCCTATAACCCCCCAAAAGTTCACCAATGTTTTATAAAAATAGAAATTTTAAATCTGTTTTTGTTCAACACAAACTATTTTTTATCGCTGCCTAATAATATTTAAGATTTAATGTCTTAATATTGCAACAATTCACTTTTGAGAAAAAGTCATCAAAAAGCAATTTGTGCAAACTAAGGTTAATGAAACCATCATATGTCACAATGGTTTGTAGCCTTATTTCACTGACCAAACTAATGGATTTATTTAAATCAAGAACACATTTTTCTTAATTTCCAATGAAAATTTTTTTTTTTTACCGTGTATGACCACCAGCATTTTATTTTTATCATTTCACTTTCAAGCAAGGTATTAAAGCCACTGAGACACAAGAGGTTACTGGGTGTGAGAGAATAGGAGAAAAAGAAAACTTTATTAAGGAGCGATTATAACAAAACAAAAGGAATTAAGACAGAAAATAATGATTGACATTCCATTTAAATTTTTGAAGATCAAAGTTGACTGGGAATCAAGAAGCCAGAAGAGAGTTCCACAAGACAGAAGTGTGAGAGAATAAACTGTTAGCCTAAAACTTAGTTACATCTAGTCATTTCAATTGTAAAATAATGAGTACTTGCCACCAATCTAGTACTGTACTTAAATCTGTATAACCTTGGTATGAAAGAGCAAAGCTTATCTGAAAAATTACCATGAAAATATTTATAGAAAAGGCACTAGGAAGCTATGTATGGTGGTGGGAAAGTGACTGAAGCTGATATGTCAAGTCAGGACCAATAACATTGCAGATTCTTCTTTGGATTTTATCAAGAATCTGTATCTATCTTATGTGCTTGTCATTTCTATTGATGTAAATTTTGGTTCCAGCTTGCATTAAGGACATAATTATTTTATTTTTAAATTAGATCTGGATTGGCTTTCACCAAGTCTACAATAAGGTTATATATTTTTAGATGTTGAGAGAAAACAGTTTTCTCTGTTGAATAAAATGAACAAAATATCTTCTTTTAGAAAAGTTATTCAATTTTAAAAGTGGATGTACATTTTTGTATATATAGTGTGTGTGTGAGATAATATATATGATCATTGCTCACCTACTACACAAGGACAGTCACCAAACAGGTTGTGGCAGATGATGCAGTTTCTCCCTAACCTCTAGAAGCCCAATGGCATCTGTGTGATTGCTTTTTATTATTATTCATAGCTTGAGCAACACTATGTGATCTGTCAGCATCAGACAGCCTAGATCCAATTATAAGAACCAATTAAGTTAACAGAAAACTTTCAGTGCCGTGTATGATTTGAGTAGTCTGATGGTGCAGACTAGCAGTTCATACAGAACTGCTAAACAGGAAATTTTGATTAGAAATAAAGGAAGGAAGGGGAACTAAATTCTTATGTAATATCAGTGCTCCTATACGGCATTGAATACTGGCCAATTCAGATGGGACTTTAAGCAACAGAAATATGGTTCTACAGAAGGATACTGAGAATGCCATGGACTGATAATATGACAGTTTTAGAGAAAACAACAACCTCAGAATCAGAAAAAGACAACTGAAATTTCCTCTAGCCCACTTGCCTTCAATATGTCCTGTGAGTATCAGATTTTCTAAGCCCTCTAAGGCTAGAGATAAACTGTGTGTAACCTACCAAGCTTGTGCAAATGGATGTCAGAACAGGGTTTAGGAGAGATAGCAAAAAAACATTTACTAGGAGCTACAAAGAACAGGAAATTGTGGACAGCTATGATTCTCAAAATTCTGAAGGGACACAACACATAGATGATGATGTAGATGTACTTATTACTTATTTATTGATATGATATATATATATATATATATATATATATGCAGTGATATATGAAATCTATGCTCTTAATATTGGGTTTACAGCCATATCATGTTAAAACACCAGTTCTTGTATAATCACTGAAGTTAAGGAATGTCGAGGCTGGTCAGTACCTAGATGGGTTGCCACTTGGGAATACCAGGTGCTGTAAGGTTTCATGTGTGGGTGGTGTAATGGATAACAGCTCACAATTTTAAATTGGAAAACTGAGTTCCAATTCCAGTCTAGCTTGTTATATTTACTTATGTGCAAATACTCTTGAGAAACACATGAATCCACCTCTTCCCCCCACCAGCTATGGGTTAATTAGCATGACTTGTATCAGTAAATCATTATTATCTCCAAAGACATTCTTACAATCTAAAAATCATTTCTGGCTTTAAAATAACCTGAAAAAGGTTGACAAGCCTTAAAAAAACAAATCGGTCAATCTCTCTTATGTATGTATGTATGTATGTATATATATATATATATATATATAACAAACACTTTGAGGTTTGTATTTAAGCAATTGATTCTCTTTTATATAAACTTTATTAAATATATGAAACATGGACTTTGTTATAATGGTAATATTTTCCCCCTCTCTATGTTCTTAAATGTTTTTCCGATGTCATGGTTGTTTTGGTACAATAATTCATCCTCAATAGTACATACAAAAATACATGTACTTGTTACTATTAGCTAATAAATGCAATTCAGTACTGTGTAATGTTTACCTTGGTGTATGGATCTTCTTTTTCTATGTGCTGCATCCCTTCAGGTCACAAGAAATCATAGTTCTCCACAACTTTCTATCTCATGTGGTTCTTAAATATTTCTATTCCCTTCTTGTTTCACAATCCACTCATGCAAGTTGATCAGTTAGGCCTTCCCTTATCTCTCAATATGCCCTGTAAGGATTAAGTTTTCTAAGCTGACCTTTCTCATCATGTGTCCAAAGAATTTCAGATGTCTTTTCCTGATTCTGAGAAGATGTGTTCTTTCTGCCATTTTCTTTAAGATTTCCTTGTTGCTTACTCGCTCTGTTCATGGAATTCTCAGCATCTGTCTGTAGAACCACAGTTTTTCTTCATCTGTAGGGAGATTCTTCAGCATTCTCTGCTACATAAGGAGAGCCTGTTGGTTGGTTGGTTGGTTGACCTTTAGTCATGTTAATTGTTTTATTCTGTTGTGCAATGCATTATAACAAATTTAGCAAAGGAGAAAAAAAGAAATTAAACATAGAATAAACTGTGCTAGAGGTACTTTCACTCAACAGTGCAAATTGCTACAAAACCAAAACATTAAAGTGAAAACTTGATTCATGTTCTTAATTCATCAGATCAAGACTTTCATATAGATGTCATGCATAGTACCAAGTCTGTTCAGAAATATCTAAACCGTCAGCTGTATACAACCACTTTCTAAGATCATCTCTCTCTGAATATTGTCGACTGATGTAACAGATTCACAAAGAAATGTACCAAATAACAGAAACCATATCACTTGCGGATGACCACCACCAGCAGCAACAGCTAAAATGAATGGCACAAGAGAGAATAAGTTCAATTTCCATGCTACTTCAAATAAAAGGTTAGGATGGAAACTCCCATGATTACTGAAAAGGGTGATAACAGCTACTAAAATTGAGAAATCTATTTTCTTGAAAAATTGTTTTAAGAGAAAGATTTTATAAATTTCAATCGAAAGCAGCAATGGCTGCTTGGTCAATTAGTGCTAAATGTTTCCGTGTAGGGAAACAGCTAATGTTACCATTACTATTTTATTGCAATTTTTCTGATGCAGAATTATTATATGCTTTGCTATTTGGAACATCTTTACTTATGCTCACATTTTGACCATTGCATTGTCTGAACATTTCCTGGTATCTGTCTTTGTACTGTCTTTGTAGTCTTCTTGGAATTTTGACCTGATCCAAGGAGTATTTTACCATTACACCTGTCTCAACCCCAACTATTATTTTAAGCTCTTTAAGTAGTCAACTGGCCAATGACTGTGAAGTATGAGCAGAATTGATCAGGCACATTAGGTCAATAAGGGAGATGGGTTTAATAGTTAAAATTTACCATGAACCCTTTATTCAATCTATTGGTTGGGTAGTTTGTTCTTATTTTGTTTTCACTGCTTTGCAAATATTATATATCAGTTAATGCTGACCTGTCTTATTTACCTTAGTTCATATCTCTGACTGAGCATTCTGGTCTATCAAAGTATGTAATGATTAATCTTTATGTAAGAAGGGAGAAAAAAAAGTCCATTTTTACCTGTATTTGTAGTAAGCTAACAAGTGTTTGTTGGTTTTTATTTTGTGTATGTTTTTTCTGACTAGATTATCTCAGCAGAGGGTGTTTTTTTTATTAGTATAATAAAACAGGTGGGGGCAATGAGTTTGAAGACTGTATGAGTAAATGCCACATTCCAGTTTCTCTAAAATTAAAATTTGTCCAACACTTGAGAAAGACCATAACCCACGCTTTGAAAATATAACAGTACTCCCCCTTTGTGAAGTGTCTTGTATGAATTTTTTTATTTTTCAATAAGGCCAGTTGGAATGTATTTTTTCCAGTGACTAGAATTTGGATTGGTTATATATTAGGTGGTGCAACAAGAAATAATCATTTTTCTTTTTTTAAAAAATTTAATTTCCTGTTATTCTAGATTATCTACATACATACACACATACATATATATATATATATATATATATATATATATATATATATATATATAATATATATATATATATATGGTGGTAGTGGCGGACTCTCCTGACATATAAGGGTCAAGCAGCTCAGTTCCTAGGAACCGACAGCCAGATACCAGCACATATGATTTGAATATAATGGTGAAGACTTTGTGCAGAACCAACCACACTTTCTGAAGGACCGAATACAGAGACCTGGTGCACTACGTGCCACAAGGCCTCCAAATGACCCTCCACAAGTTTTGAGTTTAGAGTTCTCCTAGACCAGTTGCCATCCAAGGCTATAGAAACTAGTCTGTCCTGCTATTTACCCATACCTGTAGGGAGAAGAAGAAAATTAATACGTTTCCCAAGGGTATTAGCACATAAGTGACTGTAATGGATTTGACTGGATTTCGAACTCTGCACTCCGATTCTTCAATCTGATCCACCACTCCACTGTGCCTCTCTTTCTCTCTTTATATATATATATATATATATATATATATATATATATATATATATATATATATAAAATGAAATTCTGTGACTTCTGTTAGTCTGTCCATCACATCCTCTAAAATAGCCATACATTAACTGATCAAAACCAAATTTTAAGGAGGAGTGCAAACAGGTAAGGGGTACAAAGTACTGTTGGTTTTACTAAGATGTGCAGCTTAGTACAATACATTTTCATTAATTGTTTTGGAGAAAATTAAAAGTTTTATTATTTAACATACAAAATATTTCCACTATTTTAAAAACAATTTAATGATTAAAATAGCAAATACTTACTTAATAAAAATGCAATATTGTTTTTTTACATATCTTTTCTTTAAGTTTTTATATATATATATATATATATATATATATATACAAGAATCCAGTTTTCGGTTCATCTTTCATTTGTGAGGTCTATATAAACAAATCATAAAGAAAAAAGTTGGAATTTGGCTCCAGATAGAAATATTTATGCATGTCATGTTGCATGTTCAAGAGTAAGAAATCCTATGAATTTATTCTTCACTCTTAAAAAGGAAAAAAAAGAAATTTAAAAAAAAAAAAACATTGTTTACCATGAAGTCCCTATAAAATTAAATTGAACTAAAGAAATTATCAAACTGCACAGTAGGGAATTTCCTTAACAAATTGGCTTATTTAAATTTCATTGATTGGTTTGTGAAACTGAACAGAACATAGAGTTTGTAAATCTTGACAAAAATGTTAGCGATAACTTCAACAATACTAAATACTGTGAGTGTTTAAACATGTGTCTGCGTGTTGCAAAAAAAATTCCAGTGAATATAAATTATTAATTTTTATAAAAGTTAATAGGAGTGTCTTGTTTGCTATGTAAATTGATCTTCCTATTGACACAAAAAATAAAAGCATTTTAACGTGATTTAAAAATAAAAAAAAAAATATAAGAAATTCGTTATCTGTAGTAGCGTAATACTAAAAATTTTTTAAATATAAATGATTGAATGCTATTTTGCAGCTACTTTGAAATGGGAGTATGAAAATATTTTTTTTTTCCCATAGAGGGGATCAATTTACAATAAATTTGCATAGTGTGACATTCATTAACCTTTATAAAATGTATAAAAAAATATTTCATGTTCTGGTTTGCATAATCTAAATTCATATGAAGAAAAAAATTTGAAAGGAATGATTATTTCTAGTCTCTGTCTATATCTTTGAGATGAAGTATTATGATTGTTTACATTATTCGGACTGTTATACTTATTTTCATTGCCATATTCACGTTTTGGCTGTAGTATGCTGTGACCTTCTTAAGGCAATTGTAATTTTGAACCAAACCCTTTATTTCGTCCACCGGGTAGATTGTTCTAGTTCCACATGCCATGCCTCTTCCAGATGGCTCATTTATTTCCCTTTAACTCAACTCTCCAAGGTTTTTGGTTCACCACTGTTGTAACCTGGTATTGAACTAGACCCAAAGAGTTGTGAGACTAGACTAATCATTGGCTGAAGGTCAGGGAGTAGCACTTTGATCCTTACTAGAGCAGGCAAATACTCTGATCCTATGCAAGTATCCATATACAAATCTACTGTAATTAGAAACCTGTGAAAATTTCATGAATTTTCAATTTTGATATTCTGATGAAACTTAAGAATTAAGTTAATGATTGAGTAAGTTCATGGCGAGTTCAGTGACAATAAAATATCTGTAGAAATTCCCCAATCACATCATTAAATATTTGAGCTTAACAACTTTAACAAAATATTATGATAACAATCATAAATATTGATGCTGGTCATTATTTTAAGAAGTGGGTACAAATGAAAAGATTTGAAGATTTACCATTTGACTGAAACAGATGTTAAACATTTCTATCTTCACTTTCTTTCATTTATTTTCTCAAGTAGCATCTCTGATATGTGTTTTGTTTAACAAAACTGAATAATCCCTTATTTATGAGGTATTGGCAGGTGATGTTAAACACTTCTATCATTCCTTTTCTTTCTTTCAGTAAAACTAAGTAGTGTAGTTTCTCCTTTGCCAGATAAAAATGGAATGATTCATTATTTATAAAGTATTGGCAGGACATAATGGTCGAGCAAACTAATGAAGGGAGGGACAAGCACCATTAAAATAGGATGCATATGTAAAAAAAAAAAAAAATCTAAAAGGGCAGGAAATTATGGAAAACCTTAATCGTCAATGTCCTGAAATGACGGCATATAGAATTTATGTGAAATATATTGCACAGGAAATACAGAGAGTAAAATAAAAAAAAAAAAAAAAAAAAAAAAAAAAAAAAGACACTGCTCAATGTAAAATAATGGGGCTGAAATATACAGGGTCTCCACAAAGTCATTATAGTTGACTGACATGCCAGAGCTTGTTTTCTTTATTTAGCTGTGAAATTTATTTGTGTTTAAATATCTGAATTGTTTTTGATAAACCAGACACACATAGTGTTTTGTCTTGTGGAGTCATTGTCATCAAATTTTAGGAGTAACTCCTGGTAATTTTTTAATTATGCTCTGATACATTAAAATAACTATTAATATTAAAAGAATTTTAATAATGTATTAATATGCAACAAAAATTTAGTTCCCACTTCTTGTAAGTTTTTTGTAATGACTTTTTGAAGTCGTCTAAAGACTTTGCGGACACCCTGTATTTTAAAACAAGTATATCTTTATTTCTTACCATAAGATTTGACTTAAACTTACAGTAGCATCTTATGATAAGTAATAAGGATTTACTTGTTTAAGTATATAAAGTTTATAAATTTATAAGTGTTTAAAGGACTTCTCATTGACCAACTCCGGAGTTTCCTATAACAATACTCATCATGGTTAACAGGTCCTGTAAATAAATTTATCAGAACCTCAAACTCTGAACAGTATTGTTGCATTAAACTCTAGAGTTGGTCAATAAGTCCTTCGGACATTTATTAATATATAATATATATATATATATATATATATATATATATGTTGAGCACATTTTCACAAAACTTTTTTACTAGCCTTAAAGTACATAAAATTCTTGTAATTTTTTTTTCCTATATTTTCTTGACAGGTGTCATTGAGTTTTTATATATATGTGTGTATATATATATATATATATATATATATATATATATATATATATATATATATATAAAACATTATATATAATATATATATATATATTATATATATAATGTGCATTTGGGCAGTAATCCCTCCTTTATCCAAGTTTTATTAAAA
The DNA here is from genome assembly GCA_963932145.1 of Acanthosepion lycidas. Taxonomy (NCBI): domain Eukaryota; kingdom Metazoa; phylum Mollusca; class Cephalopoda; order Sepiida; family Sepiidae; genus Acanthosepion; species Acanthosepion lycidas. The sequence goes on along the minus strand of OZ010578.1, from coordinate 51,109,915 downwards.
AAATGACTAACAAGGTATTGTGCTTAAAACAAAGTTTTTTTTTTTTGTGATTGTTGTGTTACTTTTTGGTTTGGCTGCCAGGTGATGTAATTTAATAATTGTGTATTTGGCTAGCAAACAAGGAAAGTAACGCTACAACATTAAAAAAAAACAAAAAAAAAACTTGTTTTAATTGCTGCACCTTGTCAGTTGCCTTTAATGAAACTTGTATAAAAGAGGGATTGCTGCCCAATTGTTCTAATCGCAGTAGCTTGTCAGTCATCTTTAATAAAACGCACACACAATGGCTGTCAAACTTGTCAAAAGAGCATGACTGTTGCTGACTTTCTTTTTCTTCCCTTTTATTTATGTCTTCTTTCTGGTGTTATTTTGAATTATCATCTTTTAGTTATGAGCAGCAATGACTTCTAAAGCCACCGAGGGACTTGCAATGCTTTTGACAGAGACAGCGAGTGTAAGCCGTTTGATCTGTTTGTAAGTTATGGAGTTGCTGCCAGTGCATCTGCTTTTGCTGTTCCTTATGTTGATGCTTTGTTTTGATGTGTTGGGTCAATGCTCCTTTGTCTCTCTGTTATCGAACTCCTCTTAGAGTTTTTTGATATAGACCCCCATAACCATATATATTCTGAAACTACATTGCCCAGGGTACTTGGATAAGTATATTTCATTTTGATCAAAGGGGGTCCCTGTGAGGCACAAATGTCTCACTGAAAATTTTTTCCCTTTGATTTAAATTAAATTTAAATTTAAACAAGAGAATAACTCCTATCCAAAATATAGAAGGGGAAAGCCAGAAGATGGAGGTCACATCAGCAAGATCATTGAGTAATACTGAAAGGCATCATTTTTCTCCACAAATTATAACAATGATTTAAAATCAATCTTCATTTATTTTTACAAAAAAATGTGACATGCAGCAAGGTGTGGGTAATTCAGCTATTGTGTGTGTGTGTGTGTGTGTACATATATAAATATATATTTTGAGAAATTTCTTGGACATTCAGGCCGGTAAATGTTGTTAATACTGTTTTTATTATAAAGGGAGTATTTGCTTAAATATTTGTATCTATAAAAATAATGTATAATCAGAAAATATATTAAAATCATTGTCACACTTTGTCCATTTCATAATATATGATGTCATTTGTTTACATTAAGATACACTTTGAGCAGCTATGAGTGTTCCAGAGAAATCATGAGAAATTTGTAGTTTAAAAACAGTAACTTAACCTTGCTAACCAGTTAAATGTTGTTAAATACTGTTTATTATAAATAGAGAACTTAAATATTTGTATCTATAAAAATAACATATAAACAGAAAATCTATCTAATTATATCTCTCTCTCTCTATCTATCTATCTATCTATATATATATATATATATATATATATATATATATATATATATATAGTTAGTTTATGCAAAACTAGGTAATCCGTATGGGTAGACCCAAGGAGGATGATATCCAGAGAGCTCAATGTAAATTCAGAGAAAATATTTTTGAATAAAAACAGACCACTTTAAGGTTCCATGTAATAAGTTATTTCACCGCAACCCTTTTAAAGGGCTCTGGATCATCAGACTTTACTTCCAAAGGTTAAAATGAAAAGAAATTTACACATTTTTGTCGGACCGCACCAAGCATATGTACAATTAACGAAGTGAGGAAGTGAGGTAGGAGAGAAGACATGAGTGAGTTAGATGTACCATTTCAATTCTTTATCGTTAACCCCACTCTATGTAGGCTAGACGCCGCTTAAAAGAAAAAATCCTCATAATCAAACAAAGATCCAGACTTATTACTAAATAGACACAATGAACTAGTTTTTAAATGCCGACACAAGAACAACCTAAACCTAAGTAAATACATTGAGAAATAACTATATAGGAAGAATAATATTGAATGACTTTTGTTCTTTTTGCTTTTGGAAATGTTACTATGCATGCATGAGCACGAACACATGACTGTATATAACTCATGGTATTGTACTTGAACACTGATACGCTTTGTAATATGTACATGTATATGTTTTTATATGGAAAAAGAGGCATACAAGGTTTTTTTATGGGAGTGTGGATGTGTATAATTAGATAGGTACTTATACGTCTTGCCATAGATATGGGATATCGGGTAATATATGTGTAGAGATATGTATAACTATACGATTTTGTGTATTCATAATGTAATTACATATTGATATTGACATGGTCTTTGAATGCAGGCATAAGTGGGTGTATGTGTGGACATGTGTGTGTGTGTGTGTGTATGTATATATATATTATATATATATATATATATATATATGTGTGTGTGTGTGGATATGTATGTAGATATTTCTCTACAGGTGTATATGTGTAGGTATGGGAATATACATATAGTTTCTGTTTAGATGTGTGTGCATGTGTATATAAGGATTCATAGGTATATAGGGAGATATAGGTATGTGGATATAGATAGGTGTTCGGATATGTGTAGAGGTGTTTGTGTATGGATTGTAAAAGAGGGATCTAATTTTCTCTTAGTAGTGTTTTATCCAAATTTTTCCTTTAGGATTCTCCAATTGGAAGCGAGTTTAAATAATACGGAGGTAAATTTTAAATTGGTAATTTAATTTGAATGGAAATATATTACCCTTTAATAATCATTATTGATGATAAAATTATTTAAATTGGAACAACCTTTGATAATAATTAGGTAGGTATCTAAAAACAGTCACGAGTTTAATTTATGAACAAGACTCAAATGAATAGATGTCAACTGAATAATCAACAAGAAAAAAGTATGTGTACGGATATATAGAATATTGTAAAAGAAGGACCTAATTCTCTGTTAGTAATCTTTTATCCAATTTTCTCCTCTAATATTCTCCAATTGGAAGTGAGCTTAAATAAATAATATGGAGGTAAATTTTAAATTGATAATTTAATTTAAATTGAAATAGATTACCCTTTAATAAAGTAATGTGAAATAACAGCGTCTAAGAATTTGAGTGAAACCTGCTCTCAGGGATTTATTGTTTGTTGTATCTTCTTCCTTTTATGTCGGTCTTCTTCCTCACCCCTTGCCCATCTAGAGATAACACACGTTAAGTTAAGCGGCGTCTAGCCTACATAGAGTGGGGTTAACGATAAAGAATTGAAATGGTACATCTAACTCGCTCATGTCTTCTCTCCTACCTCACTTCCTCACTTCGTTAATTTTACATATGCTTGGTGTGGTCTGTCAAAAATGTGTAAATTTCTTTTCATTTTTCATTTTAACCTTTGGAAGTAAAGTCTGATGATCCAGAGCCCTTTTAAAAGGGTTGTGGTGAAATAACTTATTACATGGAACCTTAAAGTGGTCTTTTTTTATTCAAACAAATACATATATATATATATATATATATATATATATATATATGATACAACAATATATAATTTTGTATAATTTTAAATATCAACAAACAGTATTTCAAAAAATAGTATGACAAATTGGGAAAAAGTTTTTGTGATGTGTTTCATCCATTAAGATTTCATTGGACTGGGCTTTGATGTTTGAAACTACCAGCATCTCTTGTTTTGTGCTTATGTGTAGACGTGGCAACATCAACGATACCCAGTCAGATGAAATGCATCATAAAACCTTTTTCCCAATTTGTCATACTATTTTTCTTATATATATGAAATGGATTAAATCAAACAATTATTCACTATATTTTCTGTTTATGTTATTTTTATACATACAGTTAGGACTTGTATTCCTATGTGGAAAACCGTCATTTGATCTGACGTACTATACCATTTAACTAGAATATTGTGTTTATAAACAGTAATTTGGGATTTTAAAACATGATGTTTCTCTATAGCTAAATGGTATAGTACCTGATGTTTGTAAGTTTTATTAAATTCAACCAACATGATCTGTCTGTTTGATTTTTTTTTTTGTTTTTTTTTGATTTTTTTATTGCATTTTCCAATTTTCAAACAAGATAATTACATAACATTACATAATTATCTATCTATCTATTTATCTATCACATTCTGTGACTTCTGTTAGCCCATCCATCACATCCGCTAAAACAGCCATACATTGACTGACCGAAACCAAATTTTGGGAGGAAGTCCAAACAGTTAAGGAGGTTCAAAGTTCAGTTGGTTTTACTAGGGTGCAATAAATAAATAAATAAATAAATAAATTTTTATTCATTTTTTTGTGAAAATACAAAATACACCCACTAAAAACAATATAATGATTAAAATAACAAATACTTATTTAATAAAAATGCAATGTTGTTTTTTTGCATATCTTTTCTTTAATTTTTTATATTTCATTGATTGTTTTGCGGAAATGTAGGGTTTGTAAATCTTGACAAAAAATGTTAGCAATAACTTGAACAATACTAAATACTGTGAGGATTTCAACACGTGTCAGTGTGTTGCAAAAAAATTCTAATACCTGTTGGCTTTGAGATTTCATCAATTGGCAGTTGAGCTGGCTAGATGTAGCCATAAGTTTTATGCTTACATTTTCTTTTCTCGCACTTCTCACTTGTGGAACTCCCTTCTGGCTCCATGCTCTCCAGTTAAATTTAATCTTTAAAAATTAAAATGCAATGTCAATCATTATCTACTTTCCTACTGATTACTCTTTTATCTTTCCACTCATTATTAATGTTTCTGTTCCTAATTCTTCCACACCCTGTAACCCCTTGTGTTTTAATGGCTTTACTGTCTTGCATGGGGTGATACCAATTTAAATATATATATATATATATATATATATATAGCCAAAAGACTGTTCTCATTCCATGGGTCCATAACCTAGTGGATTAAATTGTTGATTCGTGAATTTGGTGACAGAGTAATGGTGAGTTCAATCCTTGATCCAGGCAGTGTATAGTTGGACCCTGGAAACATGGCGTGCAATAATTGAGCAGTACTACAAATAACAACTAGATATCCCAAGACATGAGCAGTGGAAAGAGAACAGTCTACCCCTGTAGATTAAATAAAGGGTTCAGTTGGGAATTCCCTGTAAGTTACTGCGATTGTTGTATACTTGTTGAAGTCCATCAACTTGGATGTTTAGGTGGTGTAATGGATAATGGCTCAGAATTGTTAATCACAGAGCTGAGTTCCGATTCCAGTTAAGTTCATTATATTCACTTATGCACAAATTCCCCTGGGAAAGGCATGAATCCACCTATTCTTCTTTTACTATGACTTGTATAACTAAATCATTATCTCCCCAACCCCAAAATTCTTACAATCTAAAAAAAATATTTTCTGGCTTTAAATAACCCGCAAAAGGTAATATAAACAAAAAATGCAAAGCAAGGTGTATTTAATTAGTTTTGCAGTTGCACTAAGAACTTTTTTTTTTTTTTTTGGTGAGGACATGTGTCAGGTTATGGATTTATTGATCTGCTCTTTAATGTTTTTAAAATGGTGATCAGACATGGAATGCGAATGGTTTGCCTACATGATAAATATATTGAGAACAAAATGTGGTTAGGCTTAGTTCTAAATCTTTGTCAGCCTCAAATGAGATAATAAATGCTTAAATCTATAGAAGTTCTTTAAATGTTAATATGCCAAAAATTGTATGACAGGCTAAATTTAGCTTGTTAGGTTTCTCTCATTCTGGGATAGTGGCAGATGAAAAATATGAACCTTAACCTATGCCAAAGTAGCATTCCATTCGAATTAACCTAGAAATCTGAATATTTGTCCACCAGATCTCACGTTCTTACCTGCTTACTTTGTTCACCTGTTTAGGCAAAATCTCTAAGAAAAAAAAAAAAAAAAAGATAACTCTTTAGTGAGTGCCAATAACAAGGTGTGTGGAATCTAGCGAGTTAGCACATGACATTGGTGGTAAAACAAGTGTCCCAGCCAACAAGAATTTGTTTCACCTTTCGTCTTATGTAATTTATAACACAGGATCAGCTATTAGTGTCATTTTATGTTAAGACGGAGGTCATAACAAACCGACTTTGATGTCAAAGATATTAAAGTATTGACCCTATAAGTTGAAAGGATTAATACTGTGACTATATATATTGTTTGGAATGAGGTAACTTTTGTGTGTGACCTGTTTTAAGAATTTAAACATTTTTTATTTTCTATTACTTCTTTGCTAATTTTTTGCCTGTTAAATTTATTTTATGCACACGTGTATGGACATAATTGTCAGTATATAAGCATGCAAATACATGTATATGCAAATATCCATAAGTGTGGATCAATAAATCCATAGCCAGAGACGTTTATTATTCATTACTTATTATTCATTGTCATCAAAAAAGAAAATAGTTTTTAGTGCAACTGTAAAACTAATTAAATACACATTACTCTGTACTATTGGTTTATATTCAGTAACTCTTAAATATTAAATTAAAAAAAAAAAAAAAAAATTACAAGTGATTCTCAATGAAATAAAAGTGAACTGCATGAACTCTGAAATTTTATTTATTAATTATTCATTTTTTTTTTTTTTTTTTTCCTCAATAGAAGTAGATAGGTTTACCTATTGCCTGGTTCACATTCTTCCCCAGTCTTTTGAATAGGAGTTGAAATTTATCCTTTTTTTCCTGTTTTAGATTGAGGTTTTGTTTACTTCTAAAAACTACCATATTCCACTATCAATAAGATGCTCAATGCATTAGACCCTCCTTCCCACTAAAGTTTGAAAGAAGAAATTGTAAAAAAAAAGTTTTCTTTTGTATTTTTATAGCCCTTCCTAATATCCCTAATTTTACCCACTGAATAGCATATTTCAGCATGAAATAATGACAAATTCATCACAGACTGAGAAGAGGTACCAAGTTTATTGGTAATAATTAGAAGAGAAGTTAACCCCCGTCACCGACGTTTGATTTATAGGACACAGGGTCGTTTTTGGAGATATTTTATAGGAAAAAAATGAGTCATATAAGCAGCAAAATATAGTTCTTCAACTCTGTACACCTAACATCTCTGCCTGAACTTGGAAATTTTATTTACTAATTATTCATTTTTTTTTTCTCTCTTCAATAGGAGTAAAGAGGTTTGTCTATCATCCACTTCACATTCCTCCTCGATCTCTTGAACATGAGTAGATGTTTATCCCTTGTCCACTGTTTAGTATTCGGTTTCTGGGTCCTTCTAAAGTCTTTTCATTCTTTTTCACTCCCAGTGTGACACTATTTGACACTGGTGAATAGAAAGAAAATAGTTAAATCAATAACATAGCTCAGAATGAGACAAGAATAGAATGATGGACAGACTGAGAGAAAGATGGGAGATTTCTCTTTTTCCAAGAGGAAAGCGTAATTCTCTAAAACCAGAAAAATTACTTGATGAAAGGTAATATTGCCATGTGGCGATCTTTAAGCGGACAGTCGATTAATGAAGCAGTTCTAGAAGTACTGGTTATGAAAACACAATCTGAGTAGGACGGATGAGATTTGATCTGTAACCAAATCAAGAGAATAGATTTTCCTTGTGTAGCCTAGTGTATTTGGAGTGCAATGAGCCTGGCAGGATTGGGGGAATGGCTGACTGGTGGAACCAGCTGTTAGATTTTTGATTTTTAAGCAAAACCAGGCTGAGAAATACTTGCACAAAATTTCAAATGATAATTCTAATTAATAACCATAAGTTAAGCCACACCACGTGGTCGAGAGCCAGATTGGTCAAAGGGTAGCCAAGGTGGCAGGCACAGGTGAAATATCAAGGAAGGTGGAGGAATTGCCCACATCCATTGGGAAGTGTTGGTGTGAGGTACCAAAATGAGAAGGAAAGAGTTAGGACAGATCGATATCCTGTGACCACTACTCATGGAAGAAGGGATCTCCCCAAAATTGGGCATGTAATTAATTTCTCAGGACCAGACAACAATGGGCTCTTGTTGGCAATTAAGGGAATCACCAGAACCCCAGGCCATGTTGTACCCATGCCAGTTTCGGGCGAAGGTCCATATAAACAGGAGATTGAAGTGACCGAGATAGTTGTTCCAGATGCCGGATGAGAGATGACCACTTCACCTGATCTCATGTGACTTCCTGCCCTAAGGAAACCTCTGACATAAGCCTTGTGCCAGGAGCCTTGTACAGATTTGGCTAAACCAACCAAAGTGTCACATTTAACTTGCACAACGGGTAGGGCTGATATTTTTCTGCATGAAGATCTAATAATTTTAATATCAAGAATTAACCAAGTCTTGTACAAAGAAGTTGTATATAAAAACATTTTCTCTTACTCAAATCATTTTTTTTTTTTTTTTTTACTTGTGACTTCACTCTGCCCAGACCAAACCAATGCAATGATTCCTGCTGATGATTCGAATCAAAATCAAACACAACATAGGATAGGGCAAGTCTTGGATTGAAGTGATCAACTCATTAATCAGCTGTGAGGATTGGAGATTGGATGGACTTGCAAAGAAGAAGGCTACACCAGCAGCCCCTTGCATCTTGATGGCATAATTGGCAATGTTGGTGTGAATTGATTTAAAAAACAAAAAATTCATATATTTAAACATTTTATTTTAAGTGTTTATTTATATATGGAGCCTATTCCAATTGAAGATTATGTGCCTTATATTTACAAGTTAACATTTTATTATACTAACAATATATTCTGGTTTTTGTACCTTCAAAGCCAAGTATTTATTGTTATACTTATTAGCCTTTGAACTGAGCCTTTTAGTAAATACAGGATTGATGGGTTGTTCTCATTCTAATTTTTATTCTTAGGGGATATTTCATATCAGATAATACTCTCCAATCTTATTCACCCTTTTCTGTCATGTGACTGTGTCTTTCACTGAACCAGAATATGTAACTTTTCAGCATTAACACAACCAGGAATTGATCTCAAAACTACAAAGTCAATTTGTCAGGAAGGTGACTTGTTGATTTTATCGGCCTGTAGAGGCGATCCCGCCATGCGATACTTTTGGAAAGTGTCTGAAAACCATACCCTGGGTTGACCCAAGCCTTTTCAGTGAAATTGGGTAGACAGTACTATTTGGGAGCCATCGATAGTTGTAGTAGCACAAAGTCACAAGTCATCATGACCCGGGGTTTGAGCATACTGGCCTTGTTCAGACTGTTGACCATGCTGCATAATGCGCTCTCTCCCAAAAGCTCTAATTAAGGTCTGCTTAACATAATTGCAGTAGAAACCACAGGTGGACTATGTGGGTGTTGGGCAAACACAAATGTGCTTGAACAAGGATTGGCTAGCCACCCTAGTAGACCGATATACTCGGATATGAGTGGCCAGCCATTACCAGGGAACCTCATATTTTAACCAATGCTTTAATGCGTGTCTTTTTTTTTGGGAGCCTTAAATCTAATGTCTGTACTTAAGTGGTGGGATTCTACGAGTGTCCTTACTCATATGAATGTTTGAGTGTCTTTTCTTTTTTAATCAGAGGCTCGTAGATGATATTTATTTCTATGCTAGGTCTACTGAAGAGGTTGTACCTGATTTTTTTTTTCTTTTTAATTTTTGAATAAAAATTCTGCCATGGTCTGTCTCTGATACGTGAGGGGTACATCTGAAAAGATTCAATGGAACTGCAGTCTATACAACATAGGATGGCGATTTAAAAGCAGTTGAACTCTACACCTGAACCAAGCCTTGCTTGGAAGCAAACATGACCATGAAGTCATACTCTCAATGTTTCAGCCATTGTACCCTCCAGTCTCTTTTTGAATTTCCTTTCTTTCTTAATTAGAGGCTCTCAGATGGTTTTCATCTATATGCTAAGTCTCATGTAGTCAGGGCAGCATAGAAAAAAAAAGAGTCTACTGTCAAGATAGTTGAGAACAACAATAACGGTTAAGATGACTAAAAGAATCCATGCACATGTTGGGCATAGAGAACTTACTCAGTAGTCCTAGCATATAAATAAATACTGTCTGGGATGTTTTGTTTAATAAGGAAAAAAAAGTAAACTAAGATGAAGTCCAGTGGGTTCAATAGTCATAATGTGCGTATAAAAACCAAAATGAGCATGCTGGTCCAAGTAGCAAAGCATATAAATTAATTCTTCATGTAAAAAAAAAAAAAAAAAAAAAAACTGACATAAATAAGGACAAAAGGTTGGATGGAACAATGGCCAAAACATTGTTAATATAAAAACCAAGATGGACATACTGGTCTGAATAACAAAGTATATAAAAAAGATAATTCCTCTTTTTAAAAAATTCAGACTAAAAATATTTAAATACTTCCTTAAAATATAATTTTATTCTAACAGTTTCTTTTAGAGCTGATTTAATAATGGGTAGCATTTCATTTTTGTTTTATGACTTCCTGACAACAACTTTGCATAGAGACCACATGTCCCCTCTGTGTGTTGAGAAAGATCAGATATCATGCTTGTTCAGTTTTTAAATATAGATCAGACATTTCCTTGGGTTTTAATATTTTCATTTCAGTTTTGATCTTTTCCCAAAAATTTCTATTGGCATTGAAATTAGTGGGAATTTTGGAAGCCAGTTTATAAACTGAAGGGTACTTTTGAACAAAATATTTTTAACCACACCTTTGTGCTGTAGCAGGGTGCATTATCCTGTCTCTCTCTCTACCTTTTTGGGTGTTTTCATTTTTTACAAGCAGATTAGTTTCAGCATCTGACAATCTTGCACTGGGTATAGGACTTTTTTAAAAAATTTTTTATTAAATTTAATCATTTCACTCCAAGCAAAGCAAAAATTCCATTAGACTACAGGTGTTTACAGGGTGTCAAAAAGAATAAGACTGAAAATAAAGAGAAAGGACAAAAAGGAACAGAGTTCAAGAAGCCAGGAGATGGTAATTGATATTGCATTTAAATTTTTAAAGATTCTGGTTATCAGAGAAGCAAGAAATCAGAAAGGAGCTCCACAAATTGGAAGTGTGAGAAAAGAAACTGTTAGAGTAGAAGGGGTGACTGCATCTAGTTAGTTCAATGGTAAAATGGTGAGACCTAGTTACCAATCTAGTAGCATGCTTAAATTCATGTGGTTGAGGCACCAATGAAAAAAAAGCTCACCAGAGCAGTTGCCATGAAAATATTTATAGAAAAAACAGAGGGAAGCCATATCAAGATGGTTGGAAGTGACTGAAGTCAAGATGCCTGGTCAGGAGTGATTACATTACAGACCTTTCTTTGGATTTTACCAAGAATCATAAGATGTACAACAGGAGCACCAAACCAGTATTTGCTGAATGGATGAATGGTAGATTTATAAATGTACAAGATGGATTCTGCCAAGAAAGGTTTTCTGGCATGATACAGTGAACCAACTTTCCTTACTGTAAACATATTAATTGATTTGATATAATCACTCTACTTCATGTCAGTGGAAAATGTGATCTCAAGAAGGTGTAGAGTGTTATTCTCTCAGAGTTTAGCATCAGTTATGTTGGTGATTAAATTGAAAGCAATTTTGTTTTGGAAGCGTTAAAGCCATTTCTTGCCCCAGTTAACCACTGATTGGCGAGAACAGTTGCCAGATTTAATTTGGTCTCTGTTGAATTTGCTATTAAGAGTAAATGTTTGCATCATCTGCCTCAGTATCTAGTTGGGAACTGATGACTTACCATCAAATCCAAGTTTGGATTTGCTATCATCTGGAAAAAACAAAACATTGAACTATGTTTTTATTGTCCAGAGTAGATGTAATTTGGCATACTTCAACTGGTGTTTGTAGTTCTTTGATGAGCTAAATGGCCCTTTCTATTTTATCTCTCTCTATCTCTCTCTCTATCTATCTATCTATCTATCTATATATATATATATATATATATATATATATATATATATATATATATAAAGTAATTCATCATCAAGCAACTCCATCCAGAGCATTAAAATCTGGTTCAAACAAGGACATACAAATTATTGAAATTAAGATGATGGTAGTCATGTCTCTCGGAGGCACAATCCTATGGGTAAAGGAACTTGGATGAGTTCCACCACGGAATATGTGAACTAGCGGCGCAATATCAAGTCTAGTTTGCTACCTCTTTGTCACCGAGGCCCATTAGTACAGTTGGTATGATGTTTGCTTGTCAATGTAGCTGTCCGGGATTTTAATTCTCGGTAGTGGATGCGCACTGCTGATGAGTCCCAAATATAGGACGAAACGGCTGTCCAGTGTTTTCTGCATTCTGTTGAGGTTTCTTCTAGACTCGATGAATTACTTAATTATCTCAAATCCTCCTTAATTTCTATCATATATATATATATATACACACACACAGCAACCTTTCTTTCAAGCATCTTTCATTGAAAACAGCCAACAGGTAAGATTTAATTCATCTTTTTAATTAGTTTTTCCAGCATTGTAACATTTTTCTGTTTTTCAGAATATAAAAATTTTCCCTTGTTGTTTTATAGCTATTATCAAGGATATTGTTTTGATATGGTGAATTTTATGTGTGTTTTCTGCAAAGTAGTTTAGCTGTGTGGATATATGCAAAGGAGTGTATTCCTTTTTCGGTGATCATGTGTTATGCATGACTGGCTGACCTGGGCATCACTTCTATTTTTAGAAAATCTTTAACATGCTGTCTCCACTGCTAAACAGTCTAAGATTGATTGCAGGGGACTGGTACTTGATCAATAATGCTTCCCTAATAATGAGATGTGTATGACTGATTTGAAAAGAATTTTTGTGTTATCAACTAGAATTTTCCTTAAAGGTTCTTGTAAATTGTGGGTTAATAAATGTTTATTAATTGCACTCTGCTTTGAGAGGTGGCATGTAAGGCATCTACTTAAGAAGTTAGCGGTGTGTCCAAGATATATATATATATATATATATATATATATATTCAAATGCCAGTCGAGTTTGTTACATTCACTTATGAGCAAATGCCTTTGGGAAAAGTGTGAATCATCCATCTTTTGTCACCCTCAGTTATAGGTTAAATAGTAGATAGGGAAGTTCAGGCTCTTTGTCTTGGTTGTCAACCCATTAAAGAGGCGGATAATTCTGAATTCAAAACCCTGTTGAGGGTCTTTTGGTGACCTTGTGGAACCAATTCAGTTATATATATATATATATATATATATATATATATATATATATATGCTCTGTCAACTTTGGCATTGAGCCCCTTGTTTTGTATTTTAGCTTTAGCTTTTATTCTTACTTGTGTGCGTATATATATATATATATATATATATATATATATATATATATGGGTACATGGACAATTATATATATATATATATATATATATATATGGGTACATGGACAATTATATATATATATATATATATGGGTACATGGACAATTAGCCAGGAAGATGAGTTTCTGATGTTACTGGCTTGGGGAGATTAACTCACCTTTGGAAAGTACTTGAAAAAAAACACACCATGTGTTGACCCAAGCTTTGTGAGTGAAATTGGGTAAATGAGATTATTCAGAATGGTTGTCAATGGTTGTGCTTGCACACAAGTCAGTGATGGTTTAAATACACTGGCCATGTTAAAAAAAAATGAAACATGCCAGACTATGTGCACTCTCTCTCTCTCTCTCTCTCTGGAACTGTAACTAAGGCCTGTTCAGCACAGTTACAGTATAAACAACAGAGCAGTCATCTGTAATAGGATTTGGCTAGCCACTCTGGCAGATGGGTATGCTTAGAAACCAGTAATTATGATTATTTATTTTTTAAAACCTAATAACTTGCAACCACCTTTTGAACTGTCTCCCTGGATATGTTAGCATTGGTAAGCTGAGCTTGGAGCTCAGCAGTTCCTATCTGATTATTAGATTTTTATGTTGCTGTTATTAATGAATCTGGCAGCAGGTTTGTTTTGACTGATCAGCCTGTTACAGTATATGATGTGCATTGATAGGTTCCATATATCAACCAAAGGTTTATGCGTAGCTGTATTAATCATGGGTTTAGTTAAATTTCTCTGCAATAGTAAAACTCCTTACCAATGGTCAGTTCTTGCCAGTAGTAATTGTTCTTTCTGCAGTTCTTATCACCAGAAATAACCCTTATCATAACAGAGGTAATAAAAAATGTACCTTCAGTGAAGCAGTGCCAATCATTGGTTTATTTGGAGAATGTGCATATCTTGTGATATCTGTCTATAATATGTCTTTAAAAAAAAAGAAGGCCTTCTTGGTTTGCACAATGGTGACATATCAGTGCACATGCTACACAGTGTTGGGAAGATGGATATGCAGGTGGTGTAATAGATAGCAGCTTGGAATGAGAGAGCAGAGTTCAAATTTCAGTCTGGATTGCTATGTTTACTTACACGCAGTCAATCTTGGGAAAGGTATGTGTTATATCCCAGGTTGTTGGGATGAACAAAAATGAATGAAAATAAAAGACAAGTATATTTTAACACATAATAAAATAACTTTTATTCATTTACTGCCTGAGAACAGCAAGGATTTGTTTGGAATTAAAACATGAGTTCCACATGCATGTCAGCTTGTCACCATGTTGAATTCCAAGTCCAAATAGCAGACAAGGGCCAATACTCAATTTTATTTTATTGTCCTTTATAGGGGGAAGTAAGTTAATACCCCCTAACAGTATGAATCCATAGCCTCCATCCAGCTATGGGGTAAATAGTTGGACTTGTACCTGGAAAAATCTTTGTTTTTCTAAAATAATTTGTTAATGCAATATTAGCTTGCAACACCCCACCACATAGAAAAACAAATTAATCTTAGTTTCCGAAATATGTTTCAGCTTTAAATAACTCACAAAGTGTTGATAAATTGTAAAAAAACAAATCAATCAATCCTGTTGGGGGATTTGTCCCCTATTACACTATCCCCAGATCACATCAATGGCATATAGGTGACCTTTTATGCCTGAAGCTTCTCTGGAGAAGGGACTTCCTTATCTTCTCATATTTGTTATCTATTCTAATAGTCGCTTCTGTAGACTTATTTACAGGAAGATTTCCTCCCTTCTAGCAGAAGATGTGGTGCCATCCTCTGATTTGTCTGGCCGTGAGTAGGACCAGAGGTACTTATCATTGTGTGGAAGTCTGGAGGGATTGTCGGTTAACAATCTTAATGATACCTGGTTTCTTAAATTTCATGTTCATCTGTTCAATGGTATTTTTCCCAAAACACTGTCAATCTCCCCCCCCCTACTTAAAATTAGAAAGAGATAATTGAAATTTATAGAACACATAATAAGGAAAAAAGGCTCGGAGAATTTGACATTCACAGGACATTGAATGTAAGAGTGACAGAGGAAAGCAGCAAGTAACCTACCTAATGAGCATGTGTAAATGGATATTAGAACAGGGGTTTTACTAAGAGTTACAAATGATAAGATGTGGAGAGCCATTATTGCCCATGTCCTGAAAGCATCTGCCATATAGAGGTAAACAGCCTCCAATATGGTACAACTAACTTTGGCAACTATAGTGTTTTTTGTTTTAAAAGTGCTTAAGTGTAATTGGCAAAAATGCTTAATAAATACAATTGACAAAGTTTCCAATAAACAATAAGAAAAGGAAGAAAAAGAACAGAGCAAAGTAATACTAAGCAAACAATATATATGCAAGTCAAAAGTAGGCAAAGCAATGGTAATAAGACAAAAGCTTCACAAAGTAAGAATGTTGTTAACATGCAAAAGGGATACAGTCAAATGATTGTAGTATTCTATTAGGTCGGTGCAAAAATAATGATGTAATAACGTCAAAAAACGACATTATTACGTCATTATTTTTGCACTAACCTAATAACTTCAAGAAAGAACAAAAATGTGTCAGATGAGACTGTGAGGAGGTCTGTTTTTATTGGTTAGGAAGCAATCACAACATGCATCTGCAGGATTTGTCTATAAATTTGAGGGGATGTTTTAGCAGTCATTTCTTTTAGGATTGGATCCAACTGTTTAGAAAAGCTACAATTTTAGCTTGTGTCAGTTCATTGGTCTTAGGCATTCTTGGATCAAATTCCTGATTTAGATTTACTGTTTAGATTAATAAAACAATTGAATCAGGTGTCAAGTTAAAGGAGGCATGGTGGAATAATGGATAGCAGCACGGATTGAGGAATTGGAGAGCAGAGTTCTAATTCCAGTCAAATCCATTACATTCACTTACATGCTAATACACTTGTAAAAGGTATGAATCCTCTTCTTCTCCCCACAGCTATGGGTAAATAGCAGGACAGACCGGGTTCTATGGCCTTGGATGGCAACTGTTTACCGCAGAAAGAAATGGCAACCTACTGCGGGAAAAATCTGCCTTGTCAGTCATGTATCAAGATACATGATCGCCTAAGTGTGTATCGTGCATGGCACATACATGACTGAGTGTCAAGTTAAAAGAAGCCATTATGTGAATACTTTTGACTCCTGAGTGAGTGGAGGCAGTTAAGTGTAATAAGCACCTTTCCTCAAATATATAACCTCTTGCTTGCACAAAATTGAAATGGACAGAGGTCAAATCTTGATTAATATTTACCAATAAGCTCAAAAATATTTGGGGCTTACAACCATAGTATGTTGAAACATCAGTTCTTGTATGATCACTAAAGTTAAGCAATATCAAGCCTGGTCAGTACCTAGATGGATCACTCCCAACCTACCCATATGTCTGGCAAGTTGCCTATTTCAGTATTGGATTCCCAATAAAAACTAAATTTCAAATGTAGATTCTTTTTAAAGAACAGCTATCCCTATTTGAGAGATTTTTTTTTTTTTTAAATGTTCACTAAATATGAGGCTCAAGAGTCATTCAA
>OZ010578.1:50935712-51088212 GCA_963932145.1 Acanthosepion lycidas | reverse complement strand
AATTAAGTGGTGGCAGAAGGATTATCGGTGAACTTTTAAAAAGTAAGTTTAAATATTAATGCAATACTTAAATGCAGTCACAACTTTGAGTTCTAGTATAATTTGTTGTTGTCTATAGCATTTACCCCTCCCTGCCCAATCAAGAGCCCTCCCTAGCTTAAATGCCACCTGATAGGGTGGCTTCTAAGCTAGTATATATATATATATATATATATATATATAAATAAATTTTTTTACTGTTTCTTCTTTCATTTTATTTTTGCTCAATCTCTCCATAACAAATTTTAATCTATCACCATTTTAAAGGTTTTACATGCCTACCTTTTCAATAATTTTGTCATTGTCTTTTGATATCAGTGTGGCTTGGTGTAATCAATAGTGGCTTGGAATGAATTCTAGTTAGGTTCGTTACATTGACTTACATGCAAATACCCTTGGTAAAGAAACAAATCCATTTCTTCTCCCCACAGCTATGGGTTGAATAGCAGGACAGACTGGGTCCTATAGCCTTGGTTGACAACCAGTCTACTGCAGGAAGAAATGGCGACTTACTGCAGGAAAAATCTTCTGCCTTGTCAGTCATGAATTGAAAAAGACCCAAGCATATATCACATATAGCACTTAACTGATTGACTCTAGATATTGAGTAAACAAGGCTGTCTTGCTTTTTTTGTCCCATCTCCCTCCATTTTTTCTTAAGCATTGTTATTTTTCCTTTCACCTGGTTTCCTTTTCATTTCTTCTTCCATCCCTTTCTCATTTTTTTTCCAATTCATTCTCATTTAGTATGTAACAATTATTATCTTCTCTCTCACTACTAACCTAAAAAAGAAAATATAGCTACAATTAGCCAGTATTCTATTGTTAAATATCCAGGCTTATGGTGATAACATGTTGAAACACTGGCTCTTGTAAGATCACTGGTTAAGCAACATCGAGCCTGGTCTGTAAGATGGATGACTGCTTAGAATTCCTTGGTCCTGTAAGCTTGGATGTGCTCAGAATTGGAAATAGGAGAGTTGAGTTCCAATTTCATTCAGGTTCATTATATTCACTTGCATGCTAATACAGTTGGGAAAGGTAGAAATCTACCCAATCTCTTCCCAGCTATGGATTAATTAGTCAAACTTGTATCACTAAAAATCATTATTATCTCCAAAACTTCTTGCAATCTAAAAAATATTTTCTGGTTTTAAATAACCTGCAAAAGATTGATAAGTGGTAAAAAAAACAATTCAATCAATGTTAAATATCCACAATGTAAAAATAAATCTTAACAAGGAAAAGGTAAACAACAAAAAAAAAAGTGCAAAAAGAAATGAATTATAACCTTACATTTCCTCCCTGGGGTTTTTGAATGTCCCACAAGAATTAGGAAAGTTTGCAATATTAAAGTTTCAGCTTTAGTAGGCCTTGTAAAATTACAAGGGATTTAAAATTGAACATCTAAGTCTGGCCAGTGTGGATTTCTATTCACATCAAGGAAAGAATTTGAAAACATACCCCCTTGTGTTAACTGGAATGACAATCTGGAATCTTCTTTTCTGGGAGTAAGTTGAGCCAGTTGGTATATTAGCTCCACTTTGTACTAGAGTTGCAAAGGCAGATGTGGATTCAACTTATCCTCTAGTCTGCAAGTATTCCCCTGAAAGGTGGCCCCCTTTTGGTGATGGTGGAGTTTTATCTCTTTACAGTCAGTGAATATGAAGCCAGTACTACTCAAAGTGTGGTATGTGTACCATCATTAGCTGCTATGTGGAGAGTTTCCTGGAAACAAAGTAACAGTCGTCACATTCCATGCCATGGGAGACTGCTAGGATATCTATATTATTATTATTATTATTATTATTTTTTTTTTTTTTTAACATTTTCATTTTATATTTATTATAGTTACATTAATCATGTGAAGTCATTCCTATACAACTAATGAATGCGACATAATGAACAGCAAAACAGGGAACTAAAATGCGTATAACAACACTATCATGATGATGTGGTGTGTGACTGTGTGGGGACCACACCTAGGAATAGCAAAAGAACATTTTTATGGACATATATTTCTACAAAATCAATATAACATAAAAAAAAAAAAATGAAACGTTTTATTATATTCATTACTAGCCAAGGTATCTGGTGTTGCAAGGGTATACATGGCTGTAATTGTATAACCACACCCTCTGTATTCATGCACCCCCACTTTCTAGAAATGTCTGTCTGCATCCCCACCTGCATGCATCATCCATTGGTATACTAAGCTACTCTCCTTCATCTTTTTTATGGTATGTCCTTTGCAAGTGTTTGATTGTTCTTAAAGGAATTTCATCGATAAAACCTTGTGTGGTCGTTGTTCGAGATTAAATAAGAGGGGTTAATAAGAGGTTATTTGGGAATTTTTCCCTTTTAACACTTCTCAATCTTTGCATCAAAGATTGTTCAAATTCCAATTCAGGATGAAATCATATAAAGAAACTATTGACTAAATGACAAAAGCCAATTTTCAACCTAGTTTGTTGCAGATTTCATCCACTTAACTGAAATAATCTAAACCAAAAATTCATGCAAAACAATTTGTGTGCCATATGTAATTTACATGGCAAATTTGGAAAGTATTGGATGAAAAACCAGAGATTTATGGCTGAAAAAAAGGACTTTTTGAAGACTTTTTCGTGGTTTTCATTACACACGGGGAAGTGAGCAGAAATAAAAACCACACTAACTTATTTCTTGCATGATAACAACCTTTTTTGTGACATGTTTGAAGAAAATCAGATAAAAAATGAGAAAGTTATTAGAGTTTTTATTTTAAGTAGTATGAAAAACCCAATTGTTTTTTCACGGTTTTTTGCAATTTTTTGTGTGAAGCCAATGTCACAGGAAAACTACAAAACACTATTTAAACCTCGGTAATGTTTCGCCTTAAGTACAAGGAACATCAGCCTTATCCAATAAAAATTTTGTTTTCATGTAATTTTGCCATGGGTTTTGCAAAATATTTATACCCACATTCAGTTTTATTGATTTTTCTGTCAAACCCAGGTCTGGAGATTGAAAAGTTGGTAAATTTGCAACATGTGTGCACATTTTTATCAAAATTGGTCAAGAAATGTGGAAGTGAATAAATTGCATACCCACAGACAATCTGTTTTATAGAATATTTTTCTGGTATAAGTGAATAATACTATTAAAGTTCAAATGATATTTTCTCTGATCGTTAATATATAATTATGACACAAATCTGGTACTGGTCCCTGGCACACTGGGAAGACATTACATCAATGATGACGGGCCTTAAAATGAATAAGACATCATCTCCTCATGTTTAGCACAGATAATCTCAAAATGAGTCTGAAATAGGACAGATGAAGACATATAATAAATGTTCAAACAATATTTTCTTGGATCGTTATTATATCTGATTGTGAAAATATTGTAACTGTTCCTGGCACACCGGGAAGGCGTTTTTATGCCAATGATGTTTGACCTTAGAATGAATAAGATATCATGTCTTCATATTTAGCACAGGTAGTCTCAAAGTGACCCTGAAATAGGACATATTTCAAAAATAAATTTGGGGTGTGGGTGCCCCCTCAACCCCCAGCTGGATTGAAATACTTTACTCATTGTTTTCTCATGCATTGAAAAAAAAAACAAAAAACTGCCAGTACATAGTTTGAAAAGCACTATACTGAGCCTCACTGCCTGTAATTTTATTGACCTAATAAAGTTGATACGCCAAGTTTCTGATGAAAGTAAGACATTTATAAATTATGTTAGCTTGGAATAAATAAATAAAGCAGCTTTTTTTTTTCTTTTTTTTGTTATTGTTGTTTCCAGCTGCGAGAACTTCTGTCTAATGCTCTGGACAACCTCACAGAAGATGGATTATCTGTTTCCTCTAATGATGAAGATGAAGAAGGTGAATTAAGTCGCGAGGGAAGCTTTAAAAGTGGTAAAAAGCAACGGTGAGTCTTTACTAATTTTCTCCTAAATTTTTCTTGGTTTCATTCTCATGTTTTTGTCTGCAAATGCTGAAATGAGAAAAAAAAAATAAATAAAAATCATGTTAAAACGTAATTGATATGTGATTCTCTGTTACCAATGTTTGTTTAGAAACAGGACATTTACAAGCATTTTCACTTTGAGCTGGAAAAATAATGACTATTCAGCAATCTTTAGCCTTTGTGTCGGCAAAAAATGGTGTGTTAAAAGGATGGTTATTCCTTTGACACCACTATTATTGTATGCACTTTTGACTCCTTTGGCAATATTTATTAACAAGATGATAAAAATTTGTGAACAAAATACAATGCATTATTTATTTAGTTTGTTAATCTAATGACTAGGGAGATGTGCACAAGTTATTTATTTGTAATTTTTATAAACAATAAAATGCTGAAATTTTAGATAAAATAATGGAAACATTCAGTATTTAATCCTCCTTTTCCACCCACATCTATCAAGTACCAGGTGTATGTCTCAAAAGACGTAATCATCTAATTGAACAAATGTATTGATGTATTTGTTTAATAAACTGATACTATAATTAGAATAAAATATTTTATCAACAGAAATGAGAATGGCATTGGACTGAACTATAATTCAATAAAATTTGAATAAACATATTATCCATTTCACTATTTAAAACAACAATTGCAAGTGAGTCAGAAGTTTATACAGTAATAGTGTCAAGCAAATAACTGTTCTTTTGACACCTGTTTTTTTACAGGCATAAAGATTAAACATTGCTGACTATTTGTCTGTCAGAATCAGTTCCTCATGCTGTGTCTTGTCTCTCTACTCAAAGACTTGTATATTCCTTTTGTGTGTTTTTTATGTCCATTATTCTCACAATTTACTTTCCAAAGAAGTTTTTGTATTATATATCATTTTCAGTGAAAAATAATGTACTTATATTTAAGATTAGTATTTATTTAGGCAGTAATTTTAGATTTTAAAGATCACAGAAGTTATTTTAACACATTTTGTTTGATAGTTTTCTTTTGACTTTTCTACAAAATAATGAATATGTTCCCATTTGGGTAAAAAATTTGTCTCATAATCTTTTATCACTTTCAATTTATATTGGTCATTTTCAAGAACATGAATTGATATGATTTTAAAAGTTAATGATGACATTGGCAAAACAATATCAATATATGCAAAAATATTAGCTAATAACAGGGCATATACCTATGGACAACATACATGTCTGTTATTTTTTTTATAAAAACCAGAAAAAAAATTTCTCATATATATATATATAATGAATAGGTAGGGTAAAAATCTACTTGCATGTACGTATAAATATATTTCTTCTTCAGGTGTTACAAATACAGTACTTAATGTTGTGAAACAGAGCTATAAGTGTGTGTGTGTGTGTGTGTAACCCTTATCTGGTAGAAGTGGATTTCTCTGTATCCTTGGAAACATGAATTATGATTTTTGCTGTGTCTTTAAAACCCAGTAATTTTAAAAGTTACTCCAAAATTCGCTTGATGATGAAATGGAACTAGTGTCTTTAATTTAATTACAAAATGAAATACGGAACTTTCAGCTTCCATTTTTGAAACATGGTTAGAACTGTGTAGTGAAAAAAAACCATATTTTAAATCAATTAATTTATAATATTAATGCTCTGTAAATTTACATTGAGCACTATTTTGTAAAAATAAAAATATCTATAAGAACACCAGATTATATATCTTACTGTTCTTTATATATATATTAAATCATTTCACCCCAAGAAAGGCAATGAAGGCACAAAAACCCAAGGGGTTAATGAGTATGAAAGAATATGAGAAAAAGAAAAACATTATTAAGGACAAGGAACAATAAAAGAACAGATTTTAAGAAGAAGGATTGACATTGCATTTAAATTTTTGAAACTCAAATTTCACTGGAAAGCAAAAGGCTGAAAGAGAAGTTCCATGAGTGACTAGTAAGAGAAAAGAAACTGTTAACATAAAACTTACAGTTATGTCTAGCAATTTCAACTGTAAAATGATGAGACTGAACTGCTAATCTAGTACTGTGCTCAAATTTGTAAAGTCAAGTTTATCAGAATGATCACCCTGAAAATATTTATAGAAAAATCACAGGAAACTGTTACAGTGGTTGCAAAGTGACTGAAGCTGAGATGCCAGGCCAAGACTGATAACATTGTAGATTCTTTGTATTTTATCAAGAATCTCTAAATATATAGCAGAGGAATCAGACCAGATGTGTCAGCAATATTCAATGTATAGATGAATAGTGAACTTATAAATGTACAAGATAGATTCTGGCATAGGAGGGTGAACCAATTTTTCTATCAGCAGGCCTAGCAATTAATTCAGTATAATCTTTCCACTTCATGTCAGCAGAAAATGTTAGCCTGAGGTGGTGAAGATTAGCATCAGCCATGCTGATGAAAGGTAAAAAGCTTCTCTAAGAAAAAAGTGAGCAGTTTCATTTGAGAAATTTGTGAGCAGTTTCATTTTGTTAAAATTAACAAGCCATTTCTTGCTCCAGTTAACAGTGGATAATTTTGGGAATCATCTGATAATTTGACCTTATTGAACTGATCAGGCTTACCATTAAGACACAAATAAATAGTTGTCATCAGCATAGATACCAAATTAATTGATGACTTTGTGAAGATCATTGATGAACATTTGGAACAAAGTAGGTCTAAGGATAGAGTCCTTTATTGATTAAAACAAACCTTATCTATATATATATATATATATATATTTCACGTCCTAAAGCTTGTGGCAAAATTTTTGTTCTAGGTGTGGGCCGAATACTGATCATATTCGGTCGGGTCGCCCATCGAAGAAGTCTGTTGTTTATTTAGACCCGAAACTTCTAGTGACATGGGAGCAACAACACTGACGACGCATCTAGATTTAGCACTTAAAGGTGTATTTTAATAAAAAAAAAAATAAATCTGCAGTCATAAAGAGAACCTACTTTTTTTTATTAAAATCATCTTTTTTTATTTTGAGTTGTCAAATGATTTTTTTGTATGATGATTTTTTTTTTTCCACTTTTGTTTTTATCCCATAATGTGTTAATTTAGTTATTCTATACCAGTGTTACACTCATGACTTATGCATGAACCTGACTATATTGCCAGAAACGTGAAAGTAAGACATTATCTATATCTATCTATTGTGGAAAGGGGGGAAAAAGTACCTAGCAGTGATCAATATTGTTATAATCAGTAATGACTTGACAGGTTTAGTTCTGCTTGGATTTATTGAAAATGTCTTCTGTGTTGTAAAAATGTCACTTTGGAATGTTAATCTCAGAACAACTGTAATTTTAACATAAGTAACTGCATTCATCAAATCATGAGGATAAAAAAAAAAGTATGTGTGTGTGTGTATATATATATATATATATATATATATATATATATATATATATATATATATACACACATACAGTGGTGGGGGAAAACATTTGTACACATACAAATTTTTAATTTATTTTATTTCCAATTAATGAATAAACATAGTTTTCATCTAATTAACTGTATACAGATGCATAATAACTAAATATGCATAGAAAATAGAAAAAAATTGATTTAATAGAAATAAATCTCATGAGTAACCATTGATGGGTAACCATTGGATTTTGTTTAATTTGATGCATTAATTTGCTCGAAAATCTTGTAAATATCTTCTGTGGAGCACCAGTTCTTCTTTGGTTTTCAACAGTTTTGAGTTTTTTATACCTTGCAATGAATAAACTAATGGTAGTAAATTGAATATTCAAGTTGTCTGAGATTTCCCTGTAACTTTTACCTTCTTTTCAAAGCTTAACAATCAGTTCTTTTTGCGAATTTGTCAATTCTTTACATCTTGCCATGATGATAACCTTCTTGCACGAATATCAATTGCAGAATGTTCCATTTGTATTTTGGAGTCTAGAAATAATTACTGATGACATTATTGGAACATTTTAGAATATTCTACTTCTGAAATTTGCATTTTATGAATAATTTTTCAGACATTAAAATGGATAAATGGAATTTATTTCTATTAAAACTTTTTCTGTTTTCTATGCATATTTACTTATTATGTATCTATGTACAGTTAATTATATAAAAAGTATGTTTATTCATTTGTTGGAAATACAATAAATGAAAAATTTGAATCTACATGAATATTTGTTTCCCTTTACTGTGTGTGTGTGTGTGTATATATATATATATATATATATTATAAGAGCTTATAATAAACATGTTGAAATCGCTACGCAAAAGCTTTTGTGTTTCAATACTTCTATTGTACTTCCTCAGGCGATGATAAGTAAGTGGTGATTAAATGATTTTTAAAAAAAATTTAAAAACAAAGTGATACATCTTTTCTGAAAGTTAAAGGGCGGGGGTGAGCTTACTTTTCTATTTAGCACAGATCTGACATTTAATTGGTTAAGCAAGATGTACTGACATATCTATTTTTAATTCTGACCTTTTATTCATCATCACAACCACCACCACCACCACCACTTTAACTTTTCTTCAACTTGCCTGAGGAGACCTTTTATATTATCTATATATATATATATATATAGGTTAATTTCAGAGTTGAACCAGTCCAGGAAACAATAGTATTAAAAAGTGCTCAATACACATGAGAAAAAATAAAAAAATAAAATAACATGTAGAGCTTTTAACTTTAAAAATCCGGAGGTCAATTAAAATATATGACCATGGTTTCTTCGGATGATAAACCACATATTTTAATTGACCTCTTGATTTTTAAAGTGTGTATATATATATATATATATATATATATATATATATATATATATATATATATATATATATATACTTGGTGCCCAAGAATGGCTACCAAACAAGTTACAGCAGATGAGATGGTTTCCTTCAAGTCTGGAAATCCAATAGCATCCATGAAATTGTTTATGGTCCAGTATAGCTTGCATGATACTGTGTGGACTCTCAACATCAAGCAGCCTTGATCCAATGACAAGATAATTGGAGACTACCTGAATCATATATGGCACAGGTAATCTGATAATAACACACAGGTCGTATTGTTAATACTTGGATTTTATGATTTTATATATATATATATATATATATATATATATATATATATAAAAACACTTATAGTTTCACTACAATATTTGTATTAAAATATATAGTGTTACTGTTTTAGTATTACTGTTTCTTAAGTCTCCATAAAGTCAGTGATTTTATAGCTTTAAGCCAACTATTTAGACTCAAGTATTTTCAATAATTTATCACAAGATATACCATGTTTAGCTAAACAGGAATTGGACAAGAAGTATCAATCCAGTTGCCATGTGTGATTTCTTTTTATTATTTTTATTCATTGATTCTTTCAGATTACCATCCTTAGTTTTTTTTTGTTTTTGTTTTTATCACAGTATTTCAGCTAGTATTCTATTTGGCCATTTTCAGGGGTATGTCATGCCCAGTTTTTCTCTTTTGTTTTTTTTTTGTCAGTATATTTGTACAACCAATGACAGAACATGCCTCAAAGACTCTCTGTACTCTTTGTTGACTGCACTATTGCTGTTTGGTTATATTTACCTGTGGCAAGCCATACTGGTTTTTGAGGGAATGACTAGTTGTGAATGCTGCCACACTGCAATCTGTTCTCTGCCATGTTGCAACTAGTGTTATGTTTACCTGTCAAATTGGATATCCAATGAGCCCATAGTAAACCTTTTAGCAGAAAATGAATTTGAATCATAAGGCTGTTCTGATAATAATGAACAATTTTATTAACAATTACTACATAATTCCATCTTCATTCTTTTTGTTTGTAGTTGGAGTGAATGCTAGTCTATGAACAAGGATTTCTTTCTTTTCAGGTCTTTTATTATGAACAGTCAGACTAACAATAGTAGTGACTTCTTTTGTCTCTGTTCTTTCTTTTAAGTCTGTTTCTTCTAACTCAACTTCATTCTTATCTCGGCTGAAGGTAACCCTGTATCTCTAACAGCCAGAGGACAAGACAGCTTTACTGACTGACTGAGGTAACTCTCTCGTAGTTACTGTGGGTGTGGTCCTTTATGTTTATATAAACTTTGGATACTAGAATTGTTATGTAGGCCTTTTCTACAGACAAAGCAGATTCTCTTGAAAAAAAACAGATGCCCTGAATTGTCTAACCCACAAATATATTTCTTTTTCCAGAAATAATTATCTTCTGAAGTAGGGTTGAGCAATGAAAAATACATGTATTTTGGGTGAATAAGAAAATATTCAGATAATTGTTTTCCTTGCATGGTCATTCGAAGATTCTGTCTTTTTTAAATTAAGAATATGGGTTTCTATTGTCATCAATTCCAATCTCAGCCCTTAGTTAAATATTTTTTTATGTTCTAATTAACCATTTTGTTTGTTTTTTTTTTTCTCACTACAGTTTTCTTACTTTTTTGTATCTTCATACTCACTTTCATTTATTTGGTATTAGCTTAAAAGCCACACCCTGTGTAGACCTTCAATCTAGCTCCAGTGCAGGGCTAATTGGGACTCTAGTTCAAAACTAAAGTGACTCCTGGTTCAGTTTAGAAAACAGCAATGATAATTTTAAAGAAATAACTTTGATTTCCTCAATTCACTCCATGGAATTTCAAAACCTCATTTTAATCTGATTCAGCTATACATCCTATTTGGGCCGAAAGTCCAGTTCGGGCCAAAAATTGAGTTCTTTAGATCAGAAATAATGGAACTTCAATTGAGTTCTTCAAATCACAAACTCTGCAGAACTTCAAAATCTCACGTCATGAAACCTCTCACTTTAACTCTGATTCCTTGACATTTTGAAGAAATAAAATTGATTTCCTAAATTCACAAAGTTTTGGAGATATTTTAATCTGAATTTAAAACAAAAACTTTTAAATTCATAAAGTTTTTTTGTTACTTTAAAGTCAATATAAATTAAAAACTTTTAAAATCACTAATTTTTTTCAATTATTTTAAAATTTGAATTTTTAACTCTTCCCTTCTTATCTGGACACAAATTCCAATGCTGGATGTTCAAGCACCAGATGAAGGGCAGATTTTCAATCCATAGATCATCCTGATTCCAAAAAGGTATAATATGTCTATGTAGAGCAAGTGTAGCCTGAGTTAGAGGAGTTTCAGACACATGGATGGATAGACAGAATTTGCTGTTTATTTATTTAGGTAAGTACTTTGTTTGCTTCAACCAGGAAACATTATTCATACACTATTAAAATCTTGGGAGAGGTGATAATACTGTCACATATTTAACTCTCAATGATTGATTCAGAGCAGTGACTGTATGTGTTATCAACTGCATTGTATCTATTAGGGGGGAAAAAAAGAGGAGGCAGGAAATTGTACTGATTTCTTAGTCCTTTTTATCCTCATTGTTCCTACCTTATCATTTTTTTTTGTTCTTCCAAAGCAGACATTAGTTCAATTCAATAGCATTGAGACTTTGCATTAGGTTTTTTTTGTTTTTTTTTTTAAAGATTCATCTTATAAAGAACTGGTGAATGAAGTTGTCATCAAAATTTTTTTGGAATTAAGCCAGACATATTCACTGATTCTTTTATGTTTCTGATATTCCTGTTGTTTCTTACACTCTTTTCTTCCTTTTATTTCATTTATTACTTTCATGATAGTATTTTTACAATGTGACGGTCTTAAGGCAATGTCCCTGACTTTATAATATCACTTGAAACATATTATCATCTCTGCATTATCATTATAACACTTGACAGTTATTTTATTATTGATGATTTTATTTTATATGTTTAGGGATGTAGCGGACTGTGGGTTTACAAGTTGTTAAATGAAACACGTGTATGACTGATGGAAAATAAAGTCCACTACAAGAATATAGCTACCTCAAGTTGAGTACAACCAAGGGAAGTAAAATAAACATCCAAGAACCGATATATTTTACACACACACACACACACATATATATATATATATATATACCGGTATATGTATTAAACAACAAAATTTACAATGGACAAAAACATTAATGTGTGTGTGTGTGTTTGTCTCATGGCGTTTCCCTCAAAAGGGCAAAATGCAAATCTCCGCAAGAGATCACATTTTTAAGTGTGTTTGCTGAAATGAAAAAGAATGAGCCAACCAAGAAATTGCCCGGTATTTATAGTGTAGGGAAAGCGCCCCCTAGTGAACAATTTGGACAATTAGGAAATATAGGAGGAGTTAACTCCGACAGGGTAATACAATACATACTATTAATCTTGTAATAAGAATTTGTATTATGAGTCTACAGCTAATGTTAGTGCAGTTTTCTCTACAGTTTTGTCTCATGAAATGGGTAACCCTCATGAAAGCATTTCAATTGGTTTAATACATGAAATTTTTTTTTATTTTTTTTTTTTCAGAGTAGAAGTCTTCAAATTTTATTTATTTACTTTTTGCAGGGGACAATATTTATTTCTAGATTTGAACTGCAATTTTACCATTTAATAAACAAAAAGAAAAACCACAAAATTTAATTTGAATAAATAGTTCATATCTAATGCTATTATTTGTAATATTATTAATGTTTAAAATGAGTTTTTATTAACTCTGACAAAGATGTATAGACAAATTAAATCTTTATATAGCATTTTCAGAACAGTAACAAAGATTATTTCACCAAATTAAAAAAAATAAAAAATAAATGGTCAATTAGAATATTTCAACAGTATTTGTAATTAACAATTAGCACTTTACATCATTTATAAATGTTACTTGCCCTTTCACTGTATATAAAAAAAACCCTTCAAAATATAGTTTTTTAAATATTAGTTCTATATATTTGAAATTGCAGTGACCTGGCTCTCAATTTCAGTCAAGATTGTTTTAGGTGTTGCAATAGAAGGATATGACTACACAAACAAGAAATTCAAATTCAACTTGCATTGGCAGAACTAATATTTTGCTTGGTGAAAATAGCCACCTGCAGAGTGCTAAATGTTGAAATGCTCATTATCAAAAAATAAGCATCTACTCAAATATGGGCATTCACTAATAAAAATAACATTTAAAGTGATAAAAATCCCTCTGATTAATAAATAAAAAAATTAATTAATTCTTTCTCTCTCTCTCTCTATCTATCTATATATATATATATATATATATATATATATATATACACACATACACACACACTTTACTGCTTTCAAGTTAGTAGGTTGCTTTTCTTACTGAAATGTTACATCAGTTACTATCAAGATTATTGCCATGTTCTTTGCTAAATAAATTTTAGAAGAACCTGAACTTATTTCTTAGATTTTATTTTATCAGCATCTTCATTATCATTGACAATGTTATCTGATGTATACAAGTTGGCACAGGTTACGACTGGTTCCTGAATTTCAGACAGGTTATTTCAGAAATGACATAGTTGTTTAATGGCAGTATATGGCAAGTAGTAACCCTTGTGTTCCAATTCACAATATTTGCCTGTGACTCATTGGAAGCTTGCTGTACAGGATACATTGCTTAATAAAGATATCCAAATGCTTGAAAGTAGAGATAAAAAAAAAAAAATGCTGTAATGCATTCTATTGATGAGACAGTTCCTTTTGTTATAGAGACAGACGTGTCTAATCATACTAACTCTACCACTTTAATGCAAGCTGGTTGACCAGTGACTTTCTAGACAAGGACATTTAAAACTAAATAACAAAAAACTTGGCAACAAAGGACACACATGATTTAATGGATGTTCTGTGCAAATGTACAGACTGCTTAACTGGATACCAATTTATTCTTTTTACTTATTAATAAGTGGTTTTCATATTTGATTCTAAGGAATCCATTAAGATTAAGAATGATAAAATTTAAAGCTTTGGTTCATGAATTTGGTGTCGTAATAAGTGAGTATAGACTATGATTCTGTGGAAATAGGAATAGCAGTAACTGAGCAGTACAAAAAAAAAACAAAAAACAACAAAATGAGATACCCCTAGACATGGATAGGGGAATGAGAACAATCTACCCTTATAAATTTAATAAAGGGTTCAGTTCAAAATTGCCTAAAGGTTAATCGAATTAACGCACACCTCAAGAATGACAGAGTAAAATATTGTGATAACAAAGACAAGGACATTAGTCCAACTGTAAATTATGTAAAATCCTCATTGCATAAATTCAGATGGAAATTGCTTGCAGCAATCTTGACCTTACAGAACATTAGTGTAGATAGTTTTTTTTTTTTCTTTGAATTGTCTCTGGAGGCTGCTCACTACTTTTTCATGTGCTTCTGTCTTTTGCTACTAAACTCTGTCAACTATCTTTTTTTTCCTTTATTGTTCCCTCTCTTCCCAAGACTGCAGTATATTAGATGCAATAGCTGACAGTATAGAAAAATCACTTTCTCCACATCCACCTGTGAACAGCTTTTATCTTTGGTAATTTTAATGTTCACCACAACACGTGGCTGAAACATTCTAAAGGTTGCTAGTACACAGACATTAAATTTTTTCCAATTGTCCAAATCCCCAACTGAAATTGTGAACTTTGCTATTCCTTTCCCTCGCTAAACCGAGCAACATGCTTCTCTGTTGGATCTATTTCTTATCTCTCTTGCTGAACTTCCCAATACTGCCCTCTTCATAACTTGGATCACTCTATTGATA
The DNA here is from genome assembly GCA_963932145.1 of Acanthosepion lycidas. Taxonomy (NCBI): domain Eukaryota; kingdom Metazoa; phylum Mollusca; class Cephalopoda; order Sepiida; family Sepiidae; genus Acanthosepion; species Acanthosepion lycidas. Next base: position 51,073,587 of record OZ010578.1, on the reverse strand, counting down.
TCTCCTTCCAAGGATTCATTAAGCAGTAACCCCCTGTCTATAAGACCTTTTTTCCTTTACCAGCATGCTGATTAGGATTCATTCTGGGATTTTCTTTGTAACATCCCTTGGACTGAGATCTTTAACTACCCAATTGAAAATTGTGCCACTGAAGTTTCTTCTTGGGCTAAAGCTGGCTTGGACACTTTCATTCCTTCTCAGAAATACCAGGTGAAACCTCAATCCACTCCATGCTTCACACCAGCATGCTTGACTGCCACAGCACACAGGAACCACTATTTCTGGCTATACTACCATGACAGCTTTCATCATATCAGGTGCCTATTTTCTACTGCTTGAAACAAATGTAAGCGAGTCCTCAAAGAAGCTAAGTCCCTGTTTGCTGAAAGAATGAAACAGCACATAGCCTCTAAAAACTTTGGCTCTTGTGACTACTGGTGTCTCTGTAATAGGGTACTAAATAAGTGCAAGGTCTCTTCAGTCAATTTGAGGTGTTATCATCCTCTGCTGATAAAGCTGAATTTTTTTGTTCATAAATTCTCTTCGAACTCTAATCTTGACTCATCTGGAGTATCCCTACCTGACTTCCCATTTAGAACTGAGTTTCTGTTGAGTGATATGCATATAATCCTTTCCATTGTTTCTGCTATCATCTCTAACCTTGATCCCCACAAGGCATGTGGATCCAATGGCATCCCTGTAATAGTTATTATGAAGTGTGTTCCTGAACTGGCTCCTATTCTCTCTAAACGGTATAATAAATGCCTTCCTGCCTCCTGCTTTTCTCAAGTCATCGTTTGTTGTTGCAGTTTTTAAGAACTCCGGTGAACTGACTCCTCTAACTTCTGCCTCTTTTTGGGAGGCCCTACCCAATACTGAATTGGTTCATCATCTGTCATCACAGGGCCTTTTCTCAGATGAGCAATACAGCTTTCATTTCTCCAGTGCAGATGCTGATGTACTAATGATAATTGTGAGATGAGTCTGTCATGCTCTAGATAAAAAGCCTCGGTTGTAGCATTGGACATCTCAATTGCCTTTGACAGGGTCTGTCATTAAGATCTTCTCTACAAGCTGAAAAGTTACAGTATCTCTAGGCATCTTTTTGAGCTGATCCAGTTGTTCCTATCAAATCATGAAATGAAAGATATCCTGAATGGCCGCTTGTCTACACCCTTTTGTACTAATATGGGTGTCCCCCAAGGCTCCATTCTTGGTCCTATGCTGTTTTTAATCTTCATTAATGACCTTCCCGATGACATCAGCTCTCAACTTGGCATCTACACTGATGACAATACCATTTACTCCTGTCTCAATAGTAAGGCTGATCAGTCAGACAAGGTCAAAATGGCAGCTGATGTACGAAATGACCTCAAGAGTGTTGTTAACTGGGAGAAAAGATGGCTTGTCAATTACTAAAACTAAACTTCTCTCCATTAATCATCTGAGAGACTCCTCTCTGCCTTTTATCAGCATGGCTTTCATGGTAATTGTTTGGATGAACTCTTCATTATGGTACCAAGAATGTATAAATTTAAGTGCAATACTAGACTGGCAGTGAGATCCCATCAATTTACAATTGAGCTAGCTAGATGTAACTTATATGCTGACAGTTTCTTATTTTGCACTTCTCGCTTGTGGAACTTGCCACCCCCCGACTCTGTGCTTTCTAGCCATCTTTAATCTGCAAGAATTTAAATGCAATGTCAGTTGCTATCTACTGTCCTTCTGATTGCTCTTTTCTCTTTCTACTCATTATTAATATTTCTTTTCCTAATTCTTCCACACCCTGTAACCCCTTGCATGCTAGTGGCTGTACTGCCTTGCTTGGGGTGATACCAAGCTTATTTCTACTTATACTCTTTTCCTGTTACCCATGGGTTGTTGCCAGATAGAAAGGGACACAGATGTTTATTTCATTTTCATTCAAATTGTGTGTGTATGTACTTTTGTGTCTTTGCAAGCATGTTCTAATTCAGTGACAGACCTAAAAATATCTGTACAAAATGTTTTAAAATATTCAAAAAATAATTTTATTTGTTATTAATTTCTTAAAACAATAAAATCATATAACAATCTTTTTTTTTTTTTTTTTTTTAGGGGTTCAAAAATACATTTATTAGAAAATTTTGGTTTTATTGCTCAACCCAAGATAGGAGTTGTCCAGACTCAGAAGTGGGCAGTGGTCTTATTCTTATGCCTAAATCTTTCTTTGTAACAGCAATGAGACAATAGTGTCATTCTGAAACTGAGTTCCAGCAGTTAATTTATTTTAGTCTCTCTGAAATTCAGGGTTTTCTTCTAATTCTTGACAACCTGTATAAATTTGATAATGATATCAATCTTGATGCAGATTTGGAATGAAACACAGTGCAGAATGAATTTAAATTGATTGTGAGTAAGTCATTGATTTCTTGCCAGAATGATACTTATTGATGCGATATCCAGGTTTCAATTATGCTCATCCGATTGTGCATACAAGTCACTCGGTAATCTGAATGTATGAATTTAATAATGTATCTGTGTATTGAGTTTATCTTTTGTGGATAGTGTTGAGGTGTTGTGTTCATTTTATAATCTTAAGGCTAACAATTTTACTCATCAAGGGAGAGTGTGGTCATTTTTATCTTCTATCATGCACACTTCTTCCGTATTGTAACAACAGTACTGATTATTAAGTGTAAGGTTACTAGCATCATGGCTGACAAGACATACTTTATTGCTTTTTTTTTGTATGGATTCAGTCAACTTTGTTTCTATTGAAAGGAAACATAGGTGGCTGTCATATTCATTGCCATGATTTTTGTTCAATAAAACCTAACAGGTAAACTTGTGTTATGTATTTACATATTTCCTGCTATAATTTTAAGACTAGTCCTTCTTATTCCAAGAATTGTTCAGGATGCTTGTCATGATTTCTTTTCTATTCCAAAATGTTTTCAGCAAAAAGAGACCATTCTCTTTCCTTAGGGATTGGATATCTTCCAGTGTAGAATTGATCAACAGAAACATTGTGTAATGATAAAACAAATTAAAGAGGGTATTTAATAGGCTTACTAGATATTATTTATAAGCATTTAATAGTCAATAATTTTATTTATATAAATATGATTTATTTTATTTATATAAAAATACGATTTAGTTAATATTATTTATATGCATTTAATAATCTTATTGGATATTATCTGAACTTTTCTTATAACTGAAAACCGTGATATATATTTTGCATTTTATAAGTAATAAGTAGGCATCTGTTTGTTTCATGAGAATTCAGACCTTTGGTGGTGAAACTGGAGTGACCTTTCCAGGGTGCAGACCAGAATGATGATATATGGATGCCATGCTCTGTCAAGCTTACATGTCCCCTCCCTAGACGATACCAACAAGATCCAAAGGAAAATAGGGCATTACATTACTTTGCTGAAAGAGTTGTGGAAAGTTGTCAGTGTTGACAGCCAACTGCCTTCAGGACTCCATTCCAGGTTTTCTGTCTCGATTTACTTCCATAGCCTTTTCTGTGTTTGGATGCAATTGGAAGGAGCATTGGTTTAAAATAGACATTCCTTCCCCTTGATGACTGCATTCCTAGGCTGTTGAGCTCCATATGCATGAAGCAACTGGTTATGAGGCACCATATATATATATATATATATATATATATATATATATATATATATAAGGAAAAAGACAATAGGAAAACTGTTGTTTTGGATGAAACATGTCAGCTAACAACAACAGTTTTCCTATTATCTTTTTCCTTAATACATATTGCCTTTTTCTACAGGTTAATTCTGTGAAATCTTTACATATATAGTGTGTTTATAAATCATACTAATCATATTTGATATCACTATATTTTAATATGTATGATTATAGATGTTTTTCCATATATAAAAATTAGGTAATTAGAATGAGAAAGTGTAAAAGATCTATGTAACACATTTCATCCTCTAAAAGAACTTCATTGGACTGAAGTAATGTATGTAAATATCTCTAGAGAAGAGGGAGACATAAATATACCTCTTGGTTATAATTAGGCACTGAAGAGATTTGCTTCAGTCAGATGAAGCCTCTTTTAGGGGATGAAAACACATTCAGTAGAATTTTTCCAGTTCAGCATTTAATCACCTAGCATTGAGAGAGAGAATATATATGATTTGTAAAACTTATTTTGAGATGTGACACCACTCACTTAGAATCATCAGAAAGACTGATTTGTGAAACCTTTCAGTTTTATAAATTGTCTTATGCACTTACTATTCCATCAGATTCTCAACCAAATTTAAATTTATATATATATATATATACACACACACACTTTCAGAGTGAAAATGAGAAAGTATGTTATGCTTGTGTATGCAATGTGTATATTTTTGCCTGTACCCTTTTGTTATATCATAATTATTTTTCGTGCACTGTTGACACCAGGTGGCAGTGTTTTTTTAACAATGGCTAACTGTTCAAGGATGAGTTAAAACAATGATTATTGGCAAATATATTTAAAGACTCAAATGTGAAAACATAATGATAGGAACCACTTAATAAATATTAATTTTAGATATGCCATCATTTTGATAGCATGGATTAAGTAGTGTGTGTGTGTATATATATATATATATATATATATATATATATATATATATATATATATATATATATATATATATATACGTGTGTGTTACACCATGAAAATAATGAATAAAAACTTCTAATTCTCAAGGCCCTCTATATGAAAAATAGCCAATCAACACTTAACAAAGTTTATTACGAATGTAGTAACAATGTGTTGAAGTACATTTAATCCCATTTTGGATTTCCACCAATTTCGGATTAGCTCCTTCATATTAGGATGCTTGTTTTGCAAAAAAAATCCATAGCTATAATGGATAATTTTAAATTATAATGGGGCACGTTCACGCATGTTTTTAAAAATCATTATCACAACGATCACAGTTACAATAAGTTTGTCTTTGTAATTCACCCCAGAGGATGATCAAAGCTAGGAAAAAAAACTACAGTGCCTTCCTTGATGAATTTTATCTTAACATCAAGAAACTGATTAGAGAATTCTAAAGGATTATTATAAAAATAGACATCATAATATGTCTATATTATTCAATGAAACATGTTTGAAAGAAGATATGCTACCTAATATATATATAGTGTGTGTGTGTGTGTGTGTATTTATTCATATGGGCACAAGCATTCATGTACATATATAGTGTTACTTTAATAACCAAATTAAAAACAGTGTCACTTTACCAGGGCTGTTTATTATCTTGTATGCACAAATAAAAAGAAAAGAAAATTCCTTTAGGTTCAAGATCTTATTTCAGCTTAAATTGCTTTGGTTGCTTCCTCTCCCCCATAACTAATTTCGACAATGTTTCTATCTAGTGACCAATCAACCCAGATTTGGTGTTCTGCTTGTCAACTCTACTACACGAGTTGGTTATTTGACCAGTTAAGCTCAGTCCAACGTGACTAGACATGTCTATGTCAACTCCAGTCTATCAACCTCTCTTGTTTATGTGCAAACTGGATTAATTGCCTACTTTACTGGCTAAAGGTAATATCATTACCATTCCTACTACCACTAACATTATACATCTATATAAAAATGGAATCTGTGTGTGTGTGTGTGTGTGCATACATCCATGCTTCTTTATCTTAATAGGACTTATCTCAATGTTTTTGTATGAAAATATTTCTTGCCTAAACTTGATTTCCATTATGGTTTTAAAAAAATAAATAAAAGATTGCAATAATTTTTTGGGACACATTTTTGCAGTTTAGTTGAGGACCCAACACTTTCTGTTCAAAATTTTATATGTAATCGTTCCTGTTGACAATGTGATTTTTTGTTTTTTCATTACAAGTGTATAAACAAAGAATTGATGGAAAAATGTTTTAATTATTTAAGCTCTGGCAGTTTAAAACAGATTCTTTACATTTTGAAGTTAGGAATGCACATGTTTTGTTGATCCAATTGTGTATTAGTCACTTCTTTTGATTTTGCATCAGCAAATTCATTGTAGTCCTTTGCATCAGCAAAAAGGCTGAAGAGTTTCTTAAAACAAATAGGAATCTTTCTCTTGCCTTTAAGTCCATATTGTCATATGATCTAATTGCTACTTATAACAATACTTTTTTGCATAAAACCTTCTTTATTATATTTAAATTTCTAAGTTTTCTAGCATTGTTAATTATTATAATTTTACTAGTATTTCTTTCATTTTATTTCTTTTGCTTGTTATAACTCAGCTTCTGCAAAAGTTAAGCAGATTTTTCTTTTTTAAATGCCACATCCTTTCAGAACATGGGCAATCTCTATAGATTTCTTTATTATCTGTGAATTACCATACATTCATTCTAAGGAAAGATAGAGGAGTGGTTTCCTTCTCTTAGACTGGTTGTCTGCCCCCCCACCAGATTAAAGAGGCCAGCTTACCCAGATATTTAATCTATAACTATGGGGAGAAGAAACATATTCATGCTTTTCCCTTTCGCATAAGCAAAAGTGAATGCAACAGATTAGGCCAGAATTTGATCTAGCACCGTCAATTCCACTTTCAATGCCAATATCCATTACACTACACTCAAATACAGATCAGGCTGTAAGCCTGATTTGTATTTGAGTGTAGTGTAATCACATTGAAACACTGGTTCCCATACAATCACTGAAGTTAAGCAACATGGAGCCTGGTCCATACTTAGATAACCGGTTGGGAATACCAGGTGCTGTAAGCTAGGATGTGCAGATGCTGTAATGGATAACGACTTGGAATTGTTAATTGGAGAGTTGAGTTCCAATTCCAGTTAGGTTTGTTATATTCACTTATGCACAAATACCCTTGGGAAAGGTATGATCCTTCCTCTTTTACCCTCAGACTTGTATCACTAATTCATTAAACGAAAACAAAAAAAAATTTATAATCCAAAGATATTTTCTGGCTTTAAATAACCTGTAAAGGGTTGGTAAACCATAGAAAATGAATGAATCAACAAATACAGATCAGAAATAAAGAAACTAACATTTTATATGTTGTGTCCCTTTGGGACATGGGCAACCATGGATCATTAGTGTTGTTTGTAGCTTAAAGCAACATTTTACTCTTTATCATCTCTCTTTGTCACCATTTTTTCACACAAACTCATTAAGTAAGTTACTCTCCATTTTCCACTGTCTCTCCTGGCTTCAATATGTCCTGTGAGTGTCAAATTTTCCAAACCCTCTTTCCTTATAATGTGTCCCATAATTTTCAACTGTCTCTTTCTGATTTTAAATATAAGTGTCCTTCTGTTCTCCAATTTTATTAAATTTCCTTATTGCTCACATGTGATATTTTCATCATCCATCTGTAGAATTGCATTCTTGTTAGTTTCTGTCTACTTATCTTTGAATCAATCGATTATGAAAAGGTGCTAAAAATTTCATGGCCTGACTCACTTCCTAAGTCAAGAAATTTTCAGCACTTCTTTAAATACACTGATGACAAATATTATTGCAACACTGTATATATGTGTTTTAATTTTCTGAAGATTAAACATCCAGGTACTATGGCTAGATTACAGTTAATGGTCACACTTGCATACTAATACATGCTCAGGTTCTACAATAAATGGTATATCAACAATACACCGGCCTTAATATTTTAATAAACTATATATCCACCTTAAATATTAACACAGGTCTGTACTCTTGTATGCATGCATTCATATAGTGAATACCATCCTGTGATACATTATTCTTTGCTTCTTGCATTTGTTGGCACAATACAGCAAGAGTTGGTGTAGGTGGTTTAACCATATGAGTCAAGCATTGTTCCATCATGTCCCATGCATGTTCAACAAGAGCAATCATGCTGGCCAGGGAAGTTATCAAACATCATGCAGAGTATGTTGAGTCGCATAAACATCATGTTGATCGACATTACCTTGCTGTAAGAACATATCATTTTGCTATTGCAGGAATAGCTGTAGCATAGCTTGAACAATATTCTGGACCAACTTGGTGCTGTTCTATATCACTTCCACAAACAGTGAAAGCAAGTAAGAGATGTCACTTATGGGATACCATAAGATGGCCCTGTGTGTCATTGGCAATCACATTCTGGAAGATGTTGCTCTCTAGGTTTATGTTGCACAAATTAGGCAGAACCTGCTCTCATCATTGAACTCTACAATACACTATTTGATTTTTAGATGATAGTATTGTGTCAACACTGTATTCACACTTTAAGGTGTTTTAGTATAAATAGAAATGTAATGTGACTAGAGGCACACTTAATAATATTCCTGCTGCAATTAAACGATAGTCAATAATCTGAATGGGCCCACTTTTCTATGTTGAGAATGCTATGCAGGCTGCCACTGTTTCCCTAACAATGCATTGACCTTAGAGAGCATCTATATGACATGACTGTCTAAAACCTGGTCTACAAATGGAGTAACGTTCACTTGGTCACTGTTGCCAACATCAAAGCAATGCCAATGTGTCATGTCCAAGGTATGTACTACTGCTCTAAAATTATTATCCAGCCATTCAAAGGTTCATCAACTAACTCCCTCTCAGTAAACAATAATCTAATTATTTACACCTGCTTGTATCGAGTACTTTCACTGTAGTGAAACCTATTGCAATACATATCATTGTATAAATATCAAACATAGACTGTGTGTTGATATCTGTGTTACTTTAAAATTTATCAAAATGTCTATAATTCCCTCACATGCACATACTGTATTCAGATTTTAATTAGCATTGACTTTAGTAGAGTAAAGGAGAACTAACGCAAGCAACAGAAAATTGTGTTAAAGAAGTTTGAAAGAAGATTGTTAAATAAACTGAAATTTTAGGTAGAAAGTCTAGTTTTTGGTCAACTACATAATTGAAACAGAAAATGTCAAAGAATTGGGAAATTTGTCAAAGAGAACTAAATGAAGAAAAAAGGGAATATTTGTCTTTTGTGAAAGCAGTAAATAGGATTGCCAAACATCCCACAAAATGCAGGTTTGTCCTGCACTTTGAAGGAGGTGTTTCACATTATACTTTTTATCTCTCCACCCATAGTTACAAATATTTAGTTTGCAACAAAATCTGTTTGGTAGAATAGCAGTAAAATTTGTGCATAGTAATAAAATTCAAAACACTGTTTATGTATAATGGCGTTGGTGATAAAATACAACTGTGATTCCCTTTGCCACTATCAGATTTTGTCATCTTTTTATTTATATATATATATATATATATATATATATATATATATATATATATATATATATATAGTCATACACAGACAGACTGTTTCGCTGTATCACAGCTCATCAGTCTGGCTAGACATACGGTTGCCTCTATCTAGGATTGAAACCCAACTAAATTGGCATCCGTCTGTGATGATACCACTAAGCCATTAGTGCACGGATTCTATCTATCTTAAGAGTAGATAGATTTGCTTGTCATACAGTTCACAGTCCTCACAGGAGTAGAGATTCACTCCTTATTTTGATTGGGTTTCTGGTTCCTTCTAAAGTCTTTTCTTCTTTTTTTTTTTTTTTTTCCTTCGCAGTAAGCCCTTGCATGTTAGTGACATTATCATCTTGCTTGGGATGAACTGATAAAAAACATCTATATATGATCATTTCACCTCAAGCAAGGTGATAATGTCACTAAGATGTTCTGAGAGTGAAAGAAAATGAGAAAATGTTAGTGACAAGAATGGGCAATAATAGCACAGGATTCAGAAAGACAGAAGATGGTGATTGATGTTGCATTTAAATTTTTGAAGATTGTAGTGGACCGGAAAGCAATAACCTGGATAAGGTTTCTAAAGGTGAGAAGTGCAAGAGAAGAAACTATTAGAATAGAACCTAAGGTTACATCTGTAAAATGATGCAACCTTTTTGCCAATCTAGTACTACGCTTAAATTCATGAGGTTAAGGTACCAAAGAGGAAAGCGATATTTATTCTGTTTAATACAGAAATGTGACACAAGGCCGAAAAGGGGATTGGGGAAAGGACGGTCTTCTTCTGTCTTAATTATAACTTAGCTAGCCGCAAACACTGACCCAATCGTACAAAACAATATTCCTTACACCAAAACAACACATTCATACGCACATTTCTTACTATTAGGTTGGTGCAAAAATAATGACGTAATAATGTCATTTTTTGACGTTATTACGTCATTATTTTTGCACCAACCTAATACAACCACCATAATACCTCTTTGTCTCTATGAAAATTCTAACTAGTCCCCATATTTAAAATTCGTTGTCTGTGGGGGAAGAGGGGAATAAAACAACAATTCTAAAAGTTAACCCCAATGAGTATTTACAATATGAATACCAAAGAGGAAAGCCCATCAGAACAATTGCTATGAAAATATTTATAGAAAAGGCACAAGGAATTTATATTATGGTGGTGGGGAAAGTGACTGAATTTGAGAGACCAGGTCAGGTCCAATAACATTGCAGATTCTTTGTATTTTATCAAGAATCTTGATATATATGATTATTAGAGTGAATCAAATCAGGCGGCGTTTAAGCTTGCTCCTGTGGAGGGCTCTTAATTTGGCCTTCATTACAATAGGTAAGGAGGTGTAGATGCAATAGGCAACAATAAATTACAGAATAACTCAAAATTGATTGCTGAATTTAAGTATTCCGTTAATATTTAAGCTTACCTTTTAAAAGTTCAACAAAGAAGATGAGCTATTGACAGTTGTGTCCCTTTAATTGAAAAAGTGTGACACATTGGCATTTATTATATAGATTTATTATCCTATTTGGAACATCAGTTACTTAAGCATGTAGTAAAAGGTATTATCTGTAAGATTTTTTTTTTTTTTTTTTTTTTTTTTTTTGGATGAATTCTTGTTGGTATTAGTTTTAACCATACTTTTCAAACCTTTTCATTTTTTTTCTTTTGTAAAATAGTGGCAATGTACGAAGTGGACTAATATTTTGGTCACATTTTGAAGAACATGCAGAATCAAGTACATAATTTTAAATACACAAAATTTTATTCAAAAGAATTCTAATTTGAATAATCTTTCAAAATAAATCTAGATAGGAAGAACTGTTAATTTTTTTTTAGGAATGGAGAATCTTTTTGGTTCTTTGTCTTTTTCTATTTCTTCTATGTACCATGTGCCCTCAGGATGTGGGCAATCATAATTCTTCACAACTTCCTACCTTTTGTAACTCTTAGAATTGAGGCTTACGGCAACATCGCACTGAAACACTGGTTCCTGTACAATCACCGAAGTTTAGCAACATTGAGCCTGGTCAGTACCTAGATGGGTGACTGCTTGAGAATACCAGGTGCGCAAGTTTGGATGTGCAGGTGGTGTAATGAATAATGGCTCAGAATTGTTAATCAGAAAGCAGAGCTCCAATTCTGGCTGGGTTATATTTGTTTACATACAAATTCCCTTGAGAAAGGTATATGTTCACCTCTTCTCCTCCCAGCTATGGGTTAATTAGTAAGACTTGTATCACTAAATCATTATCTGCCAAAAAAAAAAATTCTTACAATTTAAAAATATTTTCTGGCTTTAAATAACCTGCAAAGAGTTGGTAAGGTGTAGAAAATCAATCAATCTTAGTAATGTTTATCTTTTCACCATTACTACCAATCCCTGTTCTGCTATCTATTTGCACATGCATGTTAAGTAGATTACTTTTTGTTTCCTTTTGTCCATGTGAGTGTCAAATTCTTCAAGCCCTCTTTCTTCATAATGTATCCTTATAAATTTCAACTGTTTCTTTCTGATTTTTTAAGTATATGTCCTTTTTGTTTCCATTTTCCTTATAACTTCTTTGTTACATGTTCTGTCTATGGTATTCTCAGTATCCTTCTGTTGAATAATATTTCTGTTGTCTTAAGTCTTTTCTTCATTTGTGTTCTTTGTTTGTCTTTGGTATTCATTATCTCGACCTTTGTATACTAGTAAGCCCTGAAATATTGGATCATCTTTATTTCGTCAAAGTACTAAAATGATTATTCACTTGATGCTTTATCAAAAACATAATAAACTTCTGCTTGTACTATTCATAAAATGAAGTAGAAGTGGTGATTTGGGCAAACAGTGTTTAAAGTTCAGCTTAGCAATAATACCTTTTGGAAAGGCATGAATCCACTTAATATGCATTCTTCTGTTGCCAGATATCTTGAAAACAAAATCTCTTACTCTGTCATGTTCTGATGGTTAAATGAAAATCGTGGATGAATGATTATGTGGGCAAATCATTTCCCCCATAACTACCATACAATAAGTGACAAGTCTAAAAGATTATTATATCTCTGGCTAGCCTTGATAGAAGTCATTAAAAAAGAAAAAAAATGGGTGTTGATGAGTAATAAATGATAAGTTTGCCTTGTTTAAGTAGTCAATTAGGTTCCTCTTAAATCATTGAATCATCTAGGGTTGATGAGATATTTCAAAAGATTGAAAATCAGTAATAGGCTTTGATTGTGAGTTGTATATATGGATGATAATATAATCTAGGAAATAAAAATGACAACTTTATCTCAATTGTGCTTCTGTATCTACCTTACCTTATGTTGAACACATTGCTATGTACATGACTTCTAAATGGATTTTCTACAGTGAAATCCTATTTATTTGCAGTGTCTATGACTGGAGCTAGTTTGAGCCATGTTAATACAATCCAAATAGTAGCACCAACTAGATCTTAAAAAGTAATGATTTATAATTCAAACTTATAAAAAAACAAAAAAAAAAACAAAAAAATGACATTTGCAGTCGATTATTAGCACACTTCTCAAAGACCATAACTTTCATCAATAATAAAAAGGTAATTGATATTTAAGCTTAGTTTGGAAGCAAGTTCTAATAATGAGGATTGACCTTTAAACTAAACTGACATTAATTTGGTTTACCAAACAAACTTGCTAACTCTTGCTCTCTGCTCGATGCCAGCATTATTATCACAAGTTGCTTATGTAAACTGAGATGTCATGAATAAGTTTTATTAAGAAAATATATCAACATTTTCATTCTCTTTAAAGATTATATATATTCTCTCTAATGACTGCTTTTATAGTGAGCGAGAAAAATTCTGGTGCTGGTTGGAGTGTCTATAAGAAATAAGCACAATTGTATTTTGTTACCAATTGCTCCTGAATCCAATATACATTGATAATGTTTCAGCTTTTATTATTGCTGTCTATTGACTTAATTGTTTCTTCATCATTTCACTCTTTTAGTGTTAATCATTTTCTCTACTGTAGGGGAGGGGCGGGGGCGTGGAAAGTGATGATAAAGCACAACCTTTTATAATTTTCTATTTAAAATCTGTTTCAGCAATTTTTAACACTCAGTTTTGTACCCTGCTTTAAAAATCAGGAACAGAGCTCCACACTAACTTTTTTCATCATCATCCTGAAAATGGTCGTGAAAAGATTTTAACCTACTCCGAAAACAATATACTGTTTTTGACTTTGTTTGTAGCCTTATATAAACACTTTTAAAATGTTTAGGAAATAAATATTTATTTTGATCTTTGTGGTCTCCTTGCCCTGCAGCTACCACTTCACCACATAGTTACTGCTTTCCTTGGGTTGTATTGCTCTACAGACATATGGGCTATGAACAGAGATTTGCAGAAGGCAATTTAAAATTTTAAGTTAAAAATTGTCAGAAAAAATCTTTTTTTGCTTAATTAAAACAAAATTAACTCTGATACTTGAATTATTACTGTTGTTAAATATTTAATTGCACTGTAATCTAATTTTGAATTTGATTTTAGGCTCAAACTTACATTTAAGATTGAAAATAATAATTAGAAATTCTAATTCTATTTTTCTAATTTTCATTAAAAACAGACACTGTTATTAAAATAAGTTTAAGGATCAAGGGGAAAATTTTTTTTTTTTTTTTGCTTAAAAAATAGTGATAAATTATTAAATATAAAAAAATTGTAGTGATAAAATGATAATAAAAGTAAAATTAATACTAGTATTATACTAATAAAGATAATATTGATAATAGTAGAATCAAACTAAGATAAAAATATAAATATTGGTTCTATAGTAAAAATAGATAATAATAAAAACATCAAAACCCCGGTATCCGTGTGTCTGAAACTGGGGAAAACTATATTTATCTGGGTCAATGTGCTTGAGTAGGAATTTACTTCGGTGTAAGCAGGTGCTCATTAACACACTTCTTTTGTTCAACAGATTGGGGTTGATCATAATTTTTAGGATCATTAACTTCTCAGAGAGACATAAGCTACATTTACTGCCTTTCCCATTAAAGGGTTTAGCTTTTGTTATGTAGCCCCAGGTGATAGTTGGATATATAATTACTACAAGTAAAAGGTTTGGCACTTAGCTGATTGATGTTACCTTCAGAATCCCAATTCCAGAGTTTAGTAAATGAACCCTCTAGGAAGTACTTCATCTTCTCATCAATAGGTATGAGCAATTGACTGCTTATATTTCTTGATTTTTCTTTTTTATATGCACTTTTCATTGGTGCAAGATTTTTTATTTTTTATTTTTTTGCTCTACACTCACTCCGTAACTTTTTTTTTGCCATTTCACTTTCTGTTTTCTAGACATGGTGTCATTGTTAATTTTTGAGACTTAGATAATAATGATTTTTACACCGAGAGATAAATGTTATAAAATCGAAATTCAAGTCCTTTATTTTTTATTCGGGTTTCATTCATCAGTTAAAAAGAGGCACTTGAGTTTTTATTTATTTATTTATTTTTTTACACTATTTACATTATTCGGACTATTGTCCTCATCTTTGCCACCATATTTATTACAATGTTTTGGCCATTGCACACTCCGGCCTTCTTCAGGTGGTTGGAATGTTGAATTGAACCCTTTATTTCACTCACTGGGGTATATTGTTCTAGTTCCATGTACTATGTCTAATGAATGTCAGTTATCATTTATCTCCTGTTAATTCCCCTCTCCAAGTTCTCCACTGCCTTAACCTGGTATTGAACTCACACTCTTTGGGTCCTGTTACTGGATCTAACCAATGCCGTTATACACTGTACTATGTCTCCTTTATTTGTGTGTGTGCATGCGTGTGTGCATACATTCTCCAATATTGGTGAAGAGTAAGAATTTTTTTATTTATAATGAAATAGAATTTTAATTAAAAATTTCATATCACCCCAAAATTGATCCATAAAAATCTAACCAGTCATCCCTAATACCCCAATGATAACAGGATGATGTTCATCTTGAGCATTGATTACCAGCAATCCTGAATTAAAGTTTTACTGAAAGAATATTGCAATTATATGTATAGTAAAAATGCATTACTAATGACTTAATTATGAAAATCAAGGAAAAGACTGTCAGTAGTTTAATTAAGAGAGTGAATAATGATAATATTAGCTGTTTCTTTATAAGGAAGCATTTGGCATTCATTGACCAAGCATACAGTACAGTTGATGGTTGAAATTTATAAAATGTTTCTTTTAAAACAATCTCAGGAAAATTGTTTTTTTTTCAAGTTCAGTGGCAATTATCACACTTTCCAGTATTGATGGGGGTTTCCTTCCTAAACTTTTTCTTTGAAGTAGTGTGGAACATCCACAGTTTAAGTCATTATTTTCTCTTCGAGTTACATGTGCTATGCATTTTAGTTGTTGCTGTTGTTGAAAGTCCTCAAGTGATGTGACTTTTGTTATTTAGTACAGTTCTTTGTTTCTGATTCTGTTGTGCCAGTTTTAAAATTTCTAAAAAAGTGTGGTCATTTCCAAGACCCATGGGCTTCATTTGCTCAAAGCCATTTTTAACCCTTGATCTGAGAAAGAGGTTGTATACAGCTCACAGTTTAGATATTTCTGAATGGGTTTGGCCTGCGATCCATATGAAAGTCTCAATTTGATGAGGCCTTTTAAGAACATGACTCTAGCTTTTAGTTTAATGTTTTGGTTTTATAGCAGTTTGCAGTGTTGTGTGAAACTATGTGTAATAGTGCTATAAAATAGATGAAACTACCTCTAACGGTGCCTGTTCTATCTTCAATTTCATTATCTCCTGTACTAAATTTGTTGTAACTGTTCATACACCAAGGTATTTGAAGTGTTTAGTATTTACACACATACAGCTATATATATATATATATATATATATATATATTCAAACAGAATTAAAATGAACAGTAAAAAGAAGAATTTTCAGAAATAGATATTTCCACAGGCAATTTAAACCTTGAAGATGGTCTCAGAAGTGACTGAAAGTACTTGGTGGGGGGGGAAATAAAAATTATTTGAAAGAAAATGTTTGTATTTTTCTTAATCAATTTTCTATGGCTACCAAGAAAGTGATTTGTGGACTTGAAGGGATTAAAACAAAAATAAACAAACATAGTATTTCTAAATTATTTAACCAAACCTGTTTGCCTGAAAATATGTTGCCTAAATACACTAATATATATATATATATATATATATATATATATATATATATATATAATGTGACTTATAAATGGTTTTATTAAACTATTAGGTTGGTGCAAAAATAATGACGTAATAATGTTGTTTTTTGACGTTAAAAAATACGTCAAAAACAACATTATTACGTCATTATTTTTGCACCAACCTAATATTATTATCAGTACTATAATGGGAAGAATTAATAAAAGCTATCAAAAATGAAGTGTTAAATTGATTTTTTGGCTCTGAAATAATTTATTTGGAATTTCTTACAGGGTCAGCGGCAACACTTCTTTTGATCACCATCCAGTACTAAGCAACACATTCCCTGGAGGAGTAACAAACAAGCTAATTCAAAATGGCAATATACAAACAAGCAAAGCACTTTGTAATACGATGCCTGGAAGTTCAGCCTCTAATAGTGATGACACAGGCCAACCTTACAACCCTCAGCAAGATCTCCAACAACAGCAACAGCCCATGTATTACCCGCAGTACCATTATCTTTACCCTGCAGATGAAAATAGTACCTCCGATGGTCATACAGTGGCTAACTATGATGGTCACAACCATGCATTATATCCAGCCATGTCTGGAAATACCCATGCTGGACATCATTATGGTGTTGTCCAGGGTGGGGTACTGCATGAAACTGGACATAACAGAGCTGAAAATGACCAGTGGATATCACCAGGTGGTGGTGGCGGTTACTACCAAGAGAATTTCAGACAAGATCACATGCCGGCTGGTGCTGGAGGTGATTATTATTCTCAAATCCCAAATTCTGTATCGTATGATACTCAGTCTTTTGTTCCAGGTCATATGCAACCTTATCAAAGTAATGGCACAGGTAAGCATTATTCAATCTAGAAGTTCTTTTGAAGCAGTGTTATCATCATTTACTTTAATTAAAAGTTATTTACTTAGCTGAACTTAGGATGGCACAAAGTCATTGTAGTGATTTTGACCAGTGAAGATTGGATTCATTATACAATTGCAAATTAATAGAACCATTTCTCTGTCTAGTGTAATGTATCTTTTTATTTATATATGTGCATGATTTTGCTTATTTGTTTGCATATATATATATATATATATATATTATTGTAACATTACAACATTTTCAATTTGTGCCTGATGATTGCCATGTGCATGAAACTCAGAGTTGCACCAAATGTTAAGTATAAATTTTAACTCTGGTATTTTATATCAAGCACTGTTTTAATTTTATTAACACCAGGACTGTGTGCTATTATATATATATATATATATATATATATATATATAATTTATTTTTTTATTACTATAAATATTATTTTTAGTGGGTACACATGTTTGAGTTGGTATCCCTGTTTTTAATTTTATTAAACAGTGAAATTAATAGCAATTGGCTTAAATTAGCTAAATAAGTGGTTTGACTAATGGAAAAAAGAGATGTAAGTTCAATTCCTGTCAGAGGCACAATTTTTCTTTAGTAGGAATTCTCAAAGGACTTCTCAAATTTAGGCTGGTTGTTATTAATTACAATGTTTAATAAAATAAAAAAAAACAGCAATTCAAACCTACTAAAAATAATGTTTATAGAAAATAAATAATGTTAGATAAATAAATCCTTTCAAAATATATAAATAAAAGTGGACTCAGAAGTCAGCACCAGATGGTGACAGTCTTTTTCATATTTGAATGCAATCTTCAGGTCTAAAGACTGTGTTCAAGCATGAAACTGACTGTTGCTGCTTGGTGTTGACTTCAGTGTCTACTTTTATATTTACATATAATTTATTTCAGATATTGCACTTTTACTTATATATATATATATATATATATATATATATATATATATATATATATATATATATAATTATTGGTAATCTGTATAGAATTACCAAGAGGATCTATTGAGACCTCTGTCAATGACAGAATGGT
Organism: Acanthosepion lycidas; assembly: GCA_963932145.1. Classification (NCBI taxonomy): domain Eukaryota; kingdom Metazoa; phylum Mollusca; class Cephalopoda; order Sepiida; family Sepiidae; genus Acanthosepion; species Acanthosepion lycidas. The sequence goes on along the minus strand of OZ010578.1, from coordinate 51,055,223 downwards.
AATTATTATATAATGAAAAACAAACACTTAAAATGCCATAGGTGATATTTATTTCATTGAAATCGATAAAAAACAGCTTCAAAACTTCAGACCTGTAAACCAAATGTAAATGAAAAAATTCACTCCAGGTTTAAAATTTAGAATAGTGATTTCATATTGAAAGAAAGATGTAATTTCATTATTGTGTAGGAAGTGAGGGAGGAAATGGTGTGTATACATGAATTGACAGTGTGACCAAAAGAGTTAATACAAGTGAGACAAACTCTTTTGGTCTCACTGCCAATTCATGTATACACACCCTTTTCTTCCCCACTCCCACCTTACTACATGATAATAAAGTCACCTCTTTCTTTCCCCCACTTTCTCAATATGAAATCACTATTCTAAATTTTAAAACTGGGGTGAATTTTTCCAATTACATTTGGTTTACAGATTTGAAGCCGCTTTTTATCGACTTCAAGGAAATAAATATCAACTATGGTATTTTGTTTGTTTTTCATATATAATGTTTCTTCTATGTGCTGTTTGCCTTTAGGAGACATGAGCATTTATGGTTCTCTCCAACTTCTTGTCCTTTGTAGCTCTTAGCAGTATTTGTCTTTTTGCTATCCTTCCTAATCTACGTTCTTTCAACCATTTATACATGCTAGATAGGGTTAGGGTTATTATCTCTCCCTTTTGCCTTCAGTATGGGCTCATACAAATGAGTGTTAAATTTTCCAAACTCTCTTTCCTCATTATGTGCCCTATTAATTTCAGGGGTCTCTTTCTGATTCTAATCATCTGTTCTTTTTGTTTCCATTTTCTCTAAAACTTTGTTGTTGCTCACATGTTCAGTCCATGATATTCTCAGCATCCTTCTGTAGAACCACATTCCTGATGCCTCTCTGATGCTCTTCTTCAACTGTGAGATAGTCCAGTATTCACTGCCATATTGGTGAACTGATATTACATAAGCTTAGTACTGTTTTCTCTGTTTCTAATGAAATTTTCCTGATTCTTATTACTTTGCTTAACTTTGGGAGGCAACGTTTGCTGTGAAGAATAATTAAACCATTGTAAAAAAAAAACAAAAAAAAAAAACAAAAAACAAAAAAAAACAGTGCTTAATGTTAGAAAAACTTTACTGTGTATATTTGAAAGAATAAGTTAATTCGTTGATTAAATAGACAGGTTTTTCTGCTTATTCTAACTGTTGATTTGTTTTTTCTTTTATCACAGATGTGAACTCCCATTCTCATCAGCACAGATCTCCACCAAATGAAAATTGTTCTGTCCCCACTTCTGTGGGAATGGAAATATCCCACCAACAGACAAATGGTTACACCCTACCTGTAGAGTCTGAACATCCAGTCACGTCCAACTGGGACCAGCTAAATGGATACAAAGTCCAATATCGAAAACCTACAGAGTCTGTCATGAGTCCCCAAAAGAAGGAACGTACACATAGTGTCTCTAGTAGTAGTGAATCAAGTCCCAAAAAATCAGAAAAGGATTTCATTCGAATAGGTACAAATGTTTGCTTGAATTACTGTTTTTTTATTTTTATACTATTTTTTTTTATTTAAATATTTTTTTTTTTTTTTTTTTTTTTTTGAGAGTATTATGGATTTTACATATACAAATGAGGAACAATTAATATATGAAATGACATAAACCCCAAAAGTGGACAGACTTTATGACAGCCTAATGTGTTCATGAGTGCATAGACAAAGGCTAAGTTGGCAGCTGCTGGCTCATTGTGTGTGTGTATGCGTATGCATGTGTAGATCAAACATGCTTCTGAAATTGTTTTGAACCTCAAGAAGTAGTCAGCTTCTATTTTCATATCTGTAAGGGAGATGCAAAATCTAATTTCACATAGAGGTGTAAACTTTTTGAATACAAGTTATTTTCATTAGTTAGAAAATAACTTCACAGTGGCTTGCAAAAATCTTTTTCTTGAATTTGTGGGAGTGGTGAATGGAGTATTATTATTTTCTAAGTGGTCCAAAAATAACTCTTAGTAGGTCTACAACTATGTCTGCAAGTATATTGGCAGTATTTGTTGTTTATCAAGAAAACCTTTTGATGAAATTTTATTGGTTGAAAAATATATAGAGAATTTAATTCCTATAGTATACAACAATTAATGGATTAATTATTAATCTAACATTTTTAGTATTTCAAAAGCTATTATAGTGAATACTTCGTATTTTAAATAGACTCCCCATTTTTATTTATACATACATACAGTAGCAAGCATAAAGATCGGAACGATGTTAAGAAAAAGTCTAAATGTGAAATAACTTTATTTTAAAGCTTCATAGAACATTTTATCAAGGATTTTCTTCTTTTTTTTAAGGTGGTAGCTCTGAACAAAAGGGCTTAGCACAGCTGCAGATCTTGTATAAAGCTCGTGGTCGCAAACTTGACGAATTGACAGAAGAATTGACATCAGTTAAACAGGACAGTGCCAGAGAAATTCGTCTTTTGCAGCACAAGGTTAGCTCTACTGAGAGTGAGTGTGAAGCAGTTACAAACAACCTAAAACAGTGCCAAGACATGCTGCGTGAGGCAAAGTCTGACAACACACAATTGCTGAGCCGCATGGAGACTTCTGAGGCCCTTATCCAGGCACTGAGTAACAGTAAGGAGGAGCTTGTTAGCAAACTGGTTGCGGCAGAAGCTGCTGTAGAGTCTTTAAACCATCAATTGAAAGAGCTGGGTAAAAGTGAAACGCTTGAACGGGCCCGACAACAACATGACAATGTGGTGGAAAGTCTTCAGCTGCGGCACCAAAGGGAAGTTGTGATGCTTAAGGAGGAGATTGATACATTGACGAAAACTGCAAATAGCAGTAAAGAAGAAATGGCACTACTGAAAAGGCAACTGTCTGAGGCTCTCAAGAATGTGGACAATGCCCACATAAGCAAGGCGGAAACTATCAACCGGTTAACACGTAGCCTGGAAGAAAGTCAGCGGCAAAACCAGTACCTTCTTCAGAATTCGCAATCATCTTTGTCCAGCCAGCAGATAGCAGAATTACAGAATCGGCTACAGCAGGCAGAATCTTCCAAGATTACTCTCGAAGAGAAGTGTGAAAGTCTTGGTGACCAAGTAAAGTCTCTAAGTCAGCAGCTGTCTATGTTTGAGTCTGCTTCAAAGTTGGGGCTCTTTGGCCAGGAAGAAAACAGACATTCTAGTTGTGACCCTGAAGATTCCTTTTTAGAACTTGGTATTAAGAAGAAATTAAATTTCACTACTCCTGACACAACTGTCAGCGAGGACTCAGGTGTGGATACTCAGTTGCAGGGTCTGAAGCATGAACTCCAGCGATGCTTGACAAACAACCGTGAAAAACAAATATGTATTGAGCAGTTGAAGGACTCGCTCAAGGTCTGTCAGAAAGAGGCAAACAGCTGGCAGTCTGAATGTGCCAAAACTGAAACAGTTGTGCAAGGGTTAAAGAAAAAATTGGCTAAGTTTGAACAGGTAGAGAATGGATTGGGTACTGGTCAAAACAGTACCACTGCTCAGAAAAGTATTGAAACTTTGGAGGAAGAAGCTTCCCAGTTGAAGAAAGACAAGGAGGGTTTTGCTGAAACCCTACTACAGTCAAAAGAAAAAGAAATGCAGTTAGAATCTCGGAACAAGGAATTAGAAGAAGAGCTTAAGAAAGTCTTGGAAGAGCATGCATCTGATAAAGCAAATGCACTGGAACACTGTAAAAAAACTTATGAAACATTTCAAGATGATGTGAAAGAGAGACTGAAGCTGGATTTGCAATTGGAACATGATGCCAGAGAAGCGTCACTCATTGCAGACTATGAAGAGAAGGTAAGTGGATTGAAGACCAAGCTAGAAGCCACATTGCAACGAGAAGATAATTTAAAAGAGATGTATGTCTGTGTGTGTCAGGAGAAGAGCCAGCTGGAGGATAACCTGATCCAAGATTACAGGAAGAAACTTGAGGTTGAAATTGATCGTTTAAAGTCTGAGTATAAAAGGGACATTGCTGAGATGAAAGATGTTGAAATTCAGTGTGAGTCTTCTGAAGATGATCAAGCTGAAAATGAAATTACAGAAGCCAATATCCATAGTGACATGTTTGAACGTCTTCTGGCCCAATCTCGAGAAGAAGTTGCAATGGAAAGAGCGCAAGAACTAGCTGCTCTGCGCCAAGAAATAGTAGAGTCATTTGAAGCGAGAAAGGGTCAGGAGCTGCTGGAAGATGCAGGGAAAGTTCAACGAGAAGTTGAGCCAGAAGCCAAAGAAAACTTTGATCAAGAGGTGATCATTTCCAATGAAGAGGATCAACTGAATCAGATAGAGAAGAAAACACTGCATGAAAGGATTAAAGCTGAACTTCGTGCTCAGTTTGAAACTGAAAAGCAAGAAGAGTGGAAAGTGCGAGAATATGAATTGAAAAAAAACTACCTTGAAGAAATAGAGCAGCTACAAGCCGAAATTACTCAGAAGTCATCTGAGGTTCAAGTAACTGGTTTGGGAATGCCTCTCTCGCCACAATCTCTTGAAGGGCGTCGACTTGATGAGAAACAGCGTGTGAAGGCAGCTGTGGATGCAGCCAAGGTGGAATGGCAGTTGCTTCATAAAGCAAAGCTGGAGATGGAAGTGAAAAGGAGACTCAACCTAGAAAGAGAGCAATGGCAGAAGGAGAAGACTTTGTCTGCTGAAAAAGACTTGGAGAAGCAGTTATCAACTGAGAAGGTAAAGTGGCAGAAGTTGGCTAAAGAAGAGCAGAAAAATGTGGTTGCTGCTGCTGTTGAAACTGCACGTGAAGAATGGCTGAAGAGCCAGCAAGAGGAACACAAGAAGATGTCCATGACATTGGCAGTGGAGAGAGCAGAGATGAAAAAACAGCAAAAGGTATCTACTTGCTTTTTCTCTTTATTCTTTGTCTATTTTTCATGCAGTTTTTTGTAAGACTTTAAAATGAAAACATTCACTCATTCATGATATTCAATTCATTTTGTTATTGGCTTCAGTTCTGCTGATGGTTGATGAAACCAGTATATCTTGCCTTAGTGACTGTTAGAGAAGGTTTGAGATGTTAGATGATGATGGCTTTCTTGGGAATCTTGATTATTTTGGATTGCTCATTACTAGTTCTGAATTATTTACATACAAACTATTATCCTTGTCTTTTTTGTTATCACAATGTTTTGGTCATTGTGCTCTCAGGTCTTCCTCAGGTGCTTGTTGATCTGGAAAACCTTTAGGGAATTTTGAAATGAACTCTTTATTTAATCTATGGGGCTAAATTGTTCTTATTCCACTCACCTAAGGGATATCTTGTCTAGTTCTTATTTAGTACTGTTCAATTACTTGCCTTGTTTCTGCAGAGTCCAATGTGGCTGGCCCATTAATTGAACTTAAAATTTCTATGGCACCAAATGTCAAAGATGAGGACAATAGTCCACATGTAAAGAACATAAATAATGATACCTCCTCATGCCAGAAATTCATACAGACTAGTTCTGCATTTTTTTCTCAAATGGGGAAATAGCCTGAAAAACTGTTGATATATTTTCCTGTCATATGCTTGTTTCAGTTGATCACACAAGAGTTGGGAGATCTTTTTTAAGTAGTCTTTATTTTTCTTCCATGGTGCTTCCCTTTCTTGTTTTGCTTTTGAAGGTGACATCTGTTAGCTGCTACCATCTGGGTATGTATAGAAGTAGGCAAAGGTGAAGTTAGGACTAGAATCAAAATGGTAGGCATAGGTGCCATTAGGAGTATAATGAAAATGGTAGACATAGCTACAGTTTGAATTAGAATCAAAATGGTAATCATAGGTGCAGTTTCGACTAGAAACAAAATGGTAGGCATAGGTGCAACTTGAACTAGAATCAAAATGATAGCCATAGATGCAGTTAGGACTAGAGTCAAAATGCTAGGCCTAAATGCAGTTAGGACTAGAGTCAAAATGCTAGGCCTAAATGCAGTTAGGACTAGTCAAAATGCTAGGCCTAAATGCAGTTAGGACTAGAGTCAAAATGCTAGGCCTAAATGCAGTTAGGACTAGAGTCAAAATGCTAGGCCTAAATGCAGTTAGGACTAGAGTCAAAATGCTAGGCCTAAATGCAGTTAGGACTAGAGTCAAAATGCTAGGCCTAAATGCAGTTAGGACTAGAGTCAAAATGCTAGGCCTAAATGCAGTTAGGACTAGAGTCAAAATGCTAGGCCTAAATGCAGTTAGGACTAGAGTCAAAATGCTAGGCCTAAATGCAGTTAGGACTAGAGTCAAAATGCTAGGCCTAAATGCAGTTAGGACTAGAGTCAAAATGCTAGGCCTAAATGCAGTTAGGACTAGAGTCAAAATGCTAGGCCTAAATGCAGTTAGGACTAGAGTCAAAATGCTAGGCCTAAATGCAGTTAGGACTAGAGTCAAAATGCTAGGCCTAAATGCAGTTAGGACTAGAGTCAAAATGCTAGGCCTAAATGCAGTTAGGACTAGAGTCAAAATGCTAGGCCTAAATGCAGTTAGGACTAGAGTCAAAATGCTAGGCCTAAATGCAGTTAGGACTAGAGTCAAAATGCTAGGCCTAAATGCAGTTAGGACTAGAGTCAAAATGCTAGGCCTAAATGCAGTTAGGACTAGAGTCAAAATGCTAGGCCTAAATGCAGTTAGGACTAGAGTCAAAATGCTAGGCCTAAATGCAGTTAGGACTAGAGTCAAAATGCTAAGCCTAGCTGCAATTATCACTTGTGCCAAAAAGGTAGGCAGTTAGGACCAAAATGAAAATGATAGGCATAAGTGCAGTCAGGACGAGTGTAAAAAGTTATGCATAATTGTTGTTTGGGCTAGCATCAAAAAGGTAGTCTTGGGTGCAGTTTACACCTGATCATGGCAGATATCAGAAAAGTTAACGTGTTTTGGGAAAGTGCTAGTAATCTGATACACATCTGTATAAATAAATGCAAATGTCAGTGTGTCACACATTTTCAACTTTACTCCTAGAGGCTGTAGCCCAATATATCATAGCATTTTGGAATCAGGTCGACTCCATGAGCAAATTAAAAACATTCTGGGTCAGGTCTGGACCAGCAATCCTGAAATTTTGGACTTCTAAGTTTTTATTACTGTGATCATTTTTGACAAAAATTTTTTTTTAATGTGATTTTTTTGTGACAAATTTTTTGTATGATAACAATTTTTATAAGTTGGAAATAAATTTGGGAATAATTGAAATTAATTGTGAAATCCAGTGAAAGTCACCGATGAAATAAAAATAATTGTTTGTATGGAAAGTAAGAACCTACGTGCATCAAATTGTCTTTAAATTTAGTGGCAGCAGAAGAATTATCGTTGAACTTTTAGAAGGTAAGCTTAAATATTAATGCAATACTTAAATGCATTGATCAATTTTGAGTTCTCTAATAGTTTATAGTTGCCTATCATATATAGTAGCAGTATGCTTCGCAAAAAGATATCTCCACCAACAGAGGACCAGATTGCGATCAAAAGAGTCAAGGTTGCAGCAAGGAAAAAGAAATACGTATGCAAATGAAAACTTGGATCAAATGGCAGCCAGAAGAGCTTCCAATGCTGAGAATATGCAAAGACTTTGGGACTCTCAAATTCCTGAACAAAATGAAGGCCCAATCAAGAGTCCTCCGCAGGATCTAGCTTAAATGCCACCTGATAGGGCAGCTTTTAAGCTATTCATTAATAATTGATAGGCATGAAAGAAAATATAAAAATAATCTAATTATCTGAAGTTTCTGAATATATTTTAATTTGTATCCTAAATATACAAGTAAGGCTTAAAGTTTCTGACTCCCTGACAAAATAAAATATGGTTATCAATACTTATTTGAAATTATGTCGACATTTGCTTCCTATTCTTGACAATTCATGTTGTCTGTAAATATAAATTTTTGGAATCTATTTCTTCATGAGAATAATTTTTGCTTCCTTATTGTTTGTGAATATTGATATTTGGAAACAACTACTTTAGAAAAGCACCTTTTATTTTATTTTTTTACTTTTGCTGTCATTATAATTTTTTTTTTTAATAATGCTGTCATTATAATTTTTTTTTTTTTTTTAATAATGCTGTCATTATAATTTTTTTTCCTTTTTGCAGGAACTACTGCAGCAACTGATGTGTCAGTTGCAGTCACAATATTGGATGTGTATTCAGGCTGTGAAAAATGATGTCACAAAGTATATGTCGTCAAGTAACATTCGACTGTGTCATTTGGTGTGTGGAACAAGCATACGCCCTGCCCTTAATGCTGGTGTCCAATCACCATTTCAACCAGCAGGTAAAAATGGGTGGAAAGAACAAACTATGAATCTCAGGTAGGATATTTATAATTCTTTCTTTTTATATTACTTATAATGATTTAATAAGATTATCAAGTTTGTGCATAGTGCAACCTCGTGTATAATATGGCTATCCATTTTTGTAAGCAAAATGTACGAATAATTTTCTTTTTCATGTATAATGCAGTCCCCACTGTACCATACTTGAAAGGTGAAACATGTTTAGTTTTTGCATGGCATCATCTTACTGTTAAGAGAATTTTAGAAAACAGAGTAAACCTTTGATTGAATGTCTTTTTGGTATTTAAAGAAGAAGCATTTATGATGCATGAGAAATTAATTCTAGTAAGTCATACCAGTTAAGAAGAAGCAGTTATATATACAAGTTGGTTGTTTATGATAGTTATTTTAAGGTGAGAAGATTGTACATAACATAGAGTATGGGTAAAATGTTTGTGACAACATTGCATTTCTTTAAAAAGCCTTCATTTTTGTATTTTTTTTAAGTAAAAAATAAAATTGCAGTAACTACAGTGTACTTGCTTTTATTTTTCATTCTTTCTCCCAGCACATCTTAATAGCAAAACGTTCAAATTTGGATTCATCTGTCTGCAATACATTTAGCTAAAGAGCTGAATATTTTGTATGAGAAACATCATTTTTTTTTTTTTTCACAAGTAACTCGTCAGTAGACTTTTCAGCTAAGTTAGATGTTAACACAGGCTTTGAATATTAACTCAGCACTGATTAATGTTGTAAACAAAACATATGTAACTGTCTGTTTAAAGAAAAAAAGATTGTCATTAATTACAACAGTATTTTCATATATTTTTTTTTTTAATTTTAAAGTAATTTGCACAAAATGGCAAAATCAAAGCAGCTAAGCATTGAGGTGAGGACACAAATTGAAATTTTATCGAAAGAAGGCTACTCTGAAAGACAAATTCCCAAGAAGTTGAAGATTTCTAGACATGGGGTTTGAATATTCATTACAAGGGTAGTTAGAAACTGGCACATATGTTGACAGAAAAAAATTTGGAGCACCAAAAGCGGCAACTGCTGCTGAAGATAAGCACTTGATTATTGAGAGCAAAAGAAATAGAAGGAAAACAGCTGCAGAGTTGACAGGTGAAATTAATTCCTCTCGTCAGCAGCCAGTGTTGCTTCCAACTGTGAAAAAATCAACTTAGATCAGTGAGGCTCAGGGGTGGGTGCATAGCCATCAAGAAATGCATTTTATAGAAGGTGAATAAGCAGAAAAGACTTATGGGCATTAAAAGAATGGCAAAATGTATTTGTGGACAGACAAATCCAAATTTGAACTTCATTGTAGAAAGGGGAGAATGTATGTGAGAAAAAAAGCCAAGGGAAAGACTGAATGATGAATGTGTGGTTCCAACAGTTAATGATAATAGTGGTTCTGTTATGTTGTGGGTTGTTTTGGGGAGAGAGAGGGCTGGAAATTTTAAAATTTCAGTCAAGGGAATCAGGTAAAAAGAACAATATTATTCAATTTTGCAAAGATTATTGTATACCATCTGGTTTATGTATAAGTGGAAAAAATTCACCTTTCAACAAGACATTGATCTAAAACACTCTTCTAAATTATGTCTAAATTACTTCAAGTCAAAATAAAAAGAAAAAAAAAATTGGAAATTATGACTTGGCCACCTCAACCTCCTGACCTCTCTCCCATTGAATTAGTATGGGATGAATTGGATAGGAGAGTTCGAAGAGAATACCCAAAGAGTGAGAGTGAGCTTTTTCAGTGTTTAAAGAATGCTGCCATCTACTGTTTTACAAAAACTGTTGGAAAGAATGCCAAGAAATTGTAAAGCAGTAATTAAGGTCGGTGGTGGTTTTATTGAGAAAAACAAAATATGATGCCCTTGTATGATAATTGTTTTTATAGTTATTTTTTTTATCAAAATAAAAGGAAGTAGACTGTAGTTATTGTAATTTTATCTTTTACTTGAAAAAATACAAAAATATCTCATTTTAAGTTTTTTTTTTTGTTTTTTGTTTTTTAAATGTTGGGTGGACTCAAACTTTTGACTGTAGTGTGGGTTGGTTAATTTAATGACATATCAACGTAGATTTCTATCTTCCCTTCTTTCTTTCATTTTCTTGCTGAAACCATGTAGCGTCTTTGATATATCTTTTCTGTCTTTCAATTCAATCAAAACTGAATAGTCCATTATTTATGAGGTATTGGCAGGTCATAATGTACATGTGTGCTAACTAAGAAAGGCACAAGCAGAACTATAATAAGTTTGTTGACAAGTATTTATTTTCATCTTATTTGCTTTTTATTGTAACTTTTAATCAAGCCCTCAATCTCTGGAAGTGTGTAGATAATAGATAATCTGAATTGAAGATAAAAATCTTTAATGTTTGTTTCAGGGAAATGGAAAAAAGTTACCAGTTTCAAATCTTTTCATTTGTACCTCATTACTTTTTAAAATGACGACCAGCATTGATATTTATGATTGTTATTGCAATATTTTGTTAAAGTTGTTAAGCTCAAATATTTAATGATGTGATAGAGGAATTTCTATGGATATTTTATTGTCATAGAACTTGCTACGAGCTTATTCAATCATTAACTTAAAATTCATCAAAAAATTCAAATAGGAAAATCATGAAAATTTCATGGGTATTTCTAGTTAATAATAATGATTGACAGTATTTCATGTAGTAAAAATGAAACAAACCTAATACTCCTAAAATTACTTTCATCTTATTTCCATTACTTTTTTGAGAGCCCTAGTCTATTTAATCTTTTCCTGACTATGCCCTGCGCATATACAAGCTCAGATGTACAGATATGGGCACTGGCCATTTAAACATTCCATACCATATCCCAAATGAATCTACTAATAGAAAACAGCATTCCTACCCTTCCTCTGAGGTCAATATATTGATGATGTGGAGTGTGTGTGTGGGGGGGGAGGGATATGCTGATCACATAGGTATTCATAGTTAAGAATGATCTTGACCCCCCCCCAAAAAAAAAGCAACATTCTCTACCAATTGCTCCAAGAAATAGGACTCAAGATAAATCTTTCCAAAATATTAGAATTGGAATGAAAGCTGTGATAGCACATACACTGAATCCATCATAAAAATTCAGGATATGGAATTAGTAAATACTAAACATTTCAAATACTTTAGTGTCTGGATCAGTTATAGCAAATTTAGTATAGGAAATAAGGAAAATAGCATAGAATATTTGTCCAGAAATATCTAAATTGTCTTTTGTATATAACTGCTTTCTTGGATCATTGGTCAAAAATGACTGAGTGAATGAAACCTGTAGGCCTTAGTGAGGACCATCCTTGCTTGTACCTTGTAGACTGGTACTACAAAATCAAAAACAAAGAACTGTACCAAATAACAGAAACATACATCACTTGAGGACTTTCAGCAGCAGCAACAACTAGAATGGATAGCACATATAAATTGAAGAGAAAATAATAACATAACCATGATAATGACTTTCCACATGACTTCAAACAAAAGGTTATGAAAGAACCCCCCCCCCATCAATACTGGTAGGAACATCAACAGCTATAGGACTTGAGAAACTTATTTTCCTGAAAATTTGTTTTAATAGAAAGATTTTATAAATGTCAATCGAAAATAGCACTGACTGCTGGGTCAAAGAATACTGATGTTTCCTTATAAGAAAACAGCCAATATTACTGTTACCATTTGATTATTATTCTACTGCTTACTTGACAGTCATAGAATAAAAACAACCAGTAAGTTGTGATTAAAAAGTAACAAATGAAAGAAATACCAGTCAGAATTTAATACTGCCTATTTACCTCATCAACTGTAATCAAAATCATAGTCATTGTGCAGTTCATGACTTTCGATAAATATATAGTATCTGCTATGCCAGGGCTGCACATTGTTTTGAATTCAGAATTGTCCTTCTCCTAGACTATGCACCACTTCAAGGAAAAAGGGCTCAATCTGCCTTACAAATTAGCCTATAGCTGGGGGTAGAAAAGATGGATTCATACCTTTCCCAAGGGTATTAGTGCAAAAGTGAATGTAACAAATTTGTCTTGTCAATTTATCTTTTCCAACTGTCAAAAATTACACAACCTGTACGTCATATTTCTGTACAACAGTGCTTCATAATGTAAGTTTCTATTTCTGTTACAGGGAAATACAAAGCAATACAAAAACAAAAGTTGCCAAAAAAGGTGTCCAAGACATTGGATCATTTGTGGAATTAAGTGAGTATACAGATTCCTGTACATCAAGTGAGTTGCAGTGACCGAGCCAGGTTTGGAGCTGAACAAACAAAAATCATGTAAAACCAAATGAGAAGGAACTGTTTTTTCTTTTCTTTCATCTTTTTTTCATTTTTTTCTTTTTTTTTTTTTACTCTTATTTTCATTTTTTTCTTTTTATTTCACTTTTTTTCATTTTTCTTCTATTCATCTCTTTTTCATCTGTTTTTTTTTTTTTTTTTTTTTTCATTCTTTTTCATTTTTTTTCTTTCATCCTTTTTTTCATCTTGTTTTTCATCTATTTTTCTTTTTCTTTCATAAGAAAAACAAAAAATCCCAAAACAAAAACTGCTGTAACTGCCCATTTTTGGTGCTATTTTCATTGCAGAACATAAAAGCAAAACACATTCACTCACGGATATAAAATAATAATTCGAGATTGTTAAAAGCAATTGAATGTGTCTTTTTCAGATTTGACTCGTGTATTCAACAGAGATGAAAAAAAAAAAAAAAAAAAAAAAAAATTGGATATTGTCCCACTGAAAGGATTTAAGAAATTTTTGTTTTCAAAATTCTTTGGGGTGGTAGGGTTTGAAAAAAGACTATTAAACGTTGTTCTTGTTTTTGTTATAATTTGAAATACAAAGACCACTTCATGTGTTGCATGTTTATTTGTGCATACATAGATATGTATAAATAATTGGAGCAAAATGATAAATTCTTTTTATCATAAACTTATTTCCACATACCTTAGCTTTAAAAAGTATTTTTTATTCAGTATTTGTTTAATTCATTTGTTAATTCTGCACAAAAATAAAGCAAAAGTTTATTTAATATAGGGATAAATAAGTCCTTGATTGCCCTGCAAAAAAAAAAAAAAATCCGTATTGATGGAAATCCATATTACATTAAAATTTTCTGAATTTTTTTTTTGTTTTTCTATGTCATTCAGTATTGAAGGAAATGGACTAGTATGAATTTTGTAGATAAATAATTTTCCTCAGGTTTTGATGGTTTTATCTTGCATCTTGTGGTATATTATCACAATATTAAAGCTATTTAACATTTTACACCCATTAGGTAAAAGCTATATAAAAAACAAAACAAAATGTAGCCTCACTAAAATGACTTGAATGTCTGTGATAAAAATAAAAAAAGATAAGATATGCTAAACAAAAATTAATCAAAATACTCTATCTACAAAATTTGGACAATTTTAAGCTATAATATCAATTACTACTAGGGATAAGCAGACAACATGATTTGGAAAAAAATTAGATAATAAAGGACATTAGTATATGTGTAGATTGAACATTGCTTGGTCTTTGTAGCCAAATTGGTAAGCATGATACATGTAAGACAGGCTCCCAAGAATAGAAGATGTAAGTCTAAATTTTATAGAAGGCTTCAGTATTATTTCAGGCCTATGCTGATTACTCTTAGAATGTTAAAAAAAAAAAAAGATTTGAGCATTGTGATAAAAAAAACAGTAATAAGTTGATAAATTAATAAAAAAAAAATGAATAATATAGAAAAAGCTTTTTGCATCTTTGATTTTCTTTAAATTTCTTTAAATTTGCACATTTTCGTCACAAAAGAACGATGTCTTATTCTTATCTTATATATAAAATGAAAATAAATTCTTTTAAATAATTTTGGATTGGATAATCTGCATATGCAATTTTATGATACAATAAGGATATTTAAAGTACAAGAAACATTCACAGTTAATGCAGCTGCTAAAAACACATAGGAATAAAAAATAAGATTTCATTAAGTATATTTGTGGTTTGTTCATTCAAACTAATATTACTGTTACCGGTTTACATTACAGTTACAGATTTTGCACACTTTTACTGTAAGACTTTTTCTGAATTTTTAAGTGTGTGTGTATGGTGGTGGTGACACATACCAGTAAAAATAAGAAAGAACTTTTTTTTTAAATCAATGTTATTCATTTTGAGATGAGAAGATTAATTCATTCATGAGAAAAAAAATCTCTAAGCAGTTTTATTCTAGTGTTTTATTTTTCTCATTCATTTTATAAAATTCTAGTTTATATTGAGCCTGTTCCCTAAAGGATTTTCAAATAATACACATAGCTTAAAAGTTATTTTGTTTGTTATAAAGTTATAAAAAAAAAAAAAATAAAGTTTATCTTAATGCTATTGTAATTTATTGGAAATGTATCTGACATTATGGTAAAGAATATATTTTTGGCAATAAAAATGGTTGAAAATTCAAAAGAAAATAATCAAAACTGGATTCAGGATACTGTCATGTTAAAGTTTTTATAACATTTCAATTTTGTTAGCAATTTCTTGAAAAACCTGTAATCTGTAGAATTAGATATTGAAATGACTAGGAGTGCCTTAAAATTATGAATTAAGTGATCATTTTTCTTTGAATGTTTTTTAATGGAAACTTATTGTTATGATGTACTGATTTTCTATCTTGGTTGATATAATCACATCATTTTGTTTTTCCTTCCAATCTTCAGTTGTCTATTGTAGATGGTGACTTTCTGGGAATTTTGAACTGTACCCTTTATTCAATTTATGGGGATAGATTGTTCTTATTTTGTGTCCCTGTCAATTAATTCTTCTTGCTCATATTGTCTTTTCTACTGAAGAAGTTGTACACTCTAGTTTAGTGCACAAGACCAGTGAACAAGCGAGACTTGACATGGCTATAAGGAACAAGAAAAGAATTTGACATGGCTATAAGGAACAAGATAAGTAAATCAGTATATAATTTGTTTTTAAAGATGTCACTTCTGAAATAACCAGATCTGATTTAATATTCCTTGATATTTATTTATTTATTTAAATTTTCCAATGAAATTGGAAAAAATATCAAGGTTTTAATTTCCTTTACATTTTACTCCTTGAATATATATATGTAAGGTTACAATTTACGCAAAAATAAATATGGTGTCATAAAATGAAATACCTTTTGGATTCTTACTGAAATATTTTGCTAAATAAGGTTGAAATGAGATAAATTTGAAATCACTTGAATTTTCATTACTCTGAGTATTATAGAACTTAGTTACTGTTATGTATTATTGTTGCATTGCATTATTTTTCCTTTCTTTTCCTGAGTGCTGAGGCTGTTGTAGTTAAAACTTCCTGTGGTTGAGAGAAATTCTTTGTCGTAAACAAATGTTGATTTTCAAGTGGCAAGGCTGAGATTATATGAAGGTTTAGTATCTTTTCAAGAAAAAAGGAGTATTCTTAAAAAAAAAAAAAAAAAAAAAAATTAAGTGTTAGGGGTAGGAGCATAACCAGTTGTAGGGAAGGATGTTGGGATTTGCCTTCTTTAAGGTCTACTTTAAAAAAAAAAAAATTATAGAATTAGGAATAAAAAAAAAAATATCTTCCTTTCTCTTTTGACTTGATGAGTTGTCTCCCCTTTAGACATTCATTTGAATCTTAATGGACAGTTGTGTTTCTTTAATTGTCTTAGTTGACAAGATGGCTCAGTAAATACACTTGTGGTGACAAGACCGAAATTGTTAATATCTTTCCTATTCATTTTCATTGAATTATAAAATTAGAGCACAGGTACAATAAATCAGTTGATAGACATCTCCAATATTGATAGATTAAAAAAATATTTCTGATTACATCTTGTCTTATAAATGAAAGTTTGTCTGTTTCTCTTTCTCTCTCTCTCTTTCTCACTTTGCCATATAAATATATCCACAAATATCTGTGTGGCCTTTCACTCTAAACATACAAATATTTTAAAGAATTTAATTAAAAGCCTTGTCATTACCAGGAGTAATTTTTTAATCATAGGTGTATTTATAAAAGCATTTAAGTAATTTATCAGTAAGAAGTCTGCATATGTTAGCTTCATGCTATAAAATAATAGCTAATAAGCAAGTTTTGTTAGCAAGTCCAACCAGGTATGCATCAGTGCTGAGACCTTGTTCTAAACTAAGCTTATTAACTAATTCTTTAATTCGAAAATACACTTTTAAGTAGGCGTGCAAGGGGGTCGTTAGTGATGTTTTGACTTGGTTCATCAGGGAGTTTCGGGTCTTTCAACATCATACTCCCCATCACCAAATCGACCCAATCAGGGGAGATCAACCCCTGATTCCCCCTTCCGATTAAACGCTAACAGCTACTTTGGCCGTTTTAAAGAATAAGAGGAAGAAAGACCACATATTCTGCACATCCGATTGGATGTTTGTAACAACCAATCCGCTGCGCGGACTAATTTTTAAATGGCCCACGATGGGGACTGGCTTCTTTTCTTATTTCGGTGGATTGCAGTTTCGATGGATAACTGAGGAGGTAATCTTAATGTTCCTAAATCTTACCCTATTTCCTTAATTATTTTAAGGTTTAATTATTTGCCGTTTTTATTTCATTTGTACTTTTTTCTTTCTTTGGTGGGGATACTTGAACTCAATGCTATTATCACATTTTATCGTTTAGCCTGTTGCTTACTACAAATAATATACAAAAATGGGAAATGTTTGTATAAATTTAAATAAAATAAATAAAAAAAACATTAGCATATGTGTCAAAATCTTGGCCTTTCTCATTCTTTTCATAGGTAGGTATATGTGTGTGTGTGTGTAATATATATATATATATATATATATATATATATATGTTCAAAACCAAATAGACAAATTATTTGCCAAACAACAAATAAAAATTTATATGAATAAACGGTGTTTAATGGAGTTTCAAGTAAGTAAAATAGAGAGCAGTTTAAGGTCTGAGATAGAATTTTAGGCTTACTGCCTGAGGACACTGAATGTGACAAACCTTAGTTTGTTTTTTTTTTCATTAAATTTTTAAGTTTTATATAAAATTTGATCCTACCTGTGTCAACCTCTTTTGATATTTCCGTCATTTAACTTCTTTATTATTGCTCTCTCTTTCTTGCTCAGCCTCTTTCTCTCTTCTTTTGACTCTCTTTCACTTAGCTACTTTTTCTTTTCCTGTCTCTCTTTTGCCTCTCTTTTATTCAACCTCTTTCTCTCTCTCTTCTTGTCTCTCTCTCTTCCTGTCTCTTTCTCTCTCTCTTTCTCTCTCTCTTCCTGTCTCTCTTTCTCTCTCTCTTCCTGTCTCTCTTTCTCTCTCTCTTCCTGTCTCTCTTTCTCTCTCTCTTCCTGTCTCTCTTTCTCTCTCTCTCTCTCTTCCTGTCTCTCTTTCTCTCTCTCTCTCTCTCTTCCTGTCTCTCTTTCTCTCTCTCTCTCTCTTCCTGTCTCTCTTTCTCTCTCTCTCTCTCTTCCTGTCTCTCTTTCTCTCTCTCTCTCTCTTCCTGTCTCTCTTTCTCTCTCTCTTCCTGTCTCTCTTTCTCTCTCTCTCTCTTCCTGTCTCTCTTTCTCTCTCTCTCTCTTCCTGTCTCTCTTTCTCTCTCTCTCTCTTCCTGTCTCTCTTTCTCTCTCTCTCTCTTCCTGTCTCTCTTTCTCTCTCTCTTCCTGTCTTTCTCTCTCTCTTCCTGTCTCTCTTTCTCTCTCTCTTCCTGTCTTTCTCTCTCTCTTCCTGTCTCTCTTTCTCTCTCTTCCTGTCTCTCTTTCTCTCTCTCTCTCTTCCTGTCTCTCTTTCTCTCTCTCTCTCTTCCTGTCTCTCTTTCTCTCTCTCTCTCTTCCTGTCTCTCTTCCTGTTTCTCTCTCTTTCTCTCTCTCTTCCTGTTTCTCTCTCTTTCTCTCTCTCTTCCTGTTTCTCTCTTTCTCTCTCTCTTCCTGTCTCTCTTCCTGTCTCTCTTAAAACCTGGTCATTGACCACTTACACCATTTTTCCCCCCAATATTCTTTAGAAAGGTATATATGCCTCAAAGTTTCTTAAAAACTCACATTAATTCATCTCGGAAGGCTAAAGGTATTTATATGATAACTGTCTTGTATATTTACCATTCTGTCAAATTCTATTAAGTTGGTGCAAAAATAATGACGTAATAATGTCGTTTTTTGACGTATTTTTTAACGCCAAAAAACGACATTATTACGTCATTATTTTTGCACCAACCTAATAATTCAAACTTTACACATATCTATATATTTAAATAATTTACAGAGTCTACAAAATTTTATTATGGCTAAGTATATCTTAACATATATACAAATATGTTAAAATTAGGGAAGAAGGGCAAAGAAAAAGAAAAATTACTTACTATAAAGTGGCAAATCAAAAAATTGTAACAAAGCAAAAACCAAAATGAAGCTAGACTGGCATTGAGATCTCATCACTTTACATTCAAACTGGCTAGATATGGCCATAAATTCTATGCTAACAGTTTTTCTTGCACTTTTTGCTTGTGGAAATCCCTTCTGACTCCATGCTGTCTAGCCAACTTTAATCTGCAAAAATTTAAATGCAATGTCAATTGCTATCTATTGTCCTGATCACTCTTTTCTCTTCCTGCTCATTAGTAATGTTTCTGTTCTTAATTCTTCCACACCCTGTAACCTCTTATGTCTTTAGTGGCTTTACTGCCTTGCTTTGGGTGAACTTGATAAAAAAAAAAAAAAAACTGTTTATCATTTCTCACTCTTTAGAGCTGAATTGAGGACAAAACCTACAAGTTTATGTACACCAAAATTAGGGGTTAGGAAAAAATTATTACTAGAGAATTTATATTAGAAGCCAGAAACCATTCCTTCTGCTTACAGTGTGAAGGCTGTTAAGATTTAATATACAGGGTTTCCAGCACTTTGTATATATCATATATATTTTAAAAGTATCTGTTTTTTTTTGTTTTTTTTTTAAATCCATTATTTTTCATTATTTATGCTCCTTGTATATTACATTAATTTTAGAAATATAATCAGGAGAGCAAAAAAATATGTTAATTTAACAAATTTCATACCAGTGTAGTCATTTCTTTCCCAATAAGATTTTGAAAACTGTTACCTGAATATTGGCCACCAGTAAAACCAGTTATAAAAGTCAAGTTTATTTATCTTTGGTAAGACACCACTTTCAAATCTTCTTTCTCTCTTTTTTTCGCTGTTCAGATACTGAAAGAAGGTTAATAGTTTCAAGTGGTAGTCTTTCTTTTCTTTTCGGTTTTAATATGTGATTATGGTTTAGCTGTAATGACTACTTGACTATTCTTAAAGTGTTAACCAAAAGAATTTATTTACTAAATTTCAATACGTAATTTTGTATTTCTTTCTATGCATATATACTTCAGTGACTTTCTTTGAGCCATATTTGATGTAATTCTTTCCAGTTCAGATTTCAGTTTTTTTATAGTGTTACATGGATGTATACATGGTGTTATGGTTATTGGCAGAGAAAGTAAAACTGCCATGCTGAGTTCAAATTTGGGCCTAGTTCATTGTGTTGACTTTTACACAAATACACTTTGGAATGGTATTAATCCATTCTGTATATGCTGATGTTTCAAAACATACATTTTCCTTGAGAATCAGCACAAAATAATTTTAATGACTGATGCTAGATTTTAATCTCCATATCTATCTATCTCTCTCTCTCTCTATATATATATATATATACACATACACACACACACCAGTTTTTAGTTATTTTTACATTTATCTTGTTTTCTTGTTTGTCAATCTATTGACACTTGTCCAATCATTTTATGTCTAATCTGTGATAAATAAACATGATGAAAAATCTTGGCTCTAAAACATTTTATTGTTATATTTTCATCAGTTGCACTGAAAGGATACAGTCACCCCCTCCACCCTGGGCAAGTTTTTTTCTGGTCTTATCTATTGTATCTGTTAAAATAAAAAAATTTACTGAACTCACCAAAGAACAATTTAAAAAAAATAAAATAAATAATGAGAATATTATGAGTACAATTATAAAAATTTATGATTTTTTTACTTAATTCATATTAGTTTCTTGTAAGTGTACATATGGTGGCATATCTTCATCTTTTTGTGTAAAAATTTGGACATAAGGTAATATTCTTTAGATTTACTTTCAGTTTCCTTAGAAAGTGACTTTTTCTTTCTTTCTATTTTTAGTTGTATGTTTTTCTTTTTAATTTTTTTAATATATATTGCATGGCTGATAAAAAACTTGACATCATTCATAGGACAAAAATGACAAAATTCCCTCACCAGCAGTTAACAATTAATGGCTAACAAACAGTAAAAAATTATAAATTGACATTTCTCAGAAAATTCTTAATTGGTGGTTGATTTTTGCTTTTAAACATATAATCACCATTTTGTGCTAGTTTCATTTCAATTCCCTTGGAATTTAGTTCCTTACTGCTGTTTTCTGTTTTGGAGATCACTTGACTAATCAGGTCAGTTTAGGTTGTCTCTTTATAGTAGAAAAGATATTTAAATTGACCTATTAATTAAATACAGATAAATCCACTTGCATCACTCTGAACAGTCACATTTAGAAAGAACAAGAAGCTCAGTGAAGTTTGTAGTGAATATGCAATAAACACATACACTTGCACCAGGATATCAGAATTAGAGGAATATCTTGTGATTTGAAATCATTTGGGGGGGAAAAAAAATATATATATCAAAATATCATTTAAAAAAAAATCATCATGGATAAGACTACCCTCTGGGGAGTGTTTTTTTTTTTTTTTTTTTGTTTGTTTTTTTTTTTTTTTTTGTTTGTTTTTTTTTTGTTTGTTTTTTTTTTTTTTTCCTTCTGTCCAGTAATTTCATGCAAATAACTAACAAATAAATAATTCTAGAGTACAATATTTTTCCTTAAGTAAAATAAATAATGGACAGAATTGTAGCCTAGAATTACAATACAATAGTTATCTTCCTAGGCACCCCGAGGCGGTGTAATGGTTAGCAAGCTTGTCTTGTTAGCACAATTATGAATGAGTAGTGAGTTCAATCCTCAATGGGTGCCCCGTACTTTCGGCCTTGTGCCACATCTAAGCTACGCTTGGAAAATCTCTACAATAGTTATCTTCCTTGAAAAACCGTTTTTATTTTTTTTTGTTTTTTTCTTTAAACTTTTATACAAAGTGGAGTATTGGGTAGTGGTTTGGATTGAGAAATCAGTAGCCAAGTTTGAATTCAATTTCATTACATTCACGTACATGCTAATACCCTTCAGAAAGGTATGAATACATCTCTTCTCTCTCCATCTGTGCGTAAATAGGAGGACAGACTAGGTTCTATAGCTTTAGATGCTAACCAGTTGAGGAGAAGGAAAAACTCAAAAAAATTCAAAACTAACCTGGAGATGGTTGGACTCCATCAGGCTGTCTTGCTCAGGAGGCGTCACTGCTACTGCGGCTGCAGAGTACTTACAGGTTGCTGCCTATGTCCCTAATGCAGATCAGCCAGACTTTTTTTTTTTCATTTTTTTAGTATTCTTTAAGTTGGTGAATTTTAGGTATACATTAATACAATACCTCTAGCTACAGGAATGTTAGTATGATATAAAAGTCATTTCATTAGAAATATAAATTTATTAGTGTCCAACAGTAGTTTTTGTTTTCTGGGTAATATTTCAGTTTCTCTTTTTTTTTTTTTTAAGAACATTACCTACAAATATAATAGTTATTATTTATGCGTAGAAGAGTTGAGCAATTTTTATTTCTATATCCTAACTTAGAACTTATCAAGTTGGACAAACTCAATATTCTGCTGCTGATCGCCAAAGAATTATCTCCCTTGAACTGGACTTTTTTGCTTTTTGGTTCTTTTCGATTTTCTGCTTTTTATTTGTTTTGGACTAAGCCAAAGATTGAAAAAGTGGCTGAAAATGTTGTGATGAGAGAAAGAAACAAAAAGGATAATCAAAATAGACCTAGTACCCACTCTTATAATTATGGGCACAAATAAACCTGGTTAAAAAAGAAAATCTATATTATTAGATTCTATAATAAATAAACTTGATCCAGTTGTTATCTCAGCAAGGATTTAAAAAGAAAAAAAAGTGACGTTCTGTTTAAAAAATAAAATTGTTGGAGATTAAAGACTTGTTTTTTTTTTTTTTTTTTTTTTTTTTTTAAATTTATGTGAGCAGAGGCGTATGTATGTATGTATGTATGTATGTATGTATGTATGTATGTATGGCCTACACATTGTACATCTCTGCATGAGAAAAGAAATGCTAACAATTTTTTTTTCTTTTTTAGTAGTTAACTCATTTTGAACCTTTCTAAGCCATAAAAGTTGAATCTCAGGCATTGAAATTAGTTGTGGAAAATATGATCTTGTTCTGATTCAAAACTGGGACCTTTTCCATCCAAAATGTTTTTTAATATTTTTAAATCAAAACATATTTGAAGGACATTGAAATAAAGAAAACAATTTGAAAGGTTGTCTGATGTGTGATATGATTTAAGGGTAAAGCATTTAAAAGGCAGAAATAGAAGAAGAAAAAATGATGAGGTGGTCGACCTGATTAAATCCCCAAATCACAATCAAGTCTCACTGTATACACATAGACATTGTTATTGTTTCTTTTTGTCATTTTGTACCTGATTCCTATTCTTTTTCACTTTGATTTTCTTTTATTAATCACTGTAAATAAATACAAAAAAACAAAAAAACAAAAAAAAAACCAACAAATCTGTATATATTGTATTTCCTTGTACAGTTTTTATGACAATTAAAATTCTTTTATCCTTTATGATAATCTTTTTGTTTGTTGTTTATTTCATTGTTTGGGTTTATGGCTGTATTATGTTGAAACATCAGTTACCCTATGATCACTGAAGTTAAGCAATATTGAGTCTGGTCAGTACCTAGACAGGTGATCGCTTGGGAATACCAGGTACTGTAAGTTTGAACGTGCAGCTTGTGTACTTGATAATTGCTCAGAATTGGAAATCAAAGAGCCAAGTTCCAGTTCCTGTTGGGTTCATTAGATTCACTTACGCACAAATAACCTTGGGAAAGGTATGAATCCACCTTTTCTATCCCAGCTATGACTTGTATAACTAAATCATCATTATCTCAAAGAAAAATTCTTACAAGCTAAAAGATATTTTCTGGCTTTAAATAACTTACAAAGGATTGTTTAGTCTTGTGCAACTATTTAACATTTTTAAAACTGTGATCAGACATGGAATGCGAATGGTTTGTCTACATGATAAATATATTGAGAACAAAATGTGGTTAGGGTTAGTTCTAAATCTTTGTCAGCCTCAAATGAGATAATAAATGCTTAAATCTATAGAAGTTCTTTAAATGTTAATATGCCAAAAATTGTATGACAGGCTAAATTTAGCTTGTTAGGTTTCTCTCATTCTGGGATAGTGGCAGATGAAAAATATGAACCTTAACCTATGCCAAAGTAGCATTCCATTCGAATTAACCTAGAAATCTGAATATTTGTCCACCAGATCTCACGTTCTTACCTGCTTACTTTGTTCACCTGTTTAGGCAAAATCTCTGAGAAAAAAGGATAACTCTTTAGTGAGTGACCAGAAAGTGTGTGAAATCTAGCAAGTTAGCACATGACATTGGGAACTTCTCCCCACCTCCTGCTTAATTAGTAGGACTTGTATCAGTAAATCATTATTTCCCCCCCTACCAAATTTTTATAAAGTATTTTCTGTCTTTAAATAACCTGCAAAAGAACAAATCAATAACATATATATATTGCTTTCCCTTGAGTATGTTCTGAGTAGTGCTCCATCCACCTTTTCATCGGTTTATCCGTGTCCTTGATCATTTTGCTGGCCTGGGATTTCAGCAGTGTCGTCTTTTTTTCGTCAACTCAATGACATTCTTGATTCCTTCATACATCCGGGAACATCACCAGTGTTGAATGATAACTGTATGCTCTCACAGAGCTTAAGCCAATAGTCATTTGCACAGCATATGGCAGTCTTCTGTGCATTGTTTCTGGCTGTCCAGTGAAGCGTGATAACCGCTCCCTTCGTCGAAAGCTACCTTTGGTGTCTTGCTCTATGCCAATCAAGTGTTGATTTATAACTGGTAGACTTATTTAATAATATATATATATATATATATATATATATATATATATATCTACTAGCAGTAGACCCGGCGTTGACCGGGGATGTAACAGTATCGGCCATTACAAAGACTGAAAAATAAAATTTACAAAGATTATTGTTTAAGGCTGATGGACACGCTTGTCTTAATTAGTTTTTTTTTTTTTGTTTGTTTTGTTTTGTTTTTTTTACAAATTAGTCAAACCCAAACTCACAAAAACATTGTTTTCAATCGTTATGAGTCTACCGATTGAATAGAATTTTATTATAAACAATTGTCTTGTAAATGGAATTTTTAAAGCATTCTGAATGTAAAAATAAAGAAAAAAGTATGCAAGACAATAAGAAACACTACCTGCCAAAAAAAAGTGAAGTTTTGAAATCGGTTGAAAAATGTAGGAAATCCGATCCCATATATAAACGAACACACATACACGCACACACAAACAACCTGGGTTTTAAGTATAACTCAATATGAGTTGTCCCCCTTTCATTCTCGCAATGCCTCTTGTGTTTTCAAATTGATTTCATGCAAAAACAATTGTTTTTCCAATTTTTGGCACTGTCAGAACCACCGCAAGGTAATTTTAGGTAGTCCTGTGAAGTTTTGTTGAAATCAATTGAAAAATGTAGGAAATCCGATCCAATATATAAACGTACACACACACACACACACACACACACACACACACACACACACAACCTGGGTTTTATAATAAGTATGATATATATATATATATATATATATATATATATATATATATACACACACACATTAAGAAATGGACAAAGTCCGCCAATTTATTAAAGACATTTTTTTATGTTTAACTTTCTTTTTATAGATACTAGTTAGTATTTAAGTAAATGCTCTATTTATAATAAACAGTATTAAATAACATTTATCGGCCTGAATGTATCTATAAAAAGAATGTTAAACATAAAAAAAATGTCTTATATATATATATATAGGCAAAAGTCTGTGGGTAAGTAATCCAAGTGAATCCTAATAATAGAAAATATTAAAACTGCTCCACAAAAGAGAGCTCAATATATTTATTATAGAGCATATAAATGAATTATACACACACACACGTATAGGCAACAACGAAATTATTCATACACCCATCAATTTTGAATATTTTTATCGATTTCTCAGAATCTAATGCCCGTTTGATGCCAAGTTTTTTATATGTAAATAAGCACAAAAAAGTCAAATAAACCTTAATTTCCAGTACAATAGTTAAATACAAAAAATTTGACAGGCGAATTATGCAAAATAGGAAAAGACAAACTTATTTGTACAGTAGAAAATATCGTTTTAAATTGATTCGTCTAAGTATAAGTAATTTACATAATTATTTTGTTGGTGAGGCCTTTTAGACTATTCAGTAGAATATTTGTGATAATTTCATCAAAGAACATCGCGTGCTGCATAGAGTATCACCATTGTTATTCTTACGTTAACAACACAATGGGGAAGACAAACGAGCTTAGCGTTGACTTGAGACAGAGAATTATTAACTTCCACAAGTCAGGAAATAGTTATAGGACTATTTCAAACCGGTTAGCTATCCCTAGATCTATGGTGCAGTCTGTTATAAAGAAGTTATTATCATATTTCAATTATATTTGTTGTAACCTAGGGAAGTTTACTGAATAGAATCAGACGAAGATTGATAATGAATGATAATATTTAGGGCATGAACAACACGTATAAGATTCGCCAGTGGCACGTAGAAGTAGTCAAGTGAATTCCACAATGAATTTCCTGCTGCAGACCAACATACAGTATTTACTACTGTATTTATGTGAATGGGGACATGCCCATTATCATCTGTAGGTATGCTACAACAATATTATATTTAATTATTTATATTTCAACTTTCTTACATTATTCGTTCAACTTATTTACATTATTTGGACTTTTGACCTCATCTTCATTGATATATTCACAACGTTTCGACCGTTGTACGCTCCGGCCTTCTTCGGGAGATTGGAATTTTGAACTGAACGCTTTATTGCATTCGCTGAGGTAGATTGTTCTAGTTTCAGGTACCATGCTTCTTCTGGATCTCTCAATTATCTCCCTTTAAGTTAACTCTCCAATTTATTCATCATCACTGCCTTCACCAGGTATTGAACTCACAACTCTTTGGGTCTAGTCACTGAATTTTGTGGGGTGGAGGAGAAGGGAAATTGTCATTTTTGGGGGGTCTGTGAAAAAAAAAAGTATTTTATCAGTAACAATATCATCTAAATTTCTTCTTAATTGTTTATTAATGATGATGATGATGATGCGGCCACAACATTTTTCCATCTTAAAAAATAATAACCGACACTTTCTTCTCTTTAAAAAATTCTTTACAACCCTCTCCCCTTCCCAGCCCACCGTCGGTCCTCTTTGTTTTTATTGTCGCCAGTTCCATGCCAATGTCAGTCTGGAAATGGCTTGAAATTAATGAAAGACAAATTTCGGAAAAATTACCAACACTTCTTCCGCCCCCGCAAGAAAAATCCTTTCTACAATTATTTGCCTGATTTCATATTTTTAGTAAAATTTTTTTACTTTTATGAAAAGTTTTTAAAAAAAAAAAAAAAAAAAAAAGCAGTGAGAAATCAGTTTTATTTATTTGGAAGAATTAAAAATAATTCGATCTATCAAATTGTTTTCGATTAATGAAAAAAACATTCCAATCGTTTAAGTCGATCATTAATTATCGATTTGTTTGCTCTTTTTATTGCCATTTCAAAATGAGATCAATTTAGCTTCCAAATCTTCAGTCAACCATTGATGGTCAGAGACAAAGGTGGCAAAAAACTTCAAACATCGTTATTTGCCTTGATTCATATTACGAAACTGAACATTTTTCTAGAATTATTTACCTCTACACTTATTGCTAAATCATTAAAAACTTTCGCAAAAATTAAAAAAAAAAAAAAATTGAATTTAGAAAAAAATTAAAAAAACATAAAAAATAAATAAATAATAAACTACATTTTATTTGCAAACAAAAAAAAAAAAAAATACCAAAATGGAAAAAGAAATTAAATTAATTTTGAAAATTTTGGATGGAATTTCACTGTCTTTATTAAGAGACAAATGGAGGACTTGTACAAGGTGACTAGTCTGTTTATTATTTATCTGTCTATCTCTCTATTTCTATATCTATATAATAAATGAGAAAATGTCCGTGTTTCACACTTTTTCGATGAAAGGGACACAACTTTCTCTTTCAATATCTCCTATATATAATAAAGAAGAAAAACATGCTTGTGTCATGCTTTTTTCAATTAAAGGGACACAACTCTCTAAAAAAATTCTTACGTCTGGTGCCATGTTCAAAGACTCGGCGTGAAAACAAACACGAGAGTTAAAATCACAGGTGGCCTTGAAGCAGGAAGATGTGCTGCTTTGCTGTTACAGCTTGGCAATGGAACCATCAAAATGGGCCGAAATGAAGATATTTTACTCACAAATGATCTTCTTCTTCTTCTTCTTCTTCTTCTTCTTCTTCTTCTTCTAATAATAATAATAATAACGGACTCAATTCAAGAGAACAACCCATCTTACGCAAGCAATTTCGAAAATCCATCTGCATTTCGCTTCTTAAGTCTCGACTTCTCTATCAAGTGTGTCCTCTTCTATAACCCTGAATATCTTCCACACAAGTTCAATCTACCCCATTTGGTCAACTTCGAATGTGCAGATGTGTGGAAATCGTCGCCTGTATATCCAGATTTCATATGTGGTCTTCATCAGTATTGTCTTGAGATGATATTTAGGGGTTGGGCTCTCATCAGAATTCCCCACTATAATAACATTAAGCTCTGAGGTTGTAAATGCTGCTTGGGTTTATGCGTTGAGGTTATCAAATGTAATTCCGTGTTCTAAGAGCATTTATCTATTATACATTTAATGATTCAAGAAAAAAAAAAAAAAAAAAAAAAAAAAAAAAGCAACGAGATTCCAATTGTGCATCAACAATAAAATATGTATTGAAACAATAACATAAAAAACAATCATACAATGTGTGTGTAGAAATTAAGGGAGAAAAACGTTGCTTCCCTTCAACTGTATTCTGATTAAGATTGAATGTTCAAAAGAATTTATCTTGAATAAGAATGTTCAGGATTTTATGTTGAATAGAGTCTGGTGTTAGAATAGAATACAGTTAATTAAGAGGTGTGTTGTTTTGAGTAAGTAAGAGAGTTCTGGTTCATGAACTTGGCATAGTCACAGAGAGGAAGAATATGTGTAATGTGATACAAAAATCTGTCTGTGTGTGCGTTGTGAGTAAAGTCGTGGATTTGTGTAGACAGGCGTAAATTGCTGGACTCGATATTTATTGTGAAAAAATTACACAATTATGGCACAAGACCGAAATGGGGGTTGGTTGAGGCTGGTCATCACTATCTTATACCTAGCTAATCCGATTCACGACCCATTCATACATTACAATTTCCACATTCACCATAAGAACTCGTCCGTCACCAATCAATCCTCCATACACCATAATACTGCATCCTCTCAAGGGGAACCTACAAAACGCGCCCCATGCCATAAAAATATAATGATTATATATGTATATTTAAAAATTTATGGATTAATAAAATGAAAGGAGGTGGAGAGATGAACCCAGTAAGAAGCTAAAACGATACACAAAAGTAACTAAACATAACTGATGTTAGTAGGGCCCGTCCAACCCTCAAAAATTAGAGGCCGCTGTATTCTGCCCATTTGGACAAAATCAAGAAGCTCTCTCGCTAAGGCAGTGGGAAGAGGATAAAAAAATTATACGACCATGGGAAAATATAAAGCTGACCCAGTCGAGATAAAAGGGGCCAAAACAAACTGGGGAGGATGGGAATCTCAACCTGGATCATAACCAAAGATGTGACCGGGGACAGGCCGGGAACAACACTTACATTAACTAGGTACACAAAAGCTTGTCTAACCTGACCAAGAGGAGGGCTCCACAGGAAAACACCCCGATGTGACGTAGGCTTGACCTAAAAGAGAAAATCAAGGCTAGGCCCGTTCAAACGAACCAATCTCCCCTGTCGCCCACCTTTCGCTGAAAACTGTCGAATGCAAGCGTTTTCTATCAGTTCTAATCTTCATCTTGAGCTGGTGCTCAAAGAATCGGATCAGATCCTAATGAGAAAGACGGATACCCCGCAAGACTTCCTCCTGTCGCGGCGTCCAAATCACCATTCGGGTCGTGGCCAGCAGCGTCAGAAATACCATCCATTTCACCCCGGAATACGGGGGCGACACATTGTCACACGCGTATGGTGATTTAGCACAAAAATGCTTGATTGGTTAAAATTCAACCAACCGCTGATTTTGTAACAAAGAAACATGTGAGCAAGTTCATGGCAGAAAAAATTCAAAGTGGTGACTGCGATTGCTAAAGTGTCTTATGGAAAGGCAGTATCGATTTACTAGCCAATCGCAGACGAATAAATTGTGGGCGGGGAAAGCCTAGCAGTCGCTATAAGGGTATAGGGAAAACTATCTTACATTAAAAATATGTGATTGGTTAAAAATTCACCAATCACTACACTCGTACTAAACAGAATAGGTAAGTATGCTCAGAACCAAAAGATTCAAAGGGACGACTGCGATGGCCAAATTGTCCTATACAAAGGTAGTAGTAATTTATTAGCCAATGGCAGGCGAGTAAAATGACTTGGCGTGTATGTGGGTGTGAAAAACATAGCAATCACTATACTCGTAATAAATGTATAAAATAGATTGATTTGTATGAATTTATTTAAAATATATGAAATAAAACTCGACAGAAAATTTTAAATGTGTTTAAAATGATCAAATTTACGGAGATAAGTTTTAATGACAAGCAAAGATATTGTCTCTAATTTTTTTCAAATATGAAAGGGATAAAAAATTTTTAACGGTTGCTAGGAAATTTGTCCCGGCTTTCCCGCATCAAAGGGTTGAGGTTAAAAATAGGGTTGAGGTTTAAATTTTTTGCGAAAAAACGCAAGTAAAACTGCAAGATTAGAGTGGACAAACTCTCTCTTTTAATCGCGTACGAATAAAGAAAAAAAAAACTCCTGCTCGGTGAGTAACAACAAAAGAAGAAAGTGTTTATTTACAACATATACAGAAAAAAAAGGTAAAAGGATAAAAGGACGATTAGTAGAGAAAGAAAGGGAAAAGAGAAAATGTTCTTAACTTAAAAAAGGCTTGCTCAAAATATTTCTCTCGGCGCCTAAAGTGTTCTTTAAGCGATTAGATGTTATTGTTAAAGTTCTGATAGAAACACTCACAGTTCTTGTAGAGTGGGAAATTTGTTCGCAGATGAAGGAAGCCTGCAGCTGAGTGAGTTTTTTTTTTTTTTTTTTTTGGTCAACGACAGAAGTCCAGTGGGCTTGTCAGAAGGAGTGGTGAAGGAATGCAGCTTTTTGGATTGGTCTTGAATAGTGGACCGACGTTCGTTTTTGACAGCCCTTTTTAGTAGTTCTTCTTTGGTGAAAGAGGTGCTGGAGCTTCCCATGATCAACCTCACAGACGGTAGACAGAAAACTCACTGTTGAAATAGGCAAGATTCTCCAAATTTATGGAGTTTTGGGAGGCTCCGATGGATCGAAGATTTTTCCCTCCAAAATTGTTGTACAAATTTCCTGGCCCCTCAATTGGTCAGAAAACACAGTCTTCTAATTAGAATCAGGGCCCTGGGAGCCGGTTTCGAAGGTATTGAAGACAGGTTGAAGTGAAGAAACTGTGAGGTTTCTCCCAGACTTTATGGCTCCATGGAAAGAATAATAATGGTGGTGGAATTCCTTTGTATTTTCCAGCTCTCTCATCAGAAAATATATTCTTATCTCTGATAAGAATGAAGGCCTTGGGAACCAGTTTTGAAATTAAAAAGAGGTTGGAGTGAGCATAGAAAAAATAGCGAGAATGTGATTGTGAACTTGTGAAATTGTTGTTCTCAAATTAAATTCCAACATGGTCGCTTTGTCAAAATTAGATTTGCAAAACTTTTTCTTCAAAATATAATCAAAAAATGAATGTAAAAAATTCTATATACCTAATGGAAAAGAAAAAAAAAAAAAAAACAGAAAAAAATCAAGAGAAAATTGACTAAAAAAACGTTTTTTTGAATTTGTCGCCTGTCTGTTTCAATTTCTGTCGCGGCGCTGTTTTGAGTAAATCTGGAGAAAACAAGGAAATATTAATCAAACAATAGACTCACAGGAAGTAGAATGGGTGGAATGAAGTATGAAAAATGCGATGAATCAGGAGAAATTCTTCAAAAGTGAAGATAGAAGCGTGCGATCTTCGTTTGTGCAGAAAACAAGCAAAACAAAAACATTTTTTGTTTCGGACGCGTCTTCAAAGCAACGGAACGCTCAGTCATTTGAAAGAAACGACCAAATTTATTAACGGCTGACTTTTTCAGAAATGTCTGAAGAAAATGGTGCTTTATTATATCACAATTTCCAATATATCAATTTTATAACGATTTTATTTAGGTACTTATAAATATTTTCTAAAAACAAGCATAAGTATGATGAAAAAGGCCCCAAACTTGATAAAAACAAAGTTTTATCGTTAAATGTTTATGTTATTAAGAGGAAAGACCGAAATATTTTTTGATTATTTTATTAATTTTTTAAATCCATTCTGTTACGTTCGAAATTTTGGTTAAATATTTTGTTTTTCTTGCGTCAGCAGGTGGGCCAAAGATGAGTATTAAGAAATTTAGCGTATTTTTTGCGGTAAAGAATACATTGTTTTGGAAATTTTTGCAAGAATCAAATTGTCAGATTTTAAATTAAATTTTTTTAATTAAATTTTTAGGACCTTTTTAAATGTGTGATATTATTATTTTGAATAATACAACAAATAATAACGAATATTTAAAAACAGGTCATGCAATGAAGCAGAGTTAACTTAAAAACAAAGACAAGTAGAATAATACACAACAATACGGTAATTTATATACAATTTTTTAAATATATACAAATGAATTATGAATTGGTGATTTGTTATATGTTACGGTGTGGAATTCTGACGATATTCAGTCACCCCCCCCCCACGAGGGTATCATGTGGCACAAGGCCTTTTTAACGTGGGTATTCCGAGCCCGTGGGCTCGGCCAAAAAATAGCCCATTTAACCCGTATCAACGGGTTCAGGGCCGGTCTACCTCCCCGAAGGAGACTCCGCCCTTTGGCATAGCCTCCTTCGGGTTCCTCCCCGTCTGAAGGCAGAGAGTTCAACCGATCAGCAGGTCCACCGAGTGTGGAATTCTGACTGGTAAGTTGGTTCGAATTTCTTTCTTTTATAGGTTCTGGAAAGGAAAAATAGGCTCAAACACATTTGAGCGCCAAAGGCATTTTTAAGTTTTTAAGGCCAATGAGAAATTGAGTTTGTCAGAACTAGTGCTTTGATTGGATAAAATGTGTGTGGGTGTAAGAATGGATTGTTCTGCAAAGGGGTGAAAAGGTAACGTGGATTATTCCACAACATCATTTAATTAGAAAAGCTATTAATTAATTGCTTTTATACATAAGATATATGAAGGACACTATTGCCCTAAGAAAAAAGAATTTGCATTTTTTAAAATTTCAATTAGAAAAGATTATTAAGTTTTAAATCTTTTAAGATTCTCTATTAATTTCAGCCTTTTAGATGATATTATTATTATTAAGTAAAAACTATATTTAATATTTATAAATGGAAAAGACAGATCATCAGTCATCAAGCCGATTTTTGTAATTTATGGATAACTGTGCACAACAATATCAGAAAATAAGAGCGATGACTATAGTAAATTTAAAAGTAAAACTAAAAAAAAATTCTAAAATTCAATAAAACGTCAGATTAAGGAGATAAAATTTTCAAGTCACAATCCTCGCCTCGAGCGCTACTAGACCTCGGCGTGCCACTGAATAGCCTCTGACAACTAAATCCAGCTCCAGGACGAAGGATGGACAAAACCCGAAAAACTGGCGCCTGTTAACCAGCTGCTTCGGGTAGATGGAACTCAACAGCCCAGGAAGACAGTTCAAAGGAAAGGAAAACCCTAAATTTTAAACCTCTACCACTGCCTTGCGATCATATCCAACCATGCTCCGGAGTGGAGCCCCGAGGGCGGTTAAATGTCAACAATGACAAATTTCCGGCATCTATACTACAGCCAAGACGCTCTCCACCTTACCAAATGTTATGTCCTGTCTGTATTCCTTTTTTTGGTCATGCCAGTACGGCCTGGGCAGAGCCTATTACAGATACTATCGCCCAGGTCTGCGCCTTGGAGAGTTTGTAGCGACTGCTATGTTTTTCCACACCCACATTTTATTCGTCTGCGATTGGCTAAGAAATACTGCCTTTCTATAGGACAATTTAGCCATCGCAGTCGTTGCTTTGAATTTTTCGGTTTTGAACTTGCTTGTTTCGTTTGTACAAATTTAGCGATTGGTCAAATTTTAAACAATCACATATTTTAGTGCAAAATCAACTTTTCGCACGGTTTCGCTGGGAGCCTATCTGTAGCTTTAAAAGAGGCGACTTTTTCACAAGCCGCCAGTAGAGTCCACTAAATTTCGCTTCTTAAAACAAACCTATGTCTTTACTCACAACATTTCAAACGCACACACAGAATTTTGTAATATATATATATACATATCTCTCTGTGACTCTGCCAAGTTCAATCAACCAGGACTCTGTTGATTTCTCTAACACAACACACTTTCTGATCAATTGTATTCTTGTATTATCTATTCTAAAAGCCGACTTGTTCTAACATTGATTCCTGAATGTTATAAAATAAAATAAGTCATATCTCGGCTGATTTACAGGCAAACACTCAAGAGCGAGAACAGGATGTGAACGGGACAAAGCCCCGTTACAAAATGGATATTATCTTCGTTTACAAATTTTCCCGACACTCGAGTTCCGGTCGAAAAATAAAATAATATTTAAAGTGCTCTATTTTTCGTCCAATAAAAATGCTTCCCTCCTAATTATACCCGCTTCGTTTTTCGAGCCTGTTAAGCCATAAAAAACCCTATAAAAGGGGTCACACGGAAGTTCAACGAACAGTCAACAGGTGGCCACCGAAGAGACCTGTTCACAGCAGGGGAGTGCAAGGGTCAACATGTGTGAACTACTATGAGAGATCGACCTAGATCCGAAGCCGGCTTATGAACTTTACCACAAGGGAGTTGTCCCAAACCCTCACGTTCCTGTTGAAATAAACTACGTAAATCTATTTCTGCTGTTGTCGTATTTCTTTCTTGCAACCATACGCTTATCTATAACACTGAACATTTCTCTCTAAAGAGAACTTTCTTTCGAACAATCAATTACAAATTAAAATACGGTAAAAGGAAAGCAATTTCTTTTCCATTAATCTATACATTGAATACAAATTAAATTATTGTATATTTTGTTCTTGTATGTTATTTCAATACTTGTTGATTCACATTTGGAGTTTCGTTGTTTTCTTGAATCATTAAAATACAAAACTAAAAGATATGTGCGCCAATGAACACGCGCCCATAACAAGTTCACTCCAGTATCACTACCAAAGGACTGGATTTTTTTTTACCTAACGCGAGATAAATGGAGGTCTACTACTACTACAGAAGCCAAGAAAAAAATAGTCACGCCATGGGATTTCTTAAAATAAAAATCTACAATAATTTGCATAGCAAAATGGACCCCAGGCTAAAACTTTTATAAAAGTTTTAAAAATATAATAAAAAAATATTAATATTCTTAATCTGGAATGCTTAGTAATCTAAATTTTAGATTTTTTTTTTCTTTTAGAATCTAAAATTTAGAATAGATTCTAAAAGAAAAAAAAAATGAACAAAAGCAAAACAAAATGATTATTTCTGGTCGCGTTAATTATTTTTGTACAACCCAAAAAAGAAAAAAAAACTTGCTGAAAAAATAAACTAGTAAAAATAAAATGCAAAAAATAATAAAATTAATAAATCTAGATTCCAGAAGAATTTGTATTTTGTTATGGTTTGCCGTTTGTGTACGTTTTTTTTTTTTTTATTTCAATTGGATAATAAACGAATATTAGTCCTCGTTTAACCATAGTACATAGCGTAGAACTATGTAGTTATGCAAGGTTAGTTTGTGCATCTGGTACTTTTTGGATGTTTAATCCTTGTTTCTAAAATAAATCCAAATTTAGCTCGAAACATACTTTTTTTGTTCAGATATTTGGCGGGTTACTTTTAATGACGGGAAATTACACCGGTTAGGCCCGGCTGTGTAAACGGAGTTTGATTTCCATGTGGGTGAGTACTTCTTACATTACTTTTCTTTTAAAACTTATATTTAAAATTAAAATATTTGATTTTGTAAGATTGTAATCTATTTCGAGAAAACGTTATCATCAGGGCTTTTTTTTTGCTCTTCGAATCGACCACGTTCTGTTCTAAAATAAATAAATGCGCTCTATTTTAATTCAAATGGCGAGAGAGGAAAAACACGTGTGTTGATTATTATGTCAATGATTCTTTTTACCAGTCTAGTGTATTTTTAGCTAATTTGAATTAAAAATCTAAAAAAAAAAAAAAAAAAAAAAAATATATATATATATATATGAAATAATATTGGGCTATATACAATGTCCTTTTCTTTTTAGTGTTAGTTACTGGGTCAAAAAATGCTAACATACAATTAATTTTTTTTAGTTAGAAAAAATATGTTGGGTTTGGGTATTATTATTTCTGAAATACAAAAACCGCAAAACTTTTCAGGTGTAGTTTTCTATTAAAACGTGCACACCAGACACTACTACAGTGAAATAAATTTTATAGGTGGTACCTCCATGAGATTGCTAAAAAAAAAAGAGGATAGCATGATGAAAGAGACGCCAAACTTGACGGAAACAAAATTTTATAGTCTAAAATAAATGCTTATGTTATTTATTAAAGACTAAGAGGAAAGATCAAAGTTTATTTTAATTATTTTTTAAAATTTTTCCTTCTTTTTAGAACATTCTAAATTTTGATTAAAAAAAACCTTGTTTCTCTTTGTATCGCCGTACGGCGTAACTAGTACTAAAAATAGACAATTTTTTTTAGCACGTTTTTTTGTATGACACACATAACACATACATTAATTTGGAAAATCTTGCCACAATAAAAATTAATTGTCGGATGTTAAAACTTTCAGAAACTAGACTAGATGATGGAAATTATTAATAAATATGTTTTCTTTTTCTTTTATTAAAGTCATGGCAGAGATTTTTTTTTTTTTTTAATTTATTACCCACCCCTAAACTAATTTTATGAAAAGTTGAAAACGCTAGAAATTCGATCGCGTCAGGTTTAGTGATTTACAATTAAAAGCACAAGGCTTTGTTTGAGGAATGCAAATTATGTTGTTTTTTTTTGTTTTTAATTGGACTCCCCCCCCACCACACGTGAAAATCAGCTCTGAATTGTAACATAAAAAAACTCAATAAAACAAATATATTATTTAATTAATTTCAAATGCTCTTATTTGCTTTTAGTTGTTTTTAATTTTATGAATATGGATAATATTTTCTGAAAGCAAAAAAATTTTCGATGAAAAATGAATTTTTAATACAATTGTTATTTTTAATTATAATTGATTTTTACATTTAAGTTGTTAAAATATTATAAAATTAGTTAAAGCCGCATCGGGTTTCCTAAGTGTCCTCATGAGATCTTTTTTTAACACGTTGTAAATTGTATCATTTTGACTAATCAGAAGATCCGCAGTAATTAAAAAAATGTAATTTTTTTTGTGTTTATAATCGGGCTGTAATTATAAAGTACGGAAGACCAACCAGAATACAATTAAGTTGCGTTATTTGAGTTAAGCATTGTTCTCCACTGTTAAGGCCTTTACTTTTGCGAAACATGTGTACAATGTTTCGCAAAAATAAAAGAAGTTTATTTGATTTTTCAATTTCAACTGAGAAGGGTACCTAAGTATCAGTATCATCTTATGAAATTTATATGATCTTCTTTTTATATTAATCTCAGTTATGACATTTTTCCATAAATGAAATCAAAATTAATAATAAAATGAATGGAAATACAAATAACACAGTAAAATGTAATAAATGTACATATAATTATAGTATTTTATGTACACTTCTGATAAAATTTCATAAGAAAGGTACCCATAAATTAATTAGATACCTTTCTTATGAAATTTAATCTCACTCTTAAGTCTTATTTTAATTTCCTTATAATATATTTTCCATAAAGCATTGTAAATATAAAGGTGAAAGCTAAGTACAAAAAAAAAATTAGAGCAATGAAGGTTTTCTTTAAAAATAACAAGGTAAATAATTTGTTCACTTAAATGTAAATGACTTCACTTCTCTCCTTCTGTAGAAGAATTTATCCTCACGTAATCCATCAATATGTCATTCATCATCTGTCAAGTGATGCAGAAGTTTATGACCTGCTTTGTTTTATTTTCAAATTACATCTTTTTGGCTCATAAGCTAAGTTAAGCTTGGTTCAAAATATTTTAAATAAACATCATAATTTCTGATTTTCTAAAAATAAGTTTTGTAAAAATGATAATTAATATTTAAAAGAATTTCAAAGTGAGATTTTCATTTTTTTATAAAATGGAAAAAATGGTTGAAATCTATCAATTTTGCTGACTCAAAAAAAAAAAAAGAAGATTTTTAACAAAAATTTTGGACGTGCTAGGAACGATTAAAATATGTAAAAAAATACCCCCAAAATACTTTGATCTTTCCTCTTAATAATAACATAAACATTTAGACGATAAAATTTTCTTTTTGTCAAGTTTGGCGTGTTTTTCATCATGCTACGCTCTTTTTTTTAGCAATCTTGTAGAGGTACCTAGACTAAACATACTAAGCAATAAACATAACACATAAACAATAATAAAAAATATGACACAAACTACAATGAAAAAAACCAAAAGTTTTTGATAATGGCTAACAGTAGCCAAAAGTGTTTGTGTCTATTTTAGGTGAATTTAGTATGTAAACAAAGAAGATACAAAAACCTGAGTTTCTACTACAGACATTTATTCTTTTTATGATGACTGTAGTGAAACAAAGTTCTCATTGTTTATTCGGTCTTTCTGTTTTCTTTTTTGGTCCAGAAGTTAGGGTAGGTAGTTATTAATGGTTGAGCTCAAGTTGACGTATTGTATTAATGGTTGAACTCAAGTCAGCCTTGTGCAGGGTTGGAATAACAAAATGAAACTTTGCTCTTTATTGTTGGAAGGTTTAAATATATTTAGGATGTCTGTTTTCTTTTTCATAGTCTTGGTGCTAGGGTAAATCAGTACAAGCATTGTTACTATGATCATGCTCAAGTCAGCCTTGCACTAAGTTGGAATGACCAAAGAGAAAACTTGACCTACTTCATAGGTGAAGGTTTTGGAAGAAATGTGTGAGTGCTATGCATCAGAAATTGGGAATAGAGTTTAGTCATCAGTGGACTGGGGAAACTAACATTCCCCAGTGCAAATGTAATTACCATGTGGTTCACATCTTGGAGGAAAGAGAGCGAAGCAGGAAATGTTTTGTCTTTTAATTCAACAATGCAGTTTAATGATGCTTGATGAAACCAAGTCGGGTAATCATATTTCCAGTTGCTTTATTCTCGGCATAATGGGAAAATGTATTAGGTTGTCCCAAAAGTTCGTAAACACTTGCGAAAAATTGAATTTTTATGCAACATAGTCCAGCACAATCGAGACAAGCGATGGTTTCAGAAAGGGCAAGAGACACCGTCGGTTCCAAAACAAGATTGATTCGGCAAGAAAGTCATGTTGTGCGTTTGGTGGAACTTTGAAGGAATCGTGCATTTTGAGTTGGTTCCGAATGGTCGTGCCATCAGTGCCGAACTTTACTGTCAGCAACTGGAGCGGGTCTACGAAAAGTAGTTGAAGCAAAAGTACCCGGCTCTGATCAACCGAAAGCGCGCTTTGATGCAGCAGGACAATGCCAAGCCACACGTTTGAAGAGCTGGACGGCGTTGAGGTTCTGCCACATCCAGCCTACAGTCCTGACTGTGCTCCATCAGATTACGGCCTTTTCCGCTCAATGCAACACTTTCTGAATTTTTGAATTTGGGTGGCTGGGTCATCATTATTTTGCATACTTCCCCTTAATTGTTATGCATAAAAAATTTTTTACTTGAATTAAATGAAAATTACTTACAATATAATATTATTTATAATATATTCCTTCTTGCTGTCAATTTTGATGGCACGGGTACACTAGTTGACTATATAAAGATGATGTTGTTACTTACTGTGTCCTCAGAAAATAAATGAAATAACAAAACCAATTCGATATTATATTTTGCCTACACATGTTCCCTAAAAAGCAAAACCATTGTTTGTTTACATTTCATTATGTGATCTCTTGCAAATACTGATTCTTCTTCTTCCTCTTCTTTTCCTAAAGAGTTACAAACTGGCTGGTGTAGCAATGGCTATTTACTTATACTTCATCGACAATCACAAAATGCTGCTAATAACACTATGATAATGTACAATAATAGTATATTCCATTGCTGTAAACGCAATCATAACTCAATGTTTACATTTTGTCAGCTGAGTTTGCATGGATACAAGTTGATATCATTGATATGGAATTATTCTTCAAATAGGCAATTTATTATGAAGTTATTCGAGTAATATACAAGGTAGAAATGGTTTTATTACTTTTATTATCAGTTTATTTGATAGCGTGAATCTTTTCATGTATGTTATTGGTTATTGGACTGAGGCTGAGGTTAGCCTACTGACAAACATCACACCGAATTTAAGGTTTCTTTTTTAGAATTGTAGTATAAGATGACCACTGATTTTTAAAGGTGATTTTGGGGATTTAAAGTTTTTTTTATACGCAGAAATATGCAGTATTTATTTATTGATCTTTTTTTTTTATTTTCCCACAACTCGAAAATTAGAAAATGATCTAAAAGGTAGCAAAAATAAAAACACCTTAATAAAGAATGTTTGCTGGTCTTCAACTGAACTTCTAGAAAGTTATAATCTAATATATATATGCATCAATATGCACATACAAACAAATGCATGCCTCTGTGATAATGTATCAAACAGGTTGTGATTTTTTTCTATTTCTTTTTTCTACAGGTGTGAAATCAAGCATACAAAACAATGTCTGATTTTCGTGTTCATCAAGTCCGTTTTTTTCATTATGTTCCCAAAGGAATAACCAACCTTTCTTATAGTGAGACTAATCAGAAGCTGGCACTATCAAGGTAAGGAATTAATTTGGACTATTTATTTTTTTTGAGGGTGGGATTCTACAATAGTATTTGTCCAATAGTTGATCTATTTTTCATTTGACTGCTCAGCAGATTCTTGAGAGCGTCTGGGCAAAGAATCTACAGGCTGCCTTACTTTTTGTAGATCTTTATTTTTTAATCATTTCCTCTCGAGCAAGGCACTAATGTCACTAGTATGCAGTGAGGTACAATGAGTGAAAGTGAAAAAGAAGACTGAAAATAGGGAGGATTAAGGAAAGGACAAAAGATGAATAGGGTTCAAGAAGACAGAAGATGGTGATTGACATTGCATTTAAATTATTGAAGATTGTAGTTACCAGGGAAGCAAGGAATGGAAGAGATTTCCACAGGTGGGAAGTGCGAGAAAAGAAACTGTTGGAGTAGAAGTGGAGGTAACATTTAGTAAAATTTAGCAAAAGGATGAGACCTAGGTGCCAATCTAGCAGCATGCATAAATTTGTGTATTTGAGACGCCATGAAAAAAAAAAAGAAGGCTTGTTGGTGCAGTTGTCATGAAAATATTTGTAGAAAAGACAAGAAAGCCATGTCACTTTGTTCTTTAGATTTCTCTAAAGCCTTCTATTTTGTACATAGAGAAAAAATGGAGAAGATTCTTCTGGCATATTGCATCCTTCCTGAGACGGTAGTTGCCATAATGATGCTATACAGAAATACCAAATCTTTGGTTAGATCCCCAGACAGAGACACTAGCTTCTTTGGCATCAAAGCAGGGGTTTTTCAGGATGACACTCTTGTACGTTTTCTCTTTGTTACCCACACTTGACTGCTTCTTGAGAACATCACTTGACAAACATCATCATCTTGGTTTTACTTTATCACCAAGATCCTAAAATCGAAATCCTGCAAAAAAGTTGGCTGATATGCAGATGACCTAACTATGACTGCAAACATCATTACCAATGCCATAGCTCTGCTACATCATCTATAAAATGCTGCTGATGATGTTGGACTCTCTGTCAAGGCCTCTAAAACTGAATTCATAAGCTTCAACCAGCAAGACTCAATACAAACTTTCTCAGGAGGATCCATAAAATCTGTCAAATCTTTTACATACTTAGGAAGTTAAATAAATTCTACTGAAATTGATGTGAAAATTTGCATTTCTGAAGCTTAGGTTGCCTTGAATAAAAGGGATGTAATCTGGAAATCTGATTAAACAACCTCAAGTGGAGATTCTTTTGTGCCACTGTAGAAGCATTTTAATGTATCCTGTCACTGCTTGGACATTAGCTAAAACCCTAGTCTAAACTTGATGGAACCTACACTTAGATGCTGAGAGCTATACTTAACATCTCTTGGATACAGCATCCAACTAAATCACAGCTCCATCTTTGATATTTCTACAATCTTATGTGAATGTAGAATGCGCTTTGCAGGCCACTGCTGGCAAACAAAACAAGAACTTGTGAGTAATCTATTGCTCTGGGCACCTAGCCATGGAGCAAGATGGTTTGGTTGCCCAGCAACCACCTATATTGACTGACTATGTTATTAGACAGGATGCCACCCTTGATGGCCTTCTTGATCTTGATGCAGGACTGTGATGGTTGGTGTGATAGAATCAGGAATCTTCAAGCTAACTTGACTCAATAAAATAAATATAAAATAGGGATTATGACCAGAAATAGTCTTTTTTTTTTTCATTACAGATTAAGCATTTCAGATCATGAATATAAAAAAATTATTAAATTTTATAGAAATGTTTTTTTAATATAAAAAGAAACACAAAGTTTTGTCTTTCATTCTGACCTGAAGACTTAACACAACAACGCAAAATGCATTGTCATCAAAAATCTTTTCCACTTGGTCTCAGATTCTACATCCTACTAAACAGACACACACACACCTATATATAAAGTCAAAGTCATGCCCAGTTTTGTTCCTGCGTGTTATAAGTGAGTTTAAATGTTTGTCCGAACATAAATTCCTTTTATGTTCATTAGTGGGTTTAGGTGTTAGAGTTTATTATAAACCCACTAACAAAAATGATCTAATTAATTTCTGTTCCCACCACAATCAAAATATAAAACCAGGACAAGTCATAGGATTCTACCTCAGAGCCTTTAGAATATGTAACTCAGAATATCTAGATGAAGAAGAGAAATACATTGTAAATACTTCAAAGCTAGAAAAGGAGCATACAATGTCCACAAATCTAAAAAACTAGACACCACTGATAAATTTTGATTTTACAAATGCCACCCTAATTAAAAAGAACAATTTGTTACATCAAAAGTACTTTGAGAGATTACTAATAAAAAATATTTAACAACTATAAGTACACATATTACTTCAGTCAATTATGTGCCCTGTGTGATGCACACCTAGGCAATGATGTATCTTTTTTTCCTGCAGTAGGTTGCCATTTCTTTCTGCCATAGACCAGTTGCCATCCAGGGCTATAGAACCTGGTCTGTCCTGCTATTTACCCATAGATGGAGGAGAAGGGTATTAGCATGTAAGTAAATGCAGTAGATTTCGAACTCGGCCTTTTGATTTCTCAGTCCGAGCTGCTATCCATTACTCCACCGTGCTTCCTTCCATATTACTTTGCCAACCTTTTATTGAATCCATTCCTTAAGAATCTAATGTATGTTTATCTAAGACAATTGGTATGTATGTAAAAAAAACAAAAAAACATTCCCAAACCAGTATATGAAAACTAGTAAACTATATAATGCCCACTAGACATACACTTATAAATATACATTATCATCTGAATCCCACATTGATAAATTATGAATTATTATACACTGACATAGATAAAGCAATATTTACGGTTTTTCAGTTAGGCTTAAAATCTGTTAATTTCTTGGAACTTTGAAGGGATGTGTTGTCTCTCCTTGAATTTGGAATGCCATAAATTACAGTAACGCTTGTTTAACAAGTAGTATGCACGTGAAACCTGATGAAAATCAACAACATGAAAAATAAAAATACCAGAATCTCTTTCTTCTTTTTCCCCATATTTCCTTCTCTGATGAAGCTTTAATAAAAGTGAAACATGTTAGATTGATAAATGTTTACTAGCATGATATTTATATGTAGAATAATTAACACTGACTTTCTAAATTTGGTAGAGTTAAATTTGAGGACAGTCCCTGGGTTCAACAATGCAGACTTGGTCTCAGTAGAAATGGGATACGCAATGACTGAGCTGTATTGAATAAAGACAAGATGAGATAGGCAGTGGAATGAGAACAATTTACTCCTATAGATTAGATAAAAGGTTCAGTTCAAAATTTCCTGAAGGTTATTTGGATTGACAAATCCTTGATGAAGGCCAGAGGGCACAAAACATCAAAAATGAGGACAACAGTCTGCATATAAATAATGATAGAATTTTTATAAAATAAAATCAAGTCCCACCATGAAGTAGAACTTGTTTGACTGGGTTAATCTTAATTTTTAAAAAATTTTAACAATGTCTGAAAATTCAGTGTGTTTATTGTTATTTAGGATGGATGGATCTATCGAAATTCTTGGAAATTGGTACAAAGAAAAAGTAATTCCAGCTGATAAAGACCGGTCTGTAGAAGCGTTGGCTTGGGTTGGCAATCGGCTTTTCTCTGCAGGATTTTCTGGTGAAGTCATTGAATATGACCTTCTCAGATTGGCACCAAAGGTAAGAGTTTCACCTATTTTTTGTTTTGTCTTTTTTAAATTTCTCTTTTATTTGTCTTTTTGTTTTTTAGTCAAATATATATATATATATATATATATTAATTCACTTCTGCATTTAACAGTGTAACAACTTTTCCTGTATTATTTGTTACTATTATACATTGACCCTTTTGAACCATTTCCGTATCTTTGTATCATAATGTTTTGTTTGCTGTATGCTCTGGCCTTCTTTCTGATCCCAGTTCAGACCATCAT
This sequence comes from Acanthosepion lycidas, assembly GCA_963932145.1. Lineage (NCBI taxonomy): Eukaryota > Metazoa > Mollusca > Cephalopoda > Sepiida > Sepiidae > Acanthosepion > Acanthosepion lycidas. The sequence continues at coordinate 51,010,608 of OZ010578.1, read as the reverse complement.
GCAGATACTACACTCTGATCCAAAGTAGAGGAGTGTAATAGTTATATATGTAAACAGATAGAATAAGTGTATAAATAATCTTTTTGTTCTCTTTCTTTAATTTTTCTTTGTTGTTTCAAAAGGGATTATGAAGGAGGCAGGTTATCCAATGAAATGTTTTAATGATCAACAATGCCAGCCATTGCCATGGGACCTTACTAATTTTTAATTTCTTTTTTTTTTTTTTTTTTTTTTTTTAAATGGTTAGCATTTTAATATTATTTGAAATAGAAAGAAAATTAACACCTAGAAGTAATTATTCTGATTACTTGTCATTATTCTTGAAATGATTCAGAAAAAAATTCAGTGGTTGTTAAATCTAGTTTTTGTTCTTTCAAATGTGGTTAGCATTTTAATATTATTTGAAATAGAAAGGAAATTAACACCTAGAAGTAATTATTCTGATTATTTGTCATTATTCTTTTTTTTCTTATATTACTATGGATTAAGCAATCCACATTAGAAATTAAAAAAAAATTATTTCTTTACATTTTAAGAAATTATGTGGTGATGTAATGAATATGCATACACCTGGGTTCCCCCTCACAGTAATATGATTGGCTGGTGTCAGCCATAAATACAGACTGATGTGGAGGTACAAGATGATGCCTATTGGCTCCACCTATAGTCTTCGCCTATTGCGTACCTTTACGATGAGGACCAGTCCATTACGGTTACCTGCTAGTTTGTCCTACTCGGATACAGTAATCCAAAACCACTTTGCTACTGCAAACAAATATATCCCTTTCCGGGACATATCGTGGTATATTTTGTTTTGTCCTTCTATCGGAGCATCAATTTACTATGAATTTACGTAGCAAAATGGATCCCTCTATTGACTTTTATAAAATAAAAAAAATCCATGATCTGGAGGTCTTAATCTATAGTGAGATAAAATTTTGAAAAAAAAAAAAGAAGATTTCTGGTTACAAGCACTTATTTGTATATCTATCTCCTTCTGGTGTTAGTTTAAACACTTTTCATCTGTAATTTTGGAACGTTAAAAAATAACATTGAAATCTGTTGAAAAAATTTTCAGGTTGTCATCTGGAATGAAGAAAATGTGAACTTTAAGCAAAATGATCACAATAAATGAAAAGAAAAAGAGTCAGTTTAAACTAACACTAGAAGTTAAATTGTGATTAAACATTATTTTTTTATCATTTCTTCCCAAGCAATGTGATAATGCCACTAAAATGCAATGTGTTACTGGGAGTGAAAAAGAATAGAAGACCTTAGTGAGAAGAAAGGACAATTTTGGATTAGAACTTATACTTGAAGTTTATACCCCCAAAAATCTTATTCATAGATCTTTTGTTGAAATGTACTAAAAATTCAGTGGTTGTTAAATCTAGTTTTTGTTCTTTCAAATGTGGCTAGCATTTTAATATTATTTGAAATAGAAAGAAAATTAACACCTAGAAGTAATTACTAGAATTAAAGCAGACCCCCCCCCCTGCAAAAAAAACAACAAACTGTTTGGTATTCCAATGTCAATTTTACTCACAGAATGTTGGTATGGTGTTTGCCTGCTTGCTTCCAAATTGGAGGTTTGAATTGGAACAGAGTTCACATAAATTTATACATCTTCCTTTTATCATGACAACTTACCAAGTGACAACTAAAAGTAACATTGACTTTTACATAATAAGATTATTTTTTGATATATATTTTTTTCTTTTTCAGGCCAAAGCTCATTGCAATGCTGGTTCAATTTGGTGTATGGTGAAGAATTCCTCAAACACACGCTTAGCAGTAAGAATTGAATTTTTTTTTTTTTTTTTTTTTTTTTTTTTTGTCGGTGAATATTGCTTTAATGATTTTTTGGGGGGGAGATAATAATTTTTCCAGATAAAAGTTCTACTAATTAACCTATAGTTGATTGGGGAGTGTTATGTAGTGGTTTCACTGTGGAGGCTTGTATTTGTACTAAGTCGGGCCTAAAATAGGTTCAACTTTTTTAAATACACCAGTTTTCTTTAATCTGTCCAATTCTTTATCTATCTGTTCAATTGAAGCAAACAGCACATTCCTTTTCTTTTTAAATACCGCCTGAGCGTTTTCTTTTGGCTGTAATTTTGCCTCCATCTTGGTACACGTTCCCAAACCTGGAGAAAAAACAGTAGGAAAAGTTCACTTAAGTTTCTTTACTAATTTTTGGGCTTTGTAGTTTAAAAAATCTACCTTGTAACAGAAAGAAGTTATTGGTAGATCCCATAATTGGAATTCTGTTATCCAATCCATACCAAGTAAGTTTGTGGTATTTTCTATGACAAATAGTTTAGCTTTTCGCGTTTTTTTATTTAACGTGATGTTTGTAACAAATTCTCCAATAAATTGTATTTTTCTCCCGTCACTGAGCTCGCGATTTTATTTGTTTTCATTAAAGTTGGTTTCCCCAACTTCTTCCACGTATGCAAATTTATAGATAGGTCGGAACCAGTGTCGGGTTGCATTTTTATTTTTTTATTACTTATTTTGACGGTAACAAATTTTCTAGTTATTCCATCGTTCACCTTGTCGGACTTTAATTTTCTTATTTTATTGTCTTCATTTTTTGACCTGCAGTGCGAGCTTTTATGCCCCACTCTTTTACAGTTGAAACATTTTTTATTCCTAAAATTGCAATATCTGTACCCGTGAAGTTCACCGCAAGCAAAACATGGCTTTGGGAGTTTTTGTTTATTTTTCTCTGGTATTTCCCTTTTTGTTTGATAAGCCGCAATTTTAGAATTCTTTTTGGTAGCCTGACTTTTGAATACTCGTACTTTCTTTTTTTTTTTTCTTCCACCGTATGAATTTTGAATCCTCGTGGGCAAGTGTGTTATGGAGTACGAATGTTTTTCTTCCTTCGTATGAATTGGAATACCCCGTCGCAAAGTGTTGTAGGCGAACGAAAAGTTTTTCTTCTTCCGTATGAGTTGGAATCCTCGTCGTCAAGTGTTGTAGAGTACAAAAGGTTTTTCTTCCTCCGTATGAGTTCGAATCCCTCGTTGCCAAGTTATGTAGTGGTTTCACAGTGGAGGCTTGTATTTGTACTTTCTTTTTTGTAGCGTATTTTCCTTACATGCAAAACGCCAGACTGTTCTATCTTTTTCGAATCTTTCTTTACACTAACATATCTTGTGCAGCCTTCTGCCAACCTCTGTATCGAAATCCTTGGTTCGTTTTCTAATTTTGACAGTACTAATTTCCTCAACTCTGTGTCTCTTTCCGATACCAGCCCTTGAACAAATACTAAGCACTTAAAATTGTCAGCACTTAACTCTGAAAAAACTCTTCACAATGCTTATTCACATTGGCTGCGTATGTTATATGGTCTTGTTCATCATCTTTCATCAGATTCAAACATTTCCACCTCTTGTGAAACAAAGATGTCTTTTTACTAAATAATTCACTTAATATATTTACTGCCTCGGTAAAAGTCAACTCGCTATTTTTTTTCGGTAAAATGTAGTTTACCAATTTGTTATGCTCAGCAGTTCCTAACTTGCTTAAAAGAAGTCTAACCTTCTTTCCTTCAGACCATGAGTGGCAGTCCTCGTTATACACGTCCGTATATTTTTTATAAAACCTGAAAAGTTATCTCTTTATCCGGATTGTATGTGAATATATTAGTGCAGCTAATCTGTACATTGGTAACTATAAAAAAAATCACTTTACAATTACTATGGTTAAACTGAAGAATGTTGTACTAATCGAGTATTATGAATGCACTAAACAAATTTTGGTATATAAAATTTTTAGTGCACTAATCGAAAATGCATTAATTGAGTAATGCCTGTATATATATGTAAATGGTGATTTTAAAAAAAAAGTCTATAGAAGATTTTTTTTTTTTTTTTTTTAACACTTCTGTGGCACTTCCTATTTTAATAAAAATACTCCCATAGAGGTGTTAACTTTGTTTAAAAAAAAAAAAAAAAAAAAATTTATTTCTTTATTTCTTTTAAGTCACTTGTAGATTTCATGAATGTGTTGACAGGGAGGGTGAACATAGCGAAGACTGTTTAAAATCATAATATATCGTTTCTGTCTGAATTTCTGGGATTTTTAATGCATATTCCTATTCTATAAAGTTAAAAAAAAATTATCTTAGTGAACTAGAGTGCTTATTCTATGGTAGCATGCAAAAAAAAAAAAAAAAATGAAAAAAATAATTATTTCTAGTTTCCACACCTGTAAAATTTATATTTATTTTTTTTTTAATTTTGAAAGTGCTTTGTTTCTTTTTTTTTTTTTTTTTTTTTTTTTCTTTTAGAGCTATATTGTCCTGGTGTCAGTTTAAACTGACCACTCCCACCCCTTCAATTTTAGTATGTGAAAAATTACTGATTTTCATCTGAAATCATGAAAATGGTAACAATATATGGGGAAAAAAAAACAACAGTTTAAACCAGTGGCTCCTAAACTTTTTTTTTTTTTCTCTGTGCCACATTTTTGGAATTTTGAAATTTGCTTGTGCCTCACCATAGGGAAGTACTGGTGAAAAGGTGTAAGCACCTCCACAGCAAAGAAGGTCCAGAAAGAGAGGTTTTGAAGGGTGATAACCACGGATTTGAAGATGGAACATTATCATTGATAACTTTCTCCTCAAATTTGCAGACCGTAGTTACTATATTCTTAATAATTGATATAATGCAAAAATATCACAATGATAAAATCAGTCAATAATTATTTATAACTATTTATACTGGGTCACATGCATGCATTTACAAGTAATCCATGATAACATTTTGAAATCATATTTATTTTTGGCATATGAATTTTTTGAAACTGTTTCTAAATCTTTGAGTATCTTTCAATCATTCCGCCTAACCTGCTATCCTCTGAGGTGTGCCACACTATTTGGGAATCACTGGTTTAAACTGACATTTTCAATTTTTCTCTATATCTATTAACATTATTTGCAATCGGGCTAATGTCCTTATCTTTGTTACAATCATTGTTTCATCTTTGCTACAATTGCAATAAATATTGAACCATTATATCCATGCTGGATCATGAGAGAGAAACACTTATTTCTAGGAAGGCAACCTGATACCTAACTGTGATGTTAAGTTCTACCAGAGATAGCTTAAACATACTGTGATCACAGATTGCTTGCATTTGATAATTTCTTCTTCATGTTTTTTTTAATTTTTGTTTTTAGGTTGGAACTGATGGAGGTGCTGTTGTTCTGTTTAATATTGAAAATAATGACCTGGAGTATTTGAAGGCATTCAGCAAACAAGAAGGTTTGTAGTTTTATTTTTTTTATACTTTCACTGATTTTGCCCTGGGTATGACGATAAACATCTGGCAGTAAGGCCTCTGATTGGGAGATTGGATGGTTTTGAGGAATGTGGAACCACCTCTTAATTGCTTTTGTAAAAAAGTTTTTATAACTGGAGTTGGTGATGAGGATACTTGAATACAAGTGCAGGGGAAAAATTGGAACATTATAACTGGAGTTATGATAGTTGTTGAGGAACTTGAACTCAAGCATGGTATAACGAGCACCACATTATAATAGTGGGTGACCTGATTTTCAAAACTCATACATGTGCAACAGGAATTGCAAGAATTTCAACCATTGCAGATATGTAGAAAATTTTGGCTTCAATAGTTGAAAATCAACGACAACAGAAGCAACAAGAACAACATATTCAACAGTTGCTACAGTTGCAAAAACATCAACAAGAGTTGTTGGAAATGGTTTAGAAGAAATATGCTTCAACGTCTCTTATTCCAGACAGAGTGCAAAACACTATTAAAATTCATATGCAATCCTAGTGACAAACTGACTTTTGCTGCATATTTTTGCAGGCATAAAGAAATATTTAGTCAGGAATGTAGTGGCTGGGAAGAAGATAAAAAAACTGGTTGTTGTCAAGAAAAATAGCTCCAATAGAGTGCCCAGAAAACCAGGTGACATTGGGTTTGAAGACTGTTGTATACTTAAAGAGGTTACAAACAAACAAAGGAGGTATTCGAATGAAAGAACAGCAACACGCATGTAGATGAAAGAAAGAGTGGTTTATTGAAAAAGAGAATACACTACTGAGAGACAGGGAATCGGGTGGCAAGCTAGTAATTCCCGAAGCAAGCCCACAGGCATATCCTGTATTCACTCTATATAGCTACTGATATAGTCAGTCTACGTTAGGCAATAGGGAGTGTGGGACATTCCATTACAATACCTCCCCCTGAGCTAACTTTCCCATGAAATTTTGCTCAATACCTTTTCTTTTTGGGGTCAGGACATAATTGTTTGATATTTTTTTTTTTTCCTCTTTCTAGTACTTTTTCGTCTCACCACCAAAAAAAAAGACACAGTACACATTCTGATGAAAACTTTTAGTGACAACTGCTCTCTGTTCCATGCTTGTTGCAGGTGCTTGAATTTAACTAAAAAAAGAGTTTGAAAATTTTGTCATGTATGTGGGTATCATCGACAGAAACTGTGAACAATTTAAACTAAAGGAAATGACTCCAGATATGTTCAAGGGATTAATTTTCATGCAAGGTCTAACAGCAGAAAATGATGCTGAAGTACGAATGAAAATTTTAGCCAAGATTGAACACAATAATAACGTAACACTTCTGGAAATAGTGGACGATTGCCAAAAAATACTAAGTCTGAAGCATGATGCTGAAAAACTTCAAAATAAAAAATGTGCATTAGTAAAAGCTAAGGAAAAATGCAAAAAAGAGAATATAAAGCCTTGTTTCAGATGTGGAAAACTACAGCTTCAGAAAGACTGTCCATGGAAAAATGCAGAATGTGGTAAAAAAGGACATATCAAATCATACTACAGAACTAAACCAAGAAAAGAAATTTGCAGGAAGAAATTCATGCACATTTGCACATTGTTGTGAGTTGTGTGTGTGTGTGGGGGGGGGGTGAAATAGTCATAGAAAATTTGTTAACATGCAAATCAATAATGTGGGAGTAAAAATGTTACTAGATAATGGTAGTGACATTTCAATAGTAAATAAAACCACATGGAAAGAAATTGGAAAACCTTTCTTAAAAGGAACTTACATAGTCGCAACTTCAGTTTCTGGTGAGAAATTGTTTTTTGGGTGTGAATTAACACGCAACAGAGTAGAAAGAATTGGTGTATTGCTGAAAGTAAATAATTAGAAATGGGCTGCACCAGCAGGTGTACGTAAAGAAAAAAAAAAAAAAAAAAAATGACAAAATTTGTGTTTGTACAAATTTCTCAACTGGATTAAATAGTTGTCTTGAAAAACAGAACTGCTCATTACGAAGTCCAGAAGAAACATTTTCAAAGTTGAATGGCAGAACAAAAAAAAAGTTCAACATAAAAGACCCCAAAATCTCAGCTGAAGAAAAAATTCTGTGATGAAAGAACTGAAGAACTGATTAGAATGCGGTGAAATATTTTTGATGCGTCAGACAAACAATTTTTTTTATTTCATGGGCAATTTTTGTTGGATTTCGCAATTAATTTTGACTATTCCCAAATTTGTTTCCATGTTTATAAAATTATCGTACAAAAAAAATTTCTGTAAAAAATCACCGAAAACAATTGCAGTAATGGAAACTTGGGAAACCAAAATTTCAGGATTGTGGGTCCAGATTTAGCCTGGAAGGTTTTAATTTGCTCACGGAGTCAGTCTAATTCCAAAATCGTATGATATGTTGGGTTATGGCCTCTAGGAGTAAAGTTGAAAAAGTGTGACATACTGACATACCCATTTATTGTATATATATATATATATATAATGGACGGTTTTGGTCCTGGCTTGAAGCGATCAGATGTGTAGCCACACTGAGGAGTGTGTGTGTATATATATATATATATATATATATATATATATATATATATATATATATATAAAGTAATTCATTAAGTCAGAAAGAAACCTCAACAGAATGCAGAAAGCACTGGACAGCCGTTTCGTCCTATATTTGGGACTCATCAGCAGTGCGCATCCACTACCGAGAAATGAAACCCTAACAGTTAGGTTGTCAAGCAAATGTCATACCAACTGTTCCAACGGGCCTCGATGACGAAGTGATTGCAAATCAAACTCAATATAGCATTGCTCGCTCACATATTCCATGGTGGAACTCTACTGAGTTTCTCTGTAACCATAGGACTGTGCTCCCTGCAGCCACAACTACTCTCACCAAGCCGCCCACTCGAGAACATTAGAAGCCGGTTCAAGCAATGATATACACATGATAGAAATTATTAGGAGGATTTGATAATTATATTTTAGTAATTCATTGACTATTTTCTGCATTCTGTTGAGGTTTCTTTCAGACTCGATGAATTACCTAAATATAATTATCAAATCCTCCTAATAATTTCTATCGTGTGTGTGTATATATATATATATATATATACATATATATATATATATATATATATATATATTAGGTTGGTGCAAAAATAATGACGTAATAATACGTTAAAAAATACGTCAAAAAACGACATTACGTCATTATATATATATATAGTTTCATTAAAGGCAACTGACAAGTTACTGCAATTAAGTTTTTTGTTTAATTTTTCTTGTGGTTGTAGAGCTTTTCCCTTTTCTGGACATAAAATTTAACCAAATGTTCTGTATGTCGGTGCTTTTGGCTATTCTTTTAGTCATTATCAAAGATGATTTTTTTTTTTTTTTTTTTTCTTTAACAGAATGTATGGATTTTTTATGTATGTATCTCGAATTATAGTGATGTTTTTTTTTTTTTATTTTTGTATTATTAATAAATGAAATAAGAATAAAATAATAAATAAAAAAAACCCGCATCCCTATGACTCTAGATACATACATAAAAAAAAAATCATCTTTGATAATGGCTAAATGAATAACTGAAATTGCTTGGACATGCAGAACATTTAGCTAATTTTTACATACTTTATGTCCAGAAAAAAAAAAAATGGTACAAACACAAATGAAGAGTTTCACAATGTTCTGTTTTACCTTTCAAATATTTCTTATCTGCAATGTAAACAAAGCAATTTATAAAGGATTAATGGGTTTTATTTTTTAATCTGACATGTTTATTACATCAAACATTATTTTAGTGGATACCTGAATTTGAATAAATACTCTGTTTATGATAAACCATATTTATTTCATCTACCGGCCTGCATACCTTAGAAAACTTGATAAAGAAAATGTGCCCTCAATCAGGATTCAAACTTACATCCTGCACGGTGGTGGGGGGGTGGTATGCAAGTTTGAATCCTTATTGAGCATTATAAATAAATGTAACTGTATAAATAAAACCCCATCCTGGGTATGATGATAAACTATGTTCGACAGCAAAGTGTCTGATCAGGAGGTTTTGAGGAGCATGGAACCACCTCTTAATTGCTGGTGTATCTAGGTCCATCCTGACCCAGGGTGGTAGCACCTGTTAGGGTTCTGGCTATAGGTAAAGAGTTAACCCCCAAACTGGAGTCAAAACACTATGTAAAAATAGGTTTTAATACCAGAGATACTTTGTAAAAATTTATTACCAGCAATAAATTTTTAAAGAAAAATTATTACCAGCAATAAATTTTTGAAGAAAAATTATTACCAGCAATAAAAATCTTGTCAGCATTAAATACCCCATTGAGGTTGATATGCCGTAAAACAAACCAATAAAACCAAATGTACATTGTAGGGGGAATTGCAGAGGGGGAAAATGTTATCGAAAACAAAATGAACCCGAAAGGAGACCTTTTGTTTTTTTTCCTTTAAAAATAAAATTTTAAAAAGAATAACGATATTTATGTTTGAAATGTGTTTTTAAAACATTGTGTGCCATTTTCAGGGGAAAATATTTTTATATATGGCTTGCTGCTATTCAGATTTCAGTCCTTGTGGGTGCTTTTGGAATCTCTTTACCACAGATAATGAAATCCAACTATATATTTTTTGTGATACTTTTTAGACCACTGGAAGAGTCCACTATATAGAGATGGCAGAATTACTCATCCAAACATTATTGACCTTTGAGAATATTTTTTGTTTGTTTAATATTCAGGAAGGTTTGAATATAAACAAATGCAGAACAATGTAAACTTATTGATATATAAATATGTAATGTAGTTCTTTTTGATAATCTCTTTATTTTCCTTTTTCTATTAGGTCGGATCCTTTGTCTTGACTGGCATGTCTCTGAAGATGTGATTGTTACAGGTGGTGTCAATAATATTCGAGTGTGGAGTGTGAATTCAGGCATTGCTATTGAACGGTTTACATTGAAAAGGAATAAAATACGGGATGTTTATGTATGGTGCATTAAAATATTAATGTAAGTTTATCATGGACATTTATATCAAATCATTTGCTTTTTTGCCTTTTGTTTCTTTCTCTTGCTTCTCTCATTCCTTCTCTCTATTTTTGGTTTTCTTTTATTCTCTTTCTTTTTCCCCATTTATTTTCTTCCTAGTTTCATTTTTTTTCTCTCTTTAATTTACACTCTGGGTTCTTTCTCTCTCTCTCTCTCTAGGCTCCTTTTTTTCTCTCTCTCTCTAGGCTCCTTTTTTTCTCTCTCTCTCTAGGCTCCTTTTTTTTCTCTCTCTCTAGGCTCCTTTTTTTCTCTCTTTCTCTGGGTCCCTTTCTCTTTCTTTCTTTCTTTCTTTCTTTCTTTCTCGGTTCCTTTTTCTTTCTTTCTTTCTCGGTTCCTTTTCCTTTCTTTCTTTCTTTCTCGGTTCCCTTCTCTTTCTTTCTTTCTCGGTTCCCTTTTCTTTCTTTCTTTCTCGGTTCCCTTTTCTTTCTTTCTTTCTCGGTTCCCTTTTCTTTCTTTCTTTCTCGGTTCCCTTTTCTTTCTTTCTTTCTTTCTCGTTCCTTTTTCTTTCTTTCTTTCTTTCTCGTTCCGTTTTCTTTCTTTCTTTCTTTCTCGTTCCTTTTTCTTTCTTTCTTTCTTTCTCGGTTCCTTTTTCTTTCTTTCTTTCTTTCTTTCTTTCTCGGTTCTTTTTTCTTTCTTTCTTTCTCGGTTCCTTTTTCTTTCTTTCTTTCTCGGTTCCTTTTTCTTTCTTTCTTTCTCGGTTCCTTTTTCTTTCTTTCTTTCTCGGTTCCTTTTTCTTTCTTTCTTTCTCGGTTCCTTTTTCTTTCTTTCTTTCTCGGTTCCTTTTTCTTTCTTTCTTTCTCGGTTCCTTTTTCTTTCTTTCTTTCTCGGTTCCTTTTTCTTTCTTTCTTTCTTTCTTTCTTTCTTTCTCGGTTCCTTTTACTTTCTTTCTTTCTTTCTTTCTCGGTTCCTTTTACTTTCTTTCTTTCTTTCTTTCTCGGTTCCTTTTACTTTCTTTCTTTCTTTCTTTCTTTCTCGGTTCCTTTTTCTTTCTTTCTTTCTTTCTTTCTTTCTTTCTTTCTTTCTCGGTTCCTTTTTCTTTCTTTCTTTCTTTCTTTCTCGGTTCCTTTTTCTTTCTTTCTTTCTTTCTCGGTTCCTTTTTCTTTCTTTCTTTCTTTCTTTCTCGGTTCCTTTTTCTTTCTTTCTTTCTTTCTTTCTCGGTTCCTTTTTCTTTCTTTCTTTCTTTCTCGGTTCCTTTTTCTTTCTTTCTTTCTTTCTCGGTTCCTTTTTCTTTCTTTCTTTCTTTCTCGGTTCCTTTTTCTTTCTTTCATTCTTTCTCGGTTCCTTTTTCTTTCTTTCATTCTTTCTTTCTCTCTTTCTCGGTTCCTTTTTCTTTCTTTCTTTCTTTCTTTCTTTCTTGGTTCCTTTTTCTTTCTTTCTTTCTTTCTTGGTTCCTTTTTCTTTCTTTCTTTCTTTCTTTCTTTCTCGGTTCCTTTTTCTTTCTTTCTTTCTTTCTCGGTTCCTTTTTCTTTCTTTCTTTCTTTCTTGGTTCCTTTTTCTTTCTTTCTTTCTTTCTTTCTCGGTTCCTTTTTCTTTCTTTCTTTCTCGGTTCCTTTTTCTTTCTTTCTTTCTTTCTCGGTTCCTTTTTCTTTCTTTCTTTCTTTCTCGGTTCCTTTTTCTTTCTTTCTTTCTTTCTCGGTTCCTTTTTCTTTCTTTCTTTCTTTCTCGGTTCCTTTTTCTTTCTTTCTTTCTTTCTTTCTTTCTCGGTTCCTTTTTCTTTCTTTCTTTCTTTCTTTCTTTCTCGGTTCCTTTTTCTTTCTTTCTTTCTTTCTTTCTCGGTTCCTTTTTCTTTCTTTCTTTCTTTCTTTCTCGGTTCCTTTTTCTTTCTTTCTTTCTCGGTTCCTTTTTCTTTCTTTCTTTCTTTCTCGGTTCCTTTTTCTTTCTTTCTTTCTTTCTCGGTTCCTTTTTCTTTCTTTCTCTCTTTCTTTCTTTCTTTCTCGGTTCCTTTTTCTTTCTTTCTCTCTTTCTTTCTTTCTTTCTCGGTTCCTTTTTCTTTCTTTCTCAGTTCCTTTTTCTTTCTTCTTCTTCTCTTTCTCGCTTCCTTTCTTCTTCTCTTTCTTGGTTCCCTTCCCTTTTTCTCTCTTTCTCGGTTCCTTTTTTCTCTCTTTTCTCTCGGTTCCTTTTCTATCTCTCTGGATTCCTTTCTCACTCTCTTCCGTTTTTTCTTTAGAAATGAGAAAGAGGGAAAAGTACTTACTTGATAGTTATTATCTTCCCACCAAGCAAGTGGTGACCAATTGTTTTTGATTATATGTTAGTATCAACATGGAACGATCCCTGACCTATGGTTGAATTAACTTACAAGGCTAATAGGCTCCAACTGTTTTACTATTCACCCAGACCTGGGGCAGAAATCTATTCATGCTTTTTTCAAGGGCATTATTGCAAAATGATTGCAGACTATCCCACCTTGGTTTACCAGTTTTATTCTGTGCGCCATAAACTACTTGCATCTCGAGTCGTATACTTTTAAATATATTTAAATACTGTCCCTTTTTTTTTAATGAATCATTTCACCCCAACCAAGACAATAAAGCCACTAAAATGCAAATAGTCATGTCATGTTATCAGGATAGATACTTGATGAAGAGTAACCATCCAAGGCATTTCTTCTGTTAATGAATTTTTTGTTATTTTAATCTTCATTTTTGTTGTATCTTTATAGGGATATGACTGTTGTGAGTGGTGATTCTCATGGCCGTATCACATTTTGGGATAGCAAATTTGGAACTGAATTACAGGTCAGTTATTTGCTTTTGATATCTTTTAATGGGATTTGCTCTTTATTCTTCTAATTTTAATTCTCTTGGAATTTTTTCATAATGCTAAGCACATGTGAAGCCTAACTGGGTAAGGGACTCCATTTGTGCCTAAAAACACTCTTTAGGAGACTTGTAGTATTAAAATGAATCAGTTAAAGCAGATGAGGAAAATCATGAAGAAAGGTTAAATCAAGCAGAGATCAATCCAGAAAAGAACTAATTAAGAATATTAATTGAATATTGGCTCAGAATGAGAAATCGGAGAGTTGAGTTCGAATTCCAGTCAGGTTTGTTACTTTTACTTTGGAAAGGTATCTTACCCCCCCCCCCCCACTGAGCTATGGGTTGAATAACTAGACAGACTAGGTCCTATAGCCTTGATAAGCAACCAGTCTATTGCAGGAAATCTTCAGTTATAGATCAAAAGAGACATGACCGCCCAAGCGTGTATTGCATATGGCACTTGATGAATTCAAACACCATAAGTAAATTATGGAAATGGAACTAGAAAGGATTGTGGGTTTAATTCTAAAGAATCAAGTAAATCTAGTGTAACTAAAATTCACTCAATTCTTCTCTGCTCGTCTAGCCTGGGATTGACATGATTAATGGTTCCTTAGATAAAAATGGTAATCTGTTGACATAAATGGAGACGTTTTTATTTTGCACTAGTCAGCTAATTGTATGTCGAATTTAGGAAGCATTGAATGTTAAGTTTTGGGTCATTTGTTAAGGGTGTTTGGTTTTCAGATAAAGAATCTTTGGAACTTGAGATTCAGTGTTAGGATTTAGAACAGTATCCCAAAAAAGTGGAGAAAAAAACGTGACCAATTGGAGAAGCTATTCAGACGACACATTTCACCTCTTTATTGTAAGTGTCTTCAGGCTAGAATAAGAGCCAAACCCATGTGTATGGAAAGTTCATTCGAATATAAGGAAGTGATAATAAAGATTTTTGTCAGATGATACATCTAGAAAGTGTGTTTTTTTTTTTATTCATGGACAAGCTTTTTTTTCTTATATATATATGATTAATATAAATATAAAATTTGTCACTTAGCTGATTGATGTTTTTTTTATATATATATATATATATATATATATATAACATCAATCAGCTAAGTGACAAATTTTATATTAATCATATATATATATATATATATATATATATGTGTGTGTATAAAAAGTAACTTGTAATAAAGTAATTGTTTTTTTCTTTTCTAATATAAAGTATTGTGTTTCATTCTTTCAGTGCATCTGGACTCATAAAGCAGATGTTCTTTGTTTGGCTGTTAACAGGGTAAGTTTTTCTTTTTCTGGAACTATTCAAGATTTTTTCTTTAACTCTGCAAATTTGGTGCTGAAGATGTATTTTTTATTCCTGAAGAAAAGAAACCTGAATAATAATTTTTCACTGAGTTAAAATAGTTGTTTAGTTTGATCATACGTTTTTGTTTTTAAATTTGAGTAAATCAACATTAGAATGAAAGCAGGACATACAAAATGAGAGAAGTTTCACTTAAATATACAATTTGGGCCTTGCCTGATAAATTGGTTCTTTGTAGCTGATTTGGTCAGAGCATATTGTATTTAACAATAGCTTCTTCAGCTCAGTGGGATGCAGGTTCAAATCCTGCCAGAGAGCATTAATTTTTTCTTTATTAAAATTTCTTGATGATAATAAATAAAGATAATGTTTAACAAATAAATGGAACATCTACTAAAATATAACGTTTACAGTGATACATAATAAAATTATAATATTCTAGTGATGAGCCCAAGATTTGTATGGGATGAATTTCAACAGTTTCAAATATTAATGTGGAAAAACTGTTTTTTTGTTAAAGATATTTATGAAATGTATTTTTTATGTTTTTAGGATGAAAACCTTGTTGTGGGCAGTGGTGTGGATGCCTCGATTGTACATATTACAAACATGAATTCAGATTCTGCACCCCACCACAAACGGGCCAAAGGCAAACATGGAGGAATTGTCTCAGGAAAATCACATGACATGTGGACACGGTCAAGTGTTCTGCATTTCCACTTCCATGATATCCGAGACGCTTTATTTGTTGGGAATCAGCTGGTTCTTGGAAGTACGTCATAAAATATTCTTGTTTTTTCTTTTCTTTTTTTTTTTTTTTTCATATAAAGTGGGTCAAAATACTATGCTTATGCAACAGTTCCCAAACTGACCTTTTGTGTGTCAAAATAGGTCCCAATTCAGGCTTAGGAAACAAAAAATTTCAAATGGGTCCTAAATGATTTTATTGGGGCTATGGTTTTATGACAGTGTAAATCAAAAAAGTAAACAATTACCTGATGTCCATAAATACTTAAGTAGCAAAAAGTTTGTTTGGTTATTAAGTAGAAAATTTACTTACTAAACCGAACAACCTTTTAGCCATTCAGAATAATGCTTAAGTAATAAGAATTATCTAAGCAGGTAAAAAGAAAGTGCAGGTGACTTGGACTTTTGGATTTTTATCTAACTCTCAAACAGAAAATAGTGGGGTTATATTCAGATCAGCTTATATACACAACTATTTATGGTAGGTTAAAAACAAAAATTATTAATAAGCAGATAAATTACACTTTTTTTTTTTTTTTTTTTTTTTTTTTGCTATTGTTTGTGGATATTTAAACATTCACTGGAAATATATGCAGCTGTTTTGATTGGGTTTTGATTTCTGTTCCAGGTATGGATACAAACCTTACAGTTGTGACATCCCCAACAAGGTTTATGAAAATTAGTGGACTGCCACATGTAAGTAACATTTTACAGTTGAAATTACCAGATGTTACCCTAAGTTCTATGCTGAGAGTTTCTTCTCTTGCACTTCTCTCGTGTGGAATTCTCTTCTGGATTCTTGCTTTCCAGTCAACTTTGATCTTCAAAAATTTAAATGCCATGTCAATTATCATCTTTTGTCTTCTTAATTCCAATTGGGTTTATGTTCACTTATGCACAAATACCCTTGAGAAACGTATGATTCCCCCTCTTCTACCCCCCAGCCATGGGTTAATAAGACTTGTATCATTAAATTACAATCTAAAAATATTTTCTGGCTTTAAATAGCCTGAAATATATTTGACATTGAATTAGCTTATATTAGATTGAGTTGAGAGCAAGTATAGATTGGAATCTGACAGAACGATAGGATAAAGAACAGATAGAAAATGTTTATAAATCTAACATGATTGGTAAGCCGTAGGAAATGAATCGATCAATTAACAACATGGAAACATCCATCTTCTATCAAGGGTGGACTAGCACTCTCCCCGATTCCAAGCATGGCTTAACATACTAGCACCTGGATATAACCTACTTCCAGTTTTGTTGCCACTTGATTTGCAAAAATCCCACATCCACCCCTTTACTTCTTATTACTGTTTGGTTGAAGTGGATGTCGCTTAGAAGACCAAACTTCAAAAGGATGCATCGGCTGGCCTATTAAACAGAAACACTTGAGATCGATATAAAATCCATCTCTTCCCTTTGTAACAATATTTCTGCTCACACATATTTAATATTACATATATGTTTTATTCAGGGATTTGACTGCTCATCCAGGTGGGTAGTTAGGTGATACTTGGAAGAACTTCTGCTATGGCAGCTGGCAATATGAATTGGAGGCTTTGGAGCTGTGTGAAAGATACATCCATCTCATGCCAAGGGTGGGCTGGAACTCTCTCCAATCCCAAGCATGACTGTTAATATTGACCAACACTCGGATATACCCTATTTCCGGTTTTGTTGCCACTTGATCTCCAAAAATCCCTTTTACTTCCCATTCTCCTTCAGTTACAGTAGATGCCACTTAGAAGGCCAAGCTTCAAAAGGAACCAACCATTGGTCTATCAAACAGAAACATTTGAGATCGAGATAAAATCCAGCTCTTCTCTTTGTAACAATATTTCTCCTCACACATGTTTAGAAGATAAGGAGATAAATTCCTCCCTTTTAAGTCCACTCAGCCATCTGAGTTTCATAGGAATTTTGTCTCCAGTCCATCTCTGGGTTTTCAGGATTCATGTCCCCAGTCTGCCTTTGAATTAGCAAACATAAAATTTTATCAATGATTTTAGATAGTTATAAAAGTAGTCTTTTGAAGAGTTGACTGCCCATGTAGCTTTGGGGTAGTCTCAAAACTTCTGGAACACAAGTGAATGGATAAGGGGTTGGGACCCCAGCGATTATCCATATAAGCAGAGAGAGGAAGGAAGTTGAGAGAAAGGGGTCCAACTGTGAGAGAAGTAGGTAGGTGTCCAGAGGAGTTAGTAGCTGCTCAATGGCCCATGATAGAAGGACCAGTAGTGAGGAATCAGGAGTCACTGAACCCAGAAACCAGTAAGGAAAGGGCCAAACGAAGTGAGGGAGATAGCAGTTCAGTCGACGGAAAAGATAGCCGGTTAAGTGAGAAATCATATTGTTGTGAATTCCCAACCAGTGTCTTTAAAAACATCTGTTATTATTATTATTTGTTGAAAGCAATCATGGCCAACAAGACAAACCTGTGTGCGTAGCAAGTTGGGTGTGTATAATACATTCAACCTTGGATGTCATCACTGGTGCAGTGAACGACGGATGATTGGAAAATGTCACAAAACTTTCATAATTCTGCTATTAATGGTGTCACACTTAAAAAT
Organism: Acanthosepion lycidas; assembly: GCA_963932145.1. Taxonomy (NCBI): domain Eukaryota; kingdom Metazoa; phylum Mollusca; class Cephalopoda; order Sepiida; family Sepiidae; genus Acanthosepion; species Acanthosepion lycidas. The sequence continues at coordinate 50,992,845 of OZ010578.1, read as the reverse complement.
GTTAATATTGTAATTTACAAAGAAGCATCTACACAAAGTATACCACTAAAGAGCAATTCTTGAGGGGAAAAAAAGCTTTCTGAGTGGAACTTCTTCCTTACAATTAGAATATGGAAGAAATGATCCAGGACTTCAATTATTGAGGTAACATCACATCCTCTGAAATGGTTACCAAAAGACTTGGTATACATGTTACCAGGATATATATATATATATATATATATATATATATATATATATGCATGTGTTTAACTGTAATTTTCTGTGTGTCTACTACTATGTGACTAGCAATAGATTTTTGTAAAAAGAAAAAATTTCTCAAGCTCCCAAGAAAATTAAATTTCAGCATTCTGTTTTGCAAAGGCAAAATTTTTCTCATGGTCATAAAAGTAGTCTGTTGAAGATTTGAACACCCATGTGGCTTTGGGCTGGTCCCAAACCTTCCAACACAAGTGGATGGAGTGGGCTGGGATCTCAGAGATTATCCATATAAGCAGAGAGAGGCATGAAGTAAGGGAGAAGTGTGTAAGAAGTAGCTATGTGACCAGAGGAGTTAGTAGTTGTCCAGTGGCCAGTGACAGAAGGACCAGCAGTGAGGAATCAGGAGTCACCAAGCTCAGAGCAATGTGAAGAATGACCAGGTAAGATGGGGAGATCAGAGAATGGAAAAGATAGTCGGCAAAGTTAGAAATTGTCTTGTTGTAAACTTCCAACTAGTGTCTTTAAAAACATTTGCTGTCATTATTTGTTGAAAGTGATCACGGCCAAGAAGAAAAACCTGTGTGCATAGCAAGTTGGGTGTATATACAAATATAATCAACCTCGGATGTCATCACCAGTGCAGTGAATGATGAATGATCAGAGAACATTGTCACAAAACTTGTCACAAATTTGCCATGAATATCATCACACCTTTCTATGTGAGTGTCTATAGTATCACACATTAAAGAATTTATATTAATGGTTCCTTATTGGTTTGTCTTCTGCTTCTTTCTATTAAGTCTTTTTAATTTGTTTCTTTTCCTTTTCAGAAACAACTTGTACACACGGCCAAGGATGCAAATGTCCTGCTCTTACAATACCCAACTTACCTTGAAGTGTGGAAACTGGGACATAGTTCTGTAGAAAGAGTTGGTAAGTTTGAATTTAAATGCAATGTCAATCATTATCTTCTGTCTTAATTCCTGCCCTTTTATTACTCTCTCATTTGAATGTTTTTCTTTTACTCGTATTCTTTGAACACAGTAATCCCTTGCGTCTTAGTGGTCTTATTGCCTTGCTTGTGGTGAAATGATTAAAAAATCCTTCTTCTCCTCATTCTTCATGTACCTCTTGTCAATATCAGTTCCAGCTTTTATTGTGATATATATATATATATATAGTGATTTTTCAAGCGTAGCTTAGATGTGGCACAAGGCCAAAATTAGGAGGCACCCAGTGAGGATCGAACTCACTACTTAATCGTAATTGTTCTAGCGAGCCAAGCTTGCTAACCATTACACCGCTTCGAGGTGGCCATATATATATATATATATATATATATATATATATATAAATATATAAATGGATATAAATCCGACAGAATGAAGAAAAATATTTGGAAAAAACAAACAAAATCCTTTTAATAAACCTTCTTAAAGTGAATTCAGGTTTGTATTTCCAGTAGACAGTATATTTGCTTACATACTGTCTACTGGAAATACAAACCTGAATTCACTTTAAGAAGGTTTATTAAAAGGATTTTGTTTGTTTTTTCCAAATATTTTTCTTCATATATATATATATATATATATATATATATATATATATAGTCATTCACAGACAGATTGTTTCACTGTATCACGGCTCTTCAGTGTGGCTAGGCGATTGTTCAAGCTGGGATTGGAACCCAACCGATTTGGTACCAGTCAGAGACTCTACCCCTAGGCTCTCATCACACAGCAGAGAGGAAGGGAAATTTTAACGCTTTTTTATGTGAAATACATCGGTGGCCCAGAGAGCTTAATTCAATTCAGTTGAACAGCCAAGCATTAACAGTGGTACAAACCCACTGTTTTTAAAATTACCCTTTTCTCAAGAAAAGACAAAAGGGAAAAATATTCTTTTCCAATGCATTTCGCCTCATAGCAACATTATCAAGGTTAATGTTGAAATTTTATTTTGTAACACATACACAGAAGTGCACAAAAAATATTAAGCTTTTCAATTTTTAAATTTAACCTTTATTAATATTGTTTCCCTTTCTACTGCATTCTTTTTCATGGCCTCTCAGTTGCAGTATTCTTGTTAATTTCACTCAAAGTTGTTTTCTGTTGTCATAGAAGGATGTGACAGCACAATTCTAAAATTCAAACACACTATTGTTTAGGGATGAGGGTCACCTTCAGTGGTAGGATAAACTTTTCGTACAGCAAATGAAGTCACATTCAGAGTGATAAATGTTAAGAATCCTCTAAAATATTAAAGCTACCTATGTAAGGAAAGGTAAACTATGGGGGATGCTAAATGATTTATTTATATTGTCTTTACAAATATATTTATATCTGAATTTACACACACACATGCATAATAATGCTGTGTTCAACAGTTTGAACCAGGCCTGTATGGGCAACAATTGGTCATGATGGGATGTGTAGGTGGTGTAATGGATAGCAGATCAAAATAACAGATGCTGCACTGCCATCTGCAGCTGAGGCATAACTTTTTGTGTGCAGATCCATCCTCTTTTGGATGTCGTACAATACAATTATATAAGGTATTTACATTGTTTGGACTCCTTGTCATATTCTTGACATTCTGGCTGTTGTATGCTTCAGCTTTCTTCAGGTGATATATGCTGCATTTTCAAACCGGACCCTTTATTTCGTCAACTGGGTAGATTGTTCTAGTTCCACATGCCATGCCTTTTCTAGATATCGGTTTCAGTTTTCCCTTTATAACTCAATTCTCCAAGTTTTTGTTTATCTCTGCTGTGGCCTGATATTGAACTCACAACTCTTTGGGTCAAGTCACTGGATTACTTAAACTTTCATCCACTGGGTCATTATATAAGGTTGTATTTACTTTTCTTTTCTCCAGGAACTGAGAAAGAAATCCTTCCTCTGGATTCTCATCCTGTCAAACAGATTCAAATTGCAAGCAAAAACAACAAAGCTATTGTTTGTTCAACGATTTCCAACAATGCTAAACTGTTGGCATATTCCACTGTGGATCAGTCACGGATCTATTGCATTAAACTGGTGAGTAGATGCATTTTTTTTTTTTACCTCCCCCCTCCCATTGAATATTTGAAATCAAATTTGCTTATATTAGACTGAATTGAGAAGATTGGAATCCAACAGAATGTTAGGATAAAGAACAAATAGGAAACATTTATCAATCTAGCATGTTTCGCTTTCATTAAAGCTTCATGAGAGAATGAAATGTGGAGGAAAAAAATAAATTTCTGGTATTTTTAATTTATTTTTTTTTTTTTATTGGTTTATCAAACATATGTCAATCATGTTATGCAGTGTTTATGCATATATTTTATGTGTGTAGGTGTGTCATTATTCTATTTTATCTGTGTGGGATTATAATGTATATATGAGTGTGTGTCTAGTAGGCATTTTTATCTATGTTTGCTGGTTGATTCAGGTGTGTTTTTATTGAGGGTGATGGAATTTAAGTTACAAAGGACTGTAAATGTAGGTAGACCTAGCCTAGACTCTTTAAGCTTTCCCATGCTAAATTCTTTCTAGAATTGTTTCCTCTGCCATTTCATTTTTTTTTTTTTTTTTTTTTTTTTTTTTGAGGTCCCTAAAACACCTACTGTTTTAAAATTGTTATAACTTTCTTTGTATTGTGTATATAGATTTTATTTTTTGTTTACTAATAAAAGAGTTGAGTAAAATTTTGATGTAATGCATTACATTTTGCCTGTATGTTTTGATGTTGAAAACAAAACTTGAAAAACAAATACATTAATGATTTAACATATTTTAACTTTTATTACTCCTTGTGGAGTTCTGAGGGTGCAATAAAAACAAAATGGCTAAGGTGGCTTTCATTTTATCAAAATAGTGACATATTTGCATCGGAGAAGACACCAGCATTTGTTTGCTCTTTCTTGCACTTTACTAGCATGTTTATTTGTCTTGTTGACAAATAAAGTTTATTATTTCATTGTTTATGAATAGATGCAATAATTCACCTTCGGAAAGGCTGTCAGGTACCTCCATAAAGTTAGTAGCTTCCATAACGTTAGTCAGCCATGGACGATAGTAGCCGCTCAGCACCTAGTGGTCATCATCGCTTTCCTCCATGTCACTAGTGTGGTTATCATCTCCTGACCACTTCACCGTCAATATCCACTTGAGTAAAGCTTCAAAATCATCACCAGGGTTCAAGTCAATGAAAAACTCCTGAATAAATACTTCATTGGGTGTTTATTCAGCTATTTTTATTTACAAAAAATTGCAAAAAAATTAACAGTAGGTTAAATTGATGTTACATCTCATGTAGAGTGTAGAAGAATTCAAAATGGCATCAGAAAATGGAAGTTTAGCCTCGTTCCAAAGCAGTAGTAGATGTTTCCAGCTTAGAATACCGGAAATAGCAGTTGACAAGTGTTTGTTTATAGCAACTGTCTCTGGGTGACAGAATGCACCTCCAACGTGCAAAAGGAGAGAATTCTACGGCAAAAAGTTTTGCCTCTAGCATGGTAAAGGTTAAGTATGGATTTTATAAAGGTTGGAGATATAATAAAGTGTGTTTGATGTGTGTTTATGGATGGTAAAATATTTATCAGAACTCTCTCAAAGTATTTCCTGTATAAAGAATTATGTTCTCTTCTAATTAAGTTGGCATTTATAAAATCAAAGTTATGGCCAGTTTTATATTAGACTACAAATAAGGTCCTACATGAAAGCCTAGCTTTATTGTATTCAGGAATATATTTATTTTTTAATGCTCTCTGTGTGACACTATGATTGGGGACATTCATGTAGATGTGGATTTGATCTCAAGTGTTTTATGGCCAGCAAATAAAGTCTGTGAAGTTAGGTCTTCTAAGTCGCATACACTTTACTAAAAGTAAACGATAGAATAAATAAATGAAAGCCTTTGAGAACAAGCGACAACTAAACCAGACCTCAGGGATCTCCAGTTACATACTAACAGCTACACTTAGTATTGAGGAAGAGTTCTGGTCCACCCTTGGCAGAAGGACAGACTATCTCTTGAGTAGTAATGATGTTCACCATTCATGTTGCCAGCCACATGTCCTGATGTTGAAAAAAAGAAGAGTTGGTGGAAGGAAGTGTTGAAAGAAAGAGCTGATCTGTTAGTCTAACTTGACAGAAGATTTTCCAAGAGTCACCTATCTCTCCTCCCAGACCGAAACAAGTGAAGAACTGAATTAAACAACTAAATAAACAGGGAAACGGGGTACATCCTCATTTCTTGCTGTATTATTTAATCTTACCTTTCGTTTCTGTGTGTGCTTGCAATGGGCCTTTCCCAGTTTTTTTTTTGTGCATACCAATGCAAATGAGATTAGAGATACAACATGGGGTTTCGTGTCTCTGGTTGGTGAAAAGCTGGATGAGGGCGCCATTGTACATTTATATCTGAAATTATCCACACTTTTACAAAATTTGATATTTGTACTTGTCTAGGTGAGAACACCATCATATGTTTATATCTGAAGTTATCCAAACTTTTATGGACTTTGATATTTGTCATTGTCTTGGTGAAATTTCTTGTTAATAACTATTTTTTTTTTTTTTTCTTTTTTTAAATGCTGTGTCCTTTCATCATTCTGCACTGTTTTCATTACTTTATTATCTGTGAATTACCATGACTTCTTGGGAAAAAATATTGGAGTGGTTTCCTGTTGCATTTTCCATGTTTATGAATTTCAGAGTTTTCCATCTCTAAGATCAGATGCCACTCATTTCTAGAAAAGCCAGTCTATCTTGCTATTTAACCCATATTTGGGGGGAGAATAGATGAATTAATGCCTTTTATAAGGGAATTTATGAATCACTAGATTGGCAGTTAGGTTTCATCTTTACATTATTTAAATGACTAGTTGTAACTGTAAGTACCCAATTTACTGAGTACAAAGACCTACAACAAAGGAATTTCCTAACAATTTCTTCTCTTCCACATCTCACTTTTGGAACTCTTTTTCAGCCTTCTTGCTTTCCAGTCTACTTTGATTATCAGAAATTTAAATGCAGCGTCAATTGTTACCTTCTGTCTTCTTAATTTCATTTTGTTTATTGTTCTCTTTTATAATGTTTTTTTTTCCCCCCATATTCTTTCACTCAGTAACCCCTTGCATCTTAGTGGCTTTATTGTCTTACTTGGGGTAAAATGATTAAAAAGAAAAATTGTGAGAAAATGAATTCAACAAGCTACGCTGGAATTTTAACTCAATTTGCTGATTCCAACTTCTGTTTTGATATCCATTAGGACACAGATATTTTTAAATGCCATTTTAGCGAAAAATTTTCTCTAGGATTATTTGCTTTCCTCAACGTTTATAAATTGTCTTGAAGCCCTCTACAATTCACTGCCAGAGTAAGAAGATCCAGGGAAAAGTAGTTTTTCTAATGAGATATCTTGTCATCTATTTCATGATTATTATTGCATTTGCTGCCTTATTTCTCCTCTCTATTTTATGTGCTGTGTCCCTTTATTTCATTGGTGATCACGGCTCTCCTCAACTTCCTATCCTTTGTAGCTCTTAGTAATGTTTTTTGTTTTTTAGTACCCTCCTTATTTTGCCATCTATTAACACAAACTTGTTAGATCAGTTACTGCTGCTTTCCTCAACATTTACAAATTGTCTTGAACCAGTACCCAATTTACTGAGTACAAAGACCTACAACAAAGGAATTTCCTGCAAGATATCTTGACAACCACTCTTGGACAGCCATTGTATTCACTGCTTTTAGCACCATGTAGGAATTTCTGGAATCACAATCCAGTTCACTGCCAAATTATGAAGATCCACAAGGAACTTGTTCCTAATGAGATATGTTGTCATCTGCTCTCCAGTGATTAAAGGCTCTGTTTAAACCAAGAAAAATTTCGGGTAGAAGGCTGGACATGACTTTTTTTTTGAGTGGGTGGGAGTGAAGTTATCATTTTGCATTTTAGAGAAATGAAAAAAAAATATGTATGCATCTTTCAGTAGGTCTCTGTATCTTTCCTCAGACCAAGTGCCAACGTTCCACCAAGACACTCAAGAAGGGCCGGAGAGTACAATAGATGAAATATTTTGATGCAACAAAAACAAGGAATGTCATAGTCTGTGAACATACAACTGAGGCCTTCTCGAAGTTTTCCCACAGACTAGAACAGCTTCATTGATGATGTCTTTTGATTCTAGTTAGTGTCAACATAAATAAAAATCTGATGTATGCTCAACAGTAGGCTCACAATTGAATATTTGGCATTTTGGAAACCTGTCCCAAGTGATATGTGCTATATCCAGTCTGAAAGTAGAGAGTCTCAAGTATTCAGAACTGGTTTTAACTTTGTCCTAATGAATATTTGTCAAGTTATGAACATTTCCCAAGTGAGATGTGCTATGTCCAGTCTGAATGTAAAGAGTTTCAAGTATTCAAAACTGGTCCTTGTCCTACCTCTGAGTATTTGTCAAGTTATAACCGTTTTGAAATTAATCAAAACTTGCATATGTTTAATAATTTGCTTTTAGAAGATCAGTTCTGGATAGTTGCTTTTCTTTTGCTTCTTACTAATATGGTTAATATATACGATTTTTATTTGAATAAAATGTAAATATGTTTTGAATATTCAAATATTTGAATTAATAAATATTTGTTGAAATATGTTCTTATACAGTTTTGTTTTTAAATATTTGAAGTATCCAAATTTCCTATTAATTTTGTTATTTTCAAAAATTACCTGTATCAAGTGGATTATTCAGTCAAATCAACAACATTTAAAATTTTTTTTATTCCCTTTTTTTTCTCTGCATTCCATCCCCTCCCCCAAATGATGCTAACAAAATCAAACTAAAAAAATATTAAAGCAGTTTAAATCTGCAGAAAAATGTTTTGGCTGAAGATATTTAAAATATTCAGTTCCTTACATTTGTAAAATCGGTCATTACTTGCTTTTGGCCCCATATGCCAGGCACCAAATATCAGTTTTTAACATATCACTCCTTGTACTTATAAGAAAATCATGATCTAGACATTGATTCCTATGTTTTTAGGCATACTATCTATTTTTAGACATTGAAAATCCTTAAAAAAAATGACACCTAAATGGGTTAAATGCAAAATTTAAATTCTTAAGGAATTTTTGACTGTTCACTACTGACTAGCATTTCTAGATCTAAATGCTTATTTTTTAATTAGAATATTGTAAGTTTCTTTTTAATCTTCCTCTTAAAAGTAACATTATAATACATTATAATAATTGAGTTGAAAATTATTCAGGGGGCTCAAAAACCATATACATCTACTTTACTGTATTGTGTGAGCTCAAAGTACTGCCAAGGAGACTGGGAACTTTCCAACACCACCTCATATCCAATAGTTACAATATTTCATGTTAAAAGCAAAAAAATATAAGCTTCAAGAGCTATTGAGAAATTTTTGTTATTGAGAGACATTTATATCTTTTTGCAGCCTGCAGATCAGAGTAAATCGGAAAAGCCATCAGTCGAGCGGTTAGCAGATTTCTCAAACGAACTCCCTCCTGCTCATCAAATGATCTTCACTCCTGATGGCACTAAATTCATTCTAGCCACAGATGTTGGCACATTGCAGATTCACAATTTCAAGCAAAATGAAGTGACATGTATTAATCCGGCTAAAGGTAATTTTTTGTATTTAAATTTTTGTCTTGTGTCTTCAATAGGGACTTTCTTTTTATTTTTGATTTATGCTACTTAACTGGTTGGTTGGGTGATTTTGTTTAGTAGTATACCAGTCTCTATGGTTTATATAGTAGCATACCAATCTCTATGGCTTATATAAGGCCAAAATATAAATGTTTTGTACATCGTTTTCTATGTTCAGGTATGTTTTTTAGATATATATAGTTTGTAGATCGCAAAATGTACTATGGGTAATTTTACTATAAAAATGTATTTTCATATTTTTTTTTAGTGTTACATTGATTGTCCTTTTACTATAAAAATGTGTTGTTGGTCATTTATTGTTTTTTTTTTTGGGGGGGGGGTCACTATTTGCTTGTAGCTGGGATTCCAATAGATGCTACCACCCTAGGTCTGGGTAGACCAGGGAACAACAACAGCAGTTAAGAGGTGGTTTCAAGCTCCTCAAAACCTCCAATCTCCCGATCGCTCGGACTTGTTGCTGGATATAGTTTATTGTCATATCTAGGACGACTGCTTACTTGGTGCTGGTTATATAAATATACGGACGACTTGAATGTTCTCATAAAAAGCAACAAAATAGGATGAAATCACATAGGTTAGAAGTAAAGAATATGTTTCCGATAAGATTTGAGTTTGTTTCACTTACTCTTTGGTGTTAGTCTTATCATGGCATTACTAATTCAGGATTTGAGTGTTTATGTATCTGTCTATTTATATATTTCTTATTAGTATAAAACTACATCTGGCAACAAGGTTTTGAGGAGCATGGTGCCATCTTTAAATTGTTGCTGTTCCCAGGTCCACCCTGACCTGGAGTGGTGCCACCCGTTAGGGCCCCAGCTATGGGTAAATAGTGAATGCCAAAAACAAAACGCTATGAAAATACAAAAATACCTTTAATACATTTTTATATAAAAAGAAATTACCAACAATTACCTATTTCTAGTGAAATTACCAATGATTACTTATTTGAAGTGAAATTACCAACAATACTTTTTATATACAGTGTAACCCGGATATAAGAGAGTTGCCGGGACCGGAGAAGAAGTCTCTTATATCCGGGTTTCTCTTATATCCCTGTTTGGCCTATTTTGTTTAGGTAAGTATGGCTTTAATTTGGGACCAGATAAAATCTCTCTTATATCTGGGTTTCTCTTAAATTGGGGTCTCTTATATCCGGGTTACACTGTAGTATATATTTAGTTGATGCCATAAAATTGTGCCCAAAATATTTAGATTTTGGCATTAAATAACCTGTAGAGGTTGATATACCACCAAACAAAATCAACCGTTACTAGAAACATTATTTCTAGTGGGCACATGGGCCTCAGTTGCTTTCCTTGATTTTGCTTTTCTTAAATGAAATTAATAAGAATAAATAAGAAATTTACTCTTATGTTTTGTGTATAAGACTGAATCTAGCAGATAGATATGCAGAAGTTTCAACAAAAGTTTCTTAAATTGGCAATACAAACCTTGCTCTGTCACGATGGCCTCCAAACAGGTAGCAGCATGTTTAGAAGTGGTTTCATTGATGAAAAAGGGATACAGGTTTAATTCCTGTCAGGAGGCACAATTTTTCTCTTGGAGGACTTCTCAATCTAGGGTGGTTGTTTATTCACTAAAAATCCCATTTATAGCATTAATAGTGTCCTGGGTATGACATTAAACTACATCTGTCAGCAAGGCCTCTGATTGGGAGATCGGAGGTTTTGAGGAGCAGGGAACCACCTCTTACCTGCTGTTGTTCCCAGATCTACCCTGACCTAGTGTGGTAGCACCTGTTAGGGTCCCAGCTATGGGCAAATAGTGAACCCTCAAACAAAAATCAACAGTACATTTTTTTATAATAAAATGAGCAACATTTTTTTTGGAGAATGACAATCAATGTAGCATTAAAAAAATATAAAAATAAATTTTATAGCAAAATTATCAATGATACATTTTATGATCTACGTACTTTATATCTAAAAAAACATAGCATTACTCTGAAAGTATAAAATTATGTACAAAGTATCTTTAGTTGAAAGCATAAAATTATTTACAAAATATTGAGATTTCAGTATTAAATAATCCATAGAGGTTGATATGTCGCTAAACAAAATCAACCAACCAACAATACATTTTATCTGTAGATGAAACCATAAAATTGTGTTCAAAATATTTGGATATTGGCATTAAATAACCCATAGAGGTGTTGATCTGCTGCCAAAGAAAATCAACCAAATATAGTACTATTTGGTGAAGACGTGAGAAGCATTTGGGTGTTTTTTTTTTTTTAGCAGCATATCAACACCTCTATGGGTTATTTAATGCTGAAATCTAAATATTTTGTACACGATTTTATTTTATTTATTTATATTTCAGATAATAGTTTTAGCGATGAAAGTCTTACTGATTAACCCATACCTAGAGAGAATAGGTGGATTCATACCTTTCCCAACAGTATTTGTGTATAACTGAATATAATGAACCTGATTGGAATTAGAACTTTGCTTTCTGATTAACCCTTCCGAGCCATTATCCATTACACCACTTCTCAGAAACTCTGTAGGATTAAAAACAAGACATACACACACACACACACACACACATATATATATATATATATATATATATATATATATATATAGAAAGAGAGAGAGAGAGAGAGAAATTCTAAGAAGATGCATACTAAAACCCTGCTTAAAGGTGAACCCATTGGTAATCCAAATGCTTTTTTGCCTCTTAAGCAGTGTTTTAGTATGTATCTTAGAATTTCTTGAATCTGATGCTTTCTCAAATATATTTCCTAAACACACACACACACAGAGGCTAGGATGGGGTCTCAAGCCTTGAAAGGCAACCTTCTGAGAGATCGTATCTCAATAAAAACTCTTGTACTTCAACTACCGTGAATGCCTGAGTTAGGTGTTAGGAGGAGCATTTGGCCTTATAAAACCTTGCCTCAAACGATTATAACAAGTCTTCTGTCAGGCAGGACCCACTTTGTTTTGTGCGAGATTAATCCCAGTCCTGCCTCAACAAAAAGAAAACACTGCAATGCATGCATGTATGTATGTCAATAAAAAAAAATCTTCCTGTTTGTATGCAAGAAAATCTTGATAAAAAACTGAAGCACCTTGTCAATTATTTTCAATAAAACATACCCTATGGGATTGCTGCTCAAATAGACACATTTTGACTTTCTCTTGGTGTGCATGTCTGTCTAATGAAATTTATAATTTTAAACTTTGAAAGTTGAATATTTGGTTTTAAGATAATGTTTTTTCTTTGTGTTTAGGAATTACAGATTCTATCCATTTACTCGAAGTCAGTTCTGACGGTCAATATGTGGCAACTGGTAATGGGAGTGGAGAGGTTCATGTTTTTGCTACAATGTCAGGGGAGGTAAGCACATCTATGTAACCTTATATTGAAGGGATTGACAGACTTTTTTTTTTTTCTCTCACTGGGATGGGGGGTGGTGTTTTCATTGTAGTTATCAAAAAAATTTGAATAATAAACCTACAAGAAACACTTGTTTTAGCATTGACAATTCTGGTCAGGTGAGGCGTAGGCCTGCTACTGGTAATATGTAACCTAGGGATGAGTGGTTGGCATCTAAACTAGCTCCCCCATTAGCTTTTCTGTTGCTGAGGATGAGAAATCAAGATCTATCAAAGAGTGGATGAGCTTATAGGAACCAATATATTTTACAGCAAAAAACCAAAAATTACCTCCACATCGGGATTGACTATTTCAAACTGTTCCTCAACAGCTTTCGTCAGCCTCAAAGTACTTTTCTCAGAGCACTTATTTATTCTTCAAAGCCAGTTTCTGGTAGGCACCTTGTTAATGGGAGTGGGTTTGTGTTAGCGATTGGTGGAGGCATAAGGTATCTTATCTCAGGGGAAGCGGTCTGGTTTGGAGTTTTATTATGGCTAGGATTTTTGTTTCAATTCCTACTATAAGGTGTTTCATATAAAGATCCCGGAGTGTGTTTTTCTGGGATTCACAGTAAATAGTTTTTGTACTACCAGGCGATGCAGGATTTAAGCTTAAGTCCGTTAAGGTTAATGTAAATTAATTGAGTTATATATTTATAGATTGTGGGTAATACCAGAGCACCCAGTGAAATAATTTGTGCTGTCCAACACACTTATATGCATACATATCTTCATATATACATATATGTGCGCATTTACGCCACCTTCACATATATGCACCTGTATTTTTATGGAATAACCCAAAACAAAACCTACCAAGTGCACAAGTTGTAGTTTGCCCACTGGTGTTATATAGGGAAGAGATTTGAAAATTTTAGAAATAAAAGACTGTCACTAAATCAATCAGTTATGTGTCACATGTGATACATACTTGGTTGATCATGTATTTTTCCCGCAGCAGATTGGCATTTCTTTTTGTGGTAGACTGGTTGCTGACCAAGGTTAAAGAAACCAGTCTGTCCTGCTACTGAACCCATAGCTGGGGACAGAAGAGATGGATTTATACCTTTTTCAAGGGTATTTGTGTGTAAGTGAATATAATAAAGTGGACTGGGATTCAAAATCAGCTATACTGAGTTCTCATTCCAAGCTAGTCTCCATTACATCACAATGAACATCATCACCAACTGCTCACTTTATTTTTCATGTTTTAACAAAAATATTTTTTTTGCTGAGCTTAGATTTTTATTAAGTTTAATGTAGTCATTAAAAAATCTTAAACAAGTTCTTTGTCAACTGGAAAAAGAATTAAAATATTCAGGTAAGTCACATTTATTTGGACATATATAGACCTACATATATATTTTTTTTTCATAAAGGTCTGTGGAGATGTTCCCTGTCTCGTCACTTTTTTGTGTATATATATATATATATATGTCTGGGTGCTTATGTATTATAACCTGATTGTGTTTGTGGTGTTTTACGCGTGAGTTTAGGACCCATTCACACACTTGGGATTAAAATGTATACATATATTGTAAGAGGACCAGATGACATATTAGCGTCTATTCTAACGTAATTTCAATGAAGAAATAAATTGAATAACATATGTATTTCTTCTTTTCTCATCAGTAATTTTATAGTTTTAAACTTAATAGTGATTAAATTTGGATTTTAAAATTGGCAGTTTTTAATTTTAATATCAAATTTTATCATATAATTTAATAATTATTGGATAGAATAAATTCTTTTTTAATATTACCTGTATTTTAAAGATCTGAATAGCTATTATAACATGATTTTGTTGTCAAGCTTTTTGAATTTTCCTATACTTGTATTTTGATTGGTCATTCTAGCTTTTGTAACAACGTTTTCCCCTTGCGAAGGATCATTAATTAATTTGAAACTTTTAAAACCATTTATTTTACATTCAACATAATCACTTGATAAGACACCAGGGGTGTTGAAACAAAATGGCTATTTTTGTAATGATTTTATAACATATTTATGTTATAAACTTTTTTTAAAATAAATGATTATATATATAAAATGTGTATATACAGTCCCTCCAAAAGTATTTGAACGGCAAAGCTAATTCTTGTAGAGGCCATACCACAAAATGCAAACCACTTATCAGCAGTAAGAATCAAAAGTCCAGATTGGAATTTGCAAGGGAGTACAGAGATGAGTGACGAAAGTTCTGAAAGAAAGTTTTATGGACGGATGAGATCAAGATTGATCTCTACCAAAGTGATGGAAATGCCAAAGTGCGGAGAAAGAAAGAATCCATACAAGCTCATCTGTGAAGGATGATGGTGGCAGCGTCTTGGTTTGGGCTTGCATGGCTGCTACTTGAACAGGCTTCTTCATATTTATTGATGATATAACTCCTGATGGTAGCAACAGAATGAATTCAGAAGACAACAGAAACATTTTGTCTGCCAATTTACAGAGAAAATGCATCCAAACCAATCAGGAGGAACTTTTATCATGCAGCAGGGAAATAACCCAAAACATACTGCCAACACAACAAAGGACTTCATCAGGGGAAAAAAGTGTAGAGTTTTAGACTGGCCAAGTCAATCACCGGACCTTAACCCAAAAGAATATGCATTTCATCTTCTGAAGAGCAGACTGAAGGAAGAAATCCTGTAAAACAAACAAGAACTGAAAGAGACTTTGTTAAAAGTCTGGAAAAGGATCACAAATGAAGAATGCAACAGTTTCGTAACATCAGTGGGTCACAGGATTAATGCAGTTATTGCTAGCAATTGTTATTCAAGCAAATGTTAAATGTCATTTACTTTTCTGTTCCTTTACACTTGCTCGCCTAAAAATGGGGTGATCTGATACAAAAGGTGTTATGTCCTAAGTTGTTTAATAGATCTAAATGTATATACCAGGAAATAAGAACTGAAATTCTGAACATGTCTCATATCCATCTTGTGATCTTAAACCCAAATTTCTTCATTGAATGACAAAAGCAAAGGAAGTGACCCAATACTTTTGGAGGGGAACTCTCTGTGTGTGCACACACATATATAAGGTTGGTGCAAAAATAATGTCGTTTTCTCATATGTTATATATCTCATATTCTCATATGTTATATATCTATAAAAGCCAGTTTGTGTGTGTAACGAATGCACCGCCACAATTTTCGATGGATTTGCACCAAAATTTACATGCGCATACTCCAAGTTAGTGGAAAGGCCAAGACCGACTTTGCATTTCCCAACTCCTATCGATAGTGGAAATAATCAATTTTTTTCATGCTTCTACAGCAGTTTTCATGTACTTTGTGGCCATTTTCTATTGGTCAGAGTGAGAGCCTATAGCTGGCTGCCATGAATAGGCAGGAAGATTCTATTTTGTCAGCGTCTGAGCCAACAGCTGACTGACACGAATGTTAACGAGCATGCTAACATGCAGAAAAAATTGATAGCTGCATTCGCCACAAGTGGGAAAAATTTAAATCTGCATGGCACTTTACTCCAATTGGCTCATTTGTTTGCTTAAACTCAACGTTGATTCTGATTCCACAGAACTGGGTTGGGTGTGAAAAAGTATTTGTTGTTAACATTCTTTTTTCATTCGATTTTTTTCCAGTTACGAGTCCTTTTTTAAAGCTGATCGTTTTGTGTTCATTTTGCTTAGTTCTTTTTTCGTAACAGATTTAATGTTTAGTATAGAGCTTAGAAAAAATTTGCATTTGTGATCGTCAGGCAAACTGACTTTTTTTAAAAAAATTTTGGGTTTATGTAGATTGCGTGTATTGGTGTTATTATGGAAGTGCAGGGGGAATCGTTGTCATTATGTCACTCATGCTAACGCAAACATAGATGCCTGTCTCTACACCCGATGAGGTATGCAGACACACATACCCACTCGCTCGTCCGCCGGGGCTCATACAGACATAAACATCTGTGGACAGTATGGGATTTGACATATGTATGTATATGTGTGCTGTTGTCTATAGACATACGCATTTGTATGTTGAAATTCAAAGATTGGAGGTGTAGCAAACATTTCTCGTGAATGTCTACATGTTAGCAATCAGAGCATTTTTCTATTTTTTTGCTGAATAATATTTCCTCACATGCACATATATACGTGTGGTGGGGTGTGTGTAAAATTATGATAGGTAAAAATTGCTATTATTTTTAATTTTTTAAGGTTTATTTGTTATTATTTTAAAGCTGGTTATTTGCTTGTTTTTGATGACTGTGTATATGTAACTGGTAGAAATTGCAGTTTGTAATCCTTATTGGTTGTTTTTATGGTGGTATTAAATATGCTGGTGGGGGTAGTTTACATTAATAATTATAGCGGGTTTATATAATAATAGTACTGTGATGTGATAGTAATGTTGTAGGGGGTTGGTGGCAATGATAATATAAGTATCTAATAGTTATTGTAAATTGGTAGAAGTGATTAGTAATGGTGGTGGGAGAATGATAAAAACAATAACTATAATTATTGTGGTGGTAGCTTGAACTAAAAAGTGATTGTTGGTGTTTTATTTTATTTAATTTATTTATTTTGGTATCCTGATAATAGGTATTTATTCTCATGCCTACATTTGGAAATAATTATATATATATATATATATATATATGTATGTATGAGAGTAATGCTCACACACATACAGAGTGTGATGGGTAAATTGTCTCCATATTATATTTTTAATTTTGTGCATGCAGGTTGTTTGTTGATTTTGTTGACTGCACATTAGACTTAGTTTGGCGCTGTCTGTGAGAAAAAGAAAACCATAATGCAATTCACTCTGCCTGAAAGTTGGAAATGGCATTCTGTACTGCTTGGCATTCACATAGGAAGCTCTAATATGACCATTTCAGAATGTTTGGGTGTCAATCTGAGGACAGTGAAGAGGATTCAGAAAAGGTTGAATGAGTCTGCTTGTGATTACGAATGTATGCCGGCCCAGAAAACTCATTCTGATAAGAAAAGAACTCCCAAAGTTGTTGGTGAAGGCTTCAGACTTAACATGGAGGCCTATGTCGAGTGCCTTGAGGATGTAGTTCTGCCCTTAGTCAAGAGGGTGGCTATTGGAAGAACCTATGTCTGGCAACAGGACTCTGCACCATGACACACAAGCAAGAGAACCCGGTAATAGCTGTCATTTCTGCAACTACATCACCCCTTACATCTAGACACGTAACTCCCCAGACTGCAACTCCCTTGATTATTATGAGCCAATTTCGATTTTATTGAAGAAATTTACGCTTTAGTATTTCAAGATATTTTTGTGTAAATTTGGTAAATATATCTGTTAAAATGCGATGTTAGTGTTATTTCCATTTTTGCATAATTTCGATGACAATTTATCCATCGCACCCTGTATATCATCTGTTGAAAATAAACAATTATTTTTTATGTTCAATACTTTTATTAAATTTTTTATTAATAAAGGGTGTTCCAATAATTTGGACCGATCTTTCCATGATTGAAATTGCCAAAGACTTAAGTTGTTAAATCTGAAAATAACCCAAAAAATCATTAGACACTTAAACTTAATTCACGCTTAAAATCAGTCTGTTATTGGAACACAAACACAGGTAGCAAGTTTGTTTCCTGCAACTGGAGTTTAATGCTAATGCTATTAATGGGTATACATGTAAATTTTATCTGCAGTTATTATATTTACTTATCTGTTTGTAGTTATTGATCATTTTTCTTCTTCTTTACAGCATGTGACAACGGTGCCAGTACGTAAATATCTACCCACAGCAATAAGCTTTCATCCAAATAAACCAGTGTTATTCCTTGCTTACAGTGATCTGGAGGTAAATAATATTAGTATTTAATTGCACTGTTTGCTTACTAATTTACTAATCACTTTGTTTCTTCCTAATTTATGACTTCATAATAGATCCTTTGACATTTAACAACATTTGAGCCAGTATTATTCCCACTGGTGGCTTCAGCTGGGTATCAAGTGGCAGTAAGTCCCCCCCCCTTTCCTCTGCCAATTTTGTTAATACTGTTATTATTAAATTCTTTCTTAGATTTTTTTTTTTTTTTTTTTCCAATTTACCATAATGAGTTCTCTCGGAGAGGGAACTTCAGGTGTGCCTCTTATAGGCAGACTTAAGGAGAGAGTAATAAAAAAGATATCTTGTCATCTATTCCATGATTATTATTACCTTCACTGCCTCTTCTTCTATGTGTTGTCTCCCTTCATTTGCCTATTTTTTGGGGGTGAAATGATTTATAAAAAAAAATGAGTAGAAGTGAATCTGATGAGAAGGAATATATATCTTGTTGGGATATTATTAGCACTTCTACTTGAAATTTTCTAGAGACTTTCACTTTGCATAGGTTTAATTGTAAAAAGAGTTTGTTATAAGAATTAGACATTTTTGTTGTATTTAGTTTTTCACTTTTGTAGGATTTCATTTTACTTTTTCTTAGGAACAATGTTTAACACACACACACACACATATCTATATCTATATATATATATATATATATATATATATATATATATATATATATATATATATAGGATTAATGCAAATAAAATTTGCCACTGAGGGGATTGATGTTATATTTAGTGTCTCAACTTTTTGTAATTGTTCTGTCCACTCATCAGTAGGTATTGGCAATTGACTGCAGATTTTTTTATTTTTTTTTTTAAAAAGAAAAAAAAAAGCTAATAGTTAAATTATGCACTAGTTGTTGGTGTTATGTTGTTTTTTTTTTTTTTTTTGTTTTTTTTTTATTTAAATATAGACCAGCCCTCGGATATACCCTATTTCCAGTTTTGTTGTCACATAATCTTCAAAAAAAAATCACTGATTCATTCCTTTACCCCTCATTTCCCTTTGGTTAAAGTGGATGTTGCTTAGAAGGCCAAATTTGAAAAGGAACCATCTGCTGGTCCATTAAGTAGAAACACTTGAGAGCGAGAGAAAACCTTTTCTTCTCTTTCTATGTGGGTTTTCATAATATCACACTGTTGATGTTTTATTGAATTCTTTTTCTTTTCCCACTTTCAGATTCATGAATACTGTTACACCAAGAATGATTACACAATGTGGTCAAAACAGGGTCGCAGGAATTTCCATCCACAGTGGCTTCAAAGAAACAGCAAAATAACAGATTTGATGTACAACCCAAACAATGAAAACCAATTGATTATTTATGACGAAAAGATGATTTGTGTCCTCGACAAAACACATGTAAGTTTCATTATCCTTTTTGATGCATTTGTTGTCTGTTTAAGGTGGAGACAACTTCTTTCTCGCTTTCTCAATAATGATTTTTCTCTCCTCATATTCTCTAGCACTCAGTAACCCCTTGTGTCTTAGTGGCTTTATTCCCTTGCTTGGTGTGAAATGATTTAAAAAAAAAACAATGTGCCATGCCTCTTCAGGACGTTGACGATCATGACTCCACAATTTCTTGTCCTTTGTAGCTCTTAATAAATTTTGTCTTTTTTGTTATCTCTCCTAAACCTTGTTCAGCTATACACAACCCCCTTTGGGTAGGTTACGTGTTGTTTTTCTCTGTGCCTTTTGCCTTCAATACGTCCTGTGAATATAAAATTTTCCCCAACTTCACATATACACGTATGGGAATGACAAAATGAAAAATGTTCTGTGTCACATGTTTCAGTCCTCAAAAAGGACTTTGTCAGGAATTATATACATGTGGGGGGGGGGCAAATATAAATGTAAATGTGGGTTTATAATTTATGCTTATATTTACCTTTTTTTTTTTTTCTTCTTTTATTTTTGCTTGTATTTAATTAAGAATATTTATGTGTGAAAATATTTAGTTTTTTCTTAGTACAGTGTAACTCGGATATAAGAGAGTTGTCGGGACCGGAGAAGAAGTCTCTTATATCCGGGTTTGGTCTATTTTGTTTACATTAACACAGGCTCTAATTTGGGACCAGAGAAAATCTCTCTTATATCCGGGTTACACTGTAATTGTTAATTTTATGTCAAGATATGTCACTGGTGGACATTTAAACTAAATGTCAGAATCAGAAGTGTATTAAATATTATGGAAATATCCAAATACACCTTTTTCTCCACTGCAGACAGGCACAGACAGATATGAACAGAATGACATGGATAGATGGATATAAATTTAAAATATATTTATTTTATTTAATCATTTCACCAGGAAAGACAAGTAGTATAGAAATCAGAAATTGTTCAAGAGGCAAAATAAAATAGGGTAAAAGATATCCAACTTACAGATTCTAATGCAGTAAACTTGCTCTTGCTCACAAACCAAAAAGCTTTTATTGAGGAGGTAAATTTCGCGATTGGTTGTGATATTTGCGCGGATTCAAAAAAAAAAATGATACGCGAGGTATGCTTAAGGCAGCAATTATCTTGGATTTATTTTTTCTTTTTTCTTTGGCAAACTGTGCACAGGACACAACCTCTTTTTTGAGGTTAGTGATTTTCTTGTTTGCCACGGCAAACTATTTAAAATGAATTGTAACTACCAAACTGCCTCTTCAACTATTGCAAAAAGGAAAAAAAAAATATCTGTCTATATTTCTGAGATGAGATATTCTAATTATTTACACTATTTGCATTGTTCGTTTGTTGTCCTCATCTTTGTTGCCATATTCACCTTTCAGCTGTTGCATGCTCTGGCCTTCTTCAGAAGACTGGAATTTTGAACTATTTCATCCACTGGGGTAGATTGTTCTAGTTCTAAGTGCCATGCCTCTTCTGGATGTCTCAGTATCAGTTATCTCCCTTTTAACTTGACTCTCCAAGCTTTTGTTCATCTCTGCTGTAGCCAGGTATTGAGCTCACAACTATTTGGATCAAGTCACTGGATTCAACCAACACTTTTAGCCAGGTGTCCTTGAGGACATCAGTGTATGAATTTTTGGGACTTTCAGTAATCATTTTTTACCAGAGCTCATATTAACAATTTTGTTGTTGATATTGTTTTTTTCTAGCACTCCATATTACTGGCTCCCATATTCATTTCTATGCTTAGGAGATTTTTGTGGTCTTGCATATAGAAAAAACAGGCATAGCTGACCACATATGGAGGGAAAGGAGAGATCACTACCTCCTGTGGAATGAGGTTGAAATAACAGACAGAGAACATCACTGGAAAATACAAAAACTTAAGGAATCAGCACATATGTTAAATAGTAGGATTTGTATTTGAAAAAGTCACTGTTATCTAAAAAAAAAAAAAATTGCAGAACAAGATAAAAGTATTGATTCAAAAATGTTTCCATTTCAAATAATGAAAAGATTTGATAAGCTGTAAAAAAATATTCTATGAATGAATCAATTAATCATGCTATACTCATTCAACACTACATTCCTTAGTTCTGCTAATCCAGATCTTAACAGCTAGGACCTGCCATGCCATATACACAGGATCAACTCATTCTCATTCCCTTCATATTCCATTGATAAGGAAGAAGTTCCACTCTGAGAGATTCTTTCCCAGAATTGTTACTTTGTGGAACAGATTCCTGAAAAAAATGCTTCCCTGATCACTCTGATCTTAACCTCTTCAAGGTTAGAATCAACCATTATCTATCCTACGTATCTTCATAATATGTACTTTGTCAGAGTGTGCAGGTGATTTAATGGATAGCTGCTCAGAATGAGAAATTGGAGATATATGTTTGAATTCCAGACGAGTTTGCTACATTCATGCACCCAAGCATGAAACTGACCCTTGTTTGTCTGTAAGCCTTAGCATAAAGCCAACACTTTTTTATTTGTAGATCCGAGCATAAAGCTGACCTTTTTATCTGTAAGCACAAGGATAAAACTGAGCCTTGTTTATCTGTAGACCAGAGCTTTATGCCAACCCTTGTTTATATATAATAAAAAAGTGATTTCTATATAAAATAACCCTGTAAGGTTGATGTAAAATTCACCACTACAGGTGAGGTTGGACTGTGTTGATGAATATTGAGTGTTTGACAATCAGGTGAGGTGTATTGTATATAATTCTTTTTTTTCAAACTATGACACAATTATAATAGTTGTTTATTTCATCAATCAATCTTAAAATAGCACTAATTGTTAACTGGTGAAAAGGTTGCCTCACTAGTTTTGTGTTTTCTATGAAATTTTTGTTTTTTTGATTTACTTTTTTTTCTGTTTAATTGAATTATCTTAATTTTTTCCTTTTTTTTTTTTTTTTTTTTTTTTTTTTTTTAATATGCAGCCCTTCCCAGATCGAAGTATCAAATACAAGAGATTTGGAGCTCAGGGGCCACAGAGTGAGTTACATGCCTTTCATATCACTGGAAAATTCAAGGTGAGATAAAAATCTTTCTAATGAATAATAATAATATTTTTCATGACTGCAAGCATATTTGGTGGATAAATGGGTTTGGGTAAACATCAAACAATAATATCAATGAGCCTGGAATTTTTGAGAGACTTTAATATGCACATACTAACAAATTTTAGAGACTTCACCAAAATCCGTGTAAAGTACAACCAACATGAAAGAACTCTTTCATGACATTAGTCCACATAATATCTTACAATTTCTTAACGAAATTAAATCATATTCCAAAATATAACTTCAACAAAACTACAACATAAAACATGCATCACTGCTATGAGGAATTATGTCCACATAACATGTGTATGTACAAAAGCTAAGTATTATCTACCATGTACTTGGCTATGAAAGCAGAATAGTATATCAAATTTTTATTACTTCCAAGAATATTAAATTTTGGATTCAATGACCTGTAAGGTGTTGATATGCTGAAAAACAGATAATCAATAAATTTTTTGCACACAATTTTATTGTCTTTCCTTTTTCATTTCTGTTTTAGTTCATTCTTGGACTGAAGGCACTGAGTGATGGACAGCTTGTTCTTGTGGAAAGGACACCAAAAGCAATAAAGGATGATTTACCACCCGTATTGAAGATGAAAAAATTTGGGTCATCTTAAAAAAAAAAAAATAAATAAATAAAATATTCGGGCAGGTACGAAATTGAGAAATGCAAATAAATTTATTTTTTATTCTTTTATAAATTTTTGTTTTTATTTTTCTGCATCAAACTCTTCGCTGCATATATATATATATATTTAATATACAAGTTTAAACTGTTCATTGTTGATAATTATTGTTTACCCAACTTTTGTTGTCTCTGTAAAACAAACTTGAGTCACACTGTTTGGTCATTTATTAGATCATTGCAAAAAGTTTGTGCCCAATTAGAATGTTAGGATGATGCTTTAACCACGGGCTAACTCTGCACTGGTCTCTGCTCACGTTGTGTTGATCTCAGAACAGTGGAAGATCAAATGTCATCCTAGTGGTAGCACTGATTCAAGTTATGGTGGATGCTATATTAAGGAAGAAAAATATCTTCATGACAAAAAATAGAATGAGAGATTTGTGAGGTTAATGTTCAGTTGGTTTATATAGCTCTTGGGACAACAAAAATTAACCCTTCCTGCATCAATCTCTAGAGTGACACTGGGCCTTGTCTAGACTTCTGGAAGGCTGGGTTCAAAGTCTTGGAATCAGGAATTCTGGTGGCAACTGATGAGGATTCCAAAGGCACTCAATGCGGTTTCTCAGCCCAAGTCTTTGAGCTCCCCAAAAATCATCTGCTTATATACACTTCGACCTCAAACTGGCATGGAGTTCTTGGAATTCACTGATTTTTTTAATTTTCACATTAATTCTAATAAGAACTTTCTTTGTTCCTTATTTCTGCTTTTGTAATCAAATTTTCAAATTTGGAGAATTATCCACCTACCTTAGGAAAAGTTACAGGGATAGTGCCTCCTCTAACTCCCACCTGCTTCACTTCACATCTCATACCACTACTCCATACAGGCGGTGTGAAATTCTCCTTCTTCCTCTTCCCCTCCTAGCATTCAACCTCAGCCTATTTCCCAGGTCATGCATAACTGTTTTTGTGACAAATCTAATTTTTAAAGTGTGTAGGTGGAAGGGTGGTGTTTTATTTTAGTCATTAATATTAATTCTCTGAGTTTTTTCTATTTTCCTGGAGTTATCTTTGTCCAGCAAAAATGTATACTAGACCACTGATGACAGAATTTGTTTTTATAACTCCAGCCTTAATTGTATAGTACATCTGACCTGTTAAGAAAAATCGCTCTTATTTAACCTGAGTGAGAGAGAAAATTATTTCCCAATTTGTTTTCGTCAATGAGAGTACATTTGTTTACCTAAATTCTCAACAAAGAGACTCTTTCCATACTTGGGTTGGTTGCCATCTCAGTGAAAACATAGGCCAGATCACCTGCCTATTATGACGGATCGATTTTAATAATCTTAACCTCATTTCTCAATTCATTTTCACTAACAAAAATATAATTCTCTGCTTTTCTGTTCCCCAGTGATATTCTCAAGAAAGAGATAAAATTATTCTCTAAATCTGTTTTTATCCGTCTGTCAGACTCTCAACAGATAAGAAAAATAATCTTTAGGAGAGACGAAATCCAGACGGTCCCATTTTCACCAAGGAAAATGTGTCTTCACTCTCTTTCTTTCTCTAAGCTTATATTCCATTTTGGGCTTAATGCTTTTCTGCTCAGAATCAATGTTTAAGCACTTCACAGCCTCAGTATCACAAGAAAATTAAAATCATGATTTATGTCCTCACAAAAAAAATTAATTAGTCAAGCACATAATCTCCATTGTTTTTTAACAACTCTCTTCCATCGTTCTACAAACTTGTTGATGCCATTTTCTTAGAAACTTTGTGTTTTTTTTTTGTTGGAAGAATATTGAGATAGCTTTGGACTGACTGTACATAGTCAAATTTTTTGTCATATAATTTCTGCAGAGACTGGAACAAATGAAATCTGAAGAAGCCAAGTGGATTCTTCACGGATTGATTAATTTGTTTTTTACGGTTTATCAACCTTTTGCAGGTTATTTAAAGTCAGAAAATATATTTATGGTGTAAGGACTTTTTGAAGATAATGATTTACTAATGCAAGTCCTACCAATTAACCATAGCTGGGGGGGGGATTTGTGGAGCCAGACCCTTTCCCAAGAGTATTTGTACATAAGTGAATATAACAAACCTAACTGGAATTGAAACTCAACTCTCAAATTGCCAATTCTGAGCCGTTATTCATTACACCACCTGCACATGCAAGCTTCCCAAAGGGTCACCCATATAGATACTGACCAGGCTTGATGTTCCCTAACTTCAGCAGCGATCATATGGGAACCAAAGCTTCAATGTGGTATGGACATAAGCGATGGTGGGTGCAAGTGGGTTTCTATATTCAACTATTTTAACTTCTGTAAAGTCTGTTTTATAACATGTGGTCTTGCATTGTCATCGTTGAAAATAAACACTATGGAGTGGTCACTAGGAAATGACGCCATGACCTTTCCAAAGAAGTCATGGCAATTCATTAAAAAAAAAAAAATATTGGAGAAGGACTATTTTGAATTCGAAACTGTGGAGAAGAAAATGGAAAACCACTCCACTACATTCCCCAAGAATTTATCGTAACTCACAGATCATAAAAGGTATATTTTTTCAAATCATCATCGCCAATGTCCTGGAGGAATGAATACTGTTTTGGAATGATAAATTCGGGTGCGCGAGTTCGAATTTAAGTCGGTTTTCTTACAAAATTACTGTTTTACAAAGACCCGTAGGAAAGCTATGAATCCATCTCTCAGCTATGGATTATATCAGGTGTGGGCAAACTTACTTAATGTAAAAGCCGCATAAAGTTTAAATGTTTGAGACATGAACAAAATTTGTGTGTGTGACACATGGATGAAGACACAAAGATTTGCCTCCTTTAACGGTGAATGCAAAATCTTCCTCCATCTTTGGCTTAAAATTTCTGTTTTCATTTTCATGTCTTCGATTCTTACAATTTAAGAAGGCCATCTTCCTTCACAAAATTTTCACAGACACTTTTAAATAAAACTTGTATCCAAAGTGCGCCCAGTAGCTCTGCACAGTTCAATGTCTTGTGTTACACTGCATTAATGTACAGGACGTGAGTGCGGTCCCCTTTAGTCTTCTTACTCTTCTTGACTTGAGTCTTCTGACATTCCTCTGAAATCCTTGCTGACTGGAAATTTCTTTAAACCCACCATTCCTTCACTCAGCACTAAATAACAATGCTTCACTCAGATCTAGCATTAAAATTAGGATTTAAATTCCCAAATATTTTTTACTAACCATGAACATTAATTTACGCTTTAAACCCAATGGGATCTCAATTCATCATACCCAGTAAATAATTATAGAGGTTGAAAATTTTATTTACATTTTTTTTAAAGAATTCTGATGAAAAAAGGAGCTCAGCCAACATATTTCCACTCTAGCCGTATTTTAAAAGTCAACAACCGCATGTGGCTTGCGAGCCGCGAGTTGGCTACCCAGTATGAATAGAGGGCTTGTATCTGGGAAAATGAATGTTATTCTAAAAAAATTGTTATTGCGCAAAAAAAAAAAAAAAAAAAAAAAAAAAAATGAATTATTCTTACAATACAAAAGATATTTCGGTTTGAAATAACCCACAAAGGATTGATAAACCATTAAACAAAAAAAAACAAATCAAATACATACAGAAAAGAATAAAGATGAAACATTTAAAAGAATTTTAAAGTGGACATTTTTCAGGGGAGTTAATTTCGTAATTTATCAGAGAGTTGTCTCCACTTAGAATATCTATACTTTTTCTTGAGAGGGTTCTTTTTTTTTTTTTTACCGTATTAAGTTAAGCTTAGTATCGGACTGGAGTTCCCAACTTTTTTTGCGTCATCGCATACTTTTACTTGGAAAAATGTTCCATTACTAAACTGCATAATAAATATTCAAAAACATATATTGATGGGTAAATTTTGTTTTGACTGTCACTTTTCCTGCCTTGAAAAATTCGAGATGGCCAATGTGATAAAAAAAAATTTAAAGACAATTTTATATTAAATAAAATTTATCCTGAGGTCACTTAATTTTACTGGTAACGTTTTTCTTGGACTTCCCTTATCTTTATTCGAAAAAATGTTACTTCCTCTATTTGAATGATAATTATTATCATTCCAATAGAGGAAGTAACATTTTACAAAACGAGAAAATACCAAAATATTCCTTGTTTGCGTGGATATACCCTATCTTGGAATGTGATCCAGTTATTCTCATAAAGCCTCCTGTTTTTTTTTGTTTTTTTTTATGTACAGGTTCTTTGTATAGTTGAATATATTTTCAGACAGCATATGCTGAAATACCTTTTTAATACTGAAAGTCCTATATCGTCCACCAAAATTTTCAATCTCCCACGATTTTCTGTTCAGTTGTTCCTTGCTTATCGGTATGCGATATCGCCTAGATTGGGAAACCTTGGTAGGACAAAGCCATAAGTATTGGTCACTAAGTGACGCTCGTGCTTACTAAAGTAGATGATCAGAAAGATTAGCTTGCTAACCATAATACTGCGATAATACTCTCATAGTATTATATTTTATATTGACTAAACTTGTTCAGAATTTACAAGAAAGTGGTAGCAGTTCCTTTCACCTGGAGATAGGTATTCAAAGTTTTTGGAAAAGTGTCTTAATTTTTAGTACTTCAGACGTTATTTTTAATGGATGCGCTTATTTAAGTAGACGTTCCGCCTGTTTAAACCGTGTTTATTTCGTCTACCGGTCTTCTTACTCGAGAAAACCTAATAGAGAAATTGTGCCCTCCGGTAGGATTTGAACCTGGGTCTCTCTTTGCAGAGAAATCATCATCTGATCCGGCGTGATTTGACCACTCGGCTACGCAGAAGTTTACAATCAAGCAAGATTGATTTTTAAACGCTGTTTAAAATAAACGGAACGTCTACTCAAACACTGATATCCACCAAAAATAACGTTTGAAATAATAAAAAAAAGTCGGATAAAAAAATAAAAGCCGTTAATTCTGTAGAAAGTACTTTGTTTACGTTTCGCATACGAAACTGAGCTATGACTTTTGAGAAAATCTGAACTAGTGAATATCTTTAAAGGAAAAATAGAACTTTGCTTCTGTCGGGATACTAGTTAGCACCAGGAGTTATTGTAACATTGTGGGTGTAGAATAAAGGAGAGTAATTTAATGTTCAGGATTAGAAGAAAAAAATCTTATCTAAACAGTAAACAGTGACACTAGTTGTGGGGAAATATATTGTATTTCTGCAATACAATATATTTGACGGAGTCAGTTGACAATGACATGTCCTGCAAGAAAAAAGTAAAAGAACTAGGCTGTGGCAGGGTCTTTTCATTGGTCCATAAATTGACTAATCATCAAGTAGCAAGAACGTAAAATTTCCTAAAAAAAAAAAAAATAGATTTCTTTCCTCCATAATTCTTTAATGATGCTTTTGTCTTGGTAGCAAACACATGACCCTTTTTTAATTTAAAATGCAGGAATGGGAAAGTTCTCTCATTCAATGTGATCAGCAACATGAAAATGTTGCCGACAATAAAAATTTGGTCAATACAGATCCCACGGATTTCGCCATTTATTGTTAAAAGCAATTCTTCCGCCTGGTGAGAAGATGGCTTTTGATTTTCAGTGAGAAATCGAAACACTGCGACTTTGGAGTATTGGCCTGAATACAACTGATATAGCCCACTCAGGGCTGGATTTAGGCCTTAAGAAGACCATGACCGAATTTGGGCTCCCCTTCATTACGTATGTTCATTCCCACCAAAAATCATTTCACAACAAACAAAGCAAAACAGCTACTAAGGCACAAGGAGTCACCGAGTGTTAGAGAATATGAGACCCCCCCACAAAAAAAAAAATACGATTATGGAGTGAGAACAATAAAAGAACAGGAATTAAGAAGACAGAAGATAGCGGTTGACATTACATTTAACTTTTTGAAGTGCAAAGTGGCTGGGAAGCAAGAAGCCGCGAGGGTCGTCCCCTAGCGTGAAGGGCGATAGAAGAAACTGCTAGCATAGAACTTATGGTTACATCTAGTCATTTCAACTGTAAAATTGACGTTAATCTACGACTGTGCTTAAATTCAAAGAGTCTAGGTACCAAAGAGGAAAGTTCATCAGGACAATCCTCTTTGTTACGGTATATCTGACAAGAGGCAATTGACGGTCATAAGTCCCTCAAAAAAAAAAAAAAAAAAAAAAAAAAGCAGAAAGAAGATGGATGTGACGAAGTCTTTTCAGTGATCTCTGAATTGTCAGCAACGAGTAAAAGGCGATATTTTCTGGAAAAAAAGTTCCTTCCTACCTTCCAAATTCTTTAGTGAGAATTTTGTCTTGGTAGAGAGCAGATTGTCTAAAAAAAAGGGCTGGAATAGGAAAGTACTCTCACTCAATGCACCCTCTCCGTCTCTGGTCGTGAAAACCGCGTCTGATGTTACTCGCTAAATTTCTAGCATGATTTTGGGAAAACAGCTTTGAAGAGAACAAGAGGTAAAGACAAACCACGCGAGCCGGGACACAGTAAATAAAACCGAACCACTTTTATAACACACTCACAAAAAAACCCCTCGAAAACGAGAAAGGAAAGCTCAGACTGGTAGCTGATCTCAAAAGTGACCTAAAATTTCCTGTTAACGGGGACAAGGAATAGCTTGTCAATTTTAACGCTTCCAAAGAAAAACTGCTCTCTATTAATTATTTGAGAGACGCCTTTCTGCTAATATCTACGAGAGTGACCCGTTGCGTCTTCTCGGGCTAACATTATAATATTGAATCAATTGTTAGATCTGCTGCTAGGAATGCATGTTCACTGCGCCAGTCTAGGCAATTTTTCTCGCCAGAACTTATCTTAGATATTTATAAGTCTACCATTCGTCCATACATTGAATATTGCTGTCACATTTGGTCTGGCGCTTCTGCTATGTATTTAGAGATTCTTAATAAAATCCAAAGAATCTGCAATGTTATTGGTCCTGACTTGGCTTTAGTCACTTACCCACAACCGTAATATAGCTTCCCTGTGCCCGTTCTCTAAATACTTTTATGTTCGCTATGGTTCCTAGGTTTTAAGCGCAGTACTAGATTGGCGGCAAGGTCTCATCATTCTACACTTGAATTGTCTAGATATCACCGTAATTTATTTGCTACCAGTTTCGTTTCTCATATTTCTTGCCTGTGGAACTCTCTTCTGTCTTCTTGCTTTCCAGCCAACTTTGATCTTCAAAAAATTCAATACAATTATCAATCATTAGCTACTGTCTTCTTGGTTCTTCTTCTTTTATTGTTCTCGTTTCTTATGTTTTTCACACTCAATAACCCATTGTATTTTAGTAGCTTTATTGCGTTGCTTGGGGTGAAATGATAAAAAAAGAAAAGAAAAAAAGATGCGGTTGATGTCAAAATTTGAGTCTTTTGACAGGACAGTAAAATATATCTTGCTTGTGAAAGTTGCATTTTGCGACGTCTTCTAGTCCAAGCGAACTGGTAAAAAAGAAGAGTCTCGTGACGAAAAGACAGGAGATAGAAAAAAAAAAAAAAAAAAAGGCAGAGGTGAGATCATTATTCCTTTATATAAATCCCCGCGAGCGATTTTTATTGGCCCTGCGGTAGCCTAACATCATGTCTATTTTGGGCGGGGCAGAGAGATTTTAACTTACGCCTGGCTCAACTGTTTCGAAAAATTGCCTTTATTGAAGCAACGAAGCCCGAGGCAAGCGGTAGAATAATGGATAGCGACTCGGATTGAGGAATCGGAGAGCCGAGTTGGAATTCCATTCGAATCCATTACATTCACTTACGTGTTAAATGTATGAATCCTCTTCTTCTCCACCCGCAGCTATGGGTAAATAGCAGGACAGACCGGGTTCTACACCACAGAAAGAAATGGCAGCCTACCGCCTCGTCAGTCATGTATCGAAAGATACCTGACCGTCTAAGCGTGTATCACGTATGGCATATAACTGACTGTCCGGCTCTGGAATACTGAACAGAACAATATTCGCCAATCTCTTTTACTCCCAGTAGCCCCCCTGGCATCTTAGTGGCAATATCGCCTTGCTTGGGGTGAACTGATTAAAAAAAAAAAACCAAAACGCAAAAGATACCCAACGAAGACCGGGGAGAAGACAATCGAAACATTATAATAAAAACATGCCGAGGAATATATTAACAACAATAAAAAAAAAAAAAAAATTTTTCTTTTACTATTACTACTACAACAACCCAGAAAGACCCATAAAACCTCTTCATAATACATCAGTCTTGAAAAGTCCCCATAACGTAACTTAATACCTGACTAGAAATACGGTGTATCAAATTAAATAAAAACACCAACTTTTTACCGGATGAGCCTTAATACTTATCTGTTCTCTTTGGGCTTAACAAAAAGTAAACTGATAACTTGGACGACGACATGCAGCACAAAGTCACGTAGTTCCAAAAGGTCAAGGGGGCTTTGTGTTGGGTTCGAACGTGCAGTAGCTATGGTTATCGCCAACAAACACTGTTGTTATTGGTGTCAAAAGCAAATTAGCCACACCCGCCAGCTTGCTCAGGATTGTATTCAGTCTGGTATTTCAGTCATTCCTCGATGAACGAGGCAGAGAGAATTTTTTTTTCCTTTGTTAGCGACACCAGATGCACTCATATACAACAGAGCAACATTATAATTTTTGCATTATTATTCGAGTTGCCAGGCAGTTTAGAGAAAAAAAACAAACACCCCCACCAAAAAAGAAAATTAACAAAAAAAAAAAAAACCCATTTATAAATTAATTGACTTAAATATGTTTTTTTTTTCACTACACAATTAATTTATATCTATAAGAACACCGGATTATATATCTTACTGTTCTTTCTTTATATATATATATATATATATATATATATATATATATATATATATATATATATATATATATATATATATATATATATATATATATATATATATACACACACACACACACACACACACACACACACTACAGTTCAAAAGTTTGAAGGCATAGCAGAATTAACATGGGATGAATCAATTATCAAACTTATACTCTGAGGAACTTTTGCAACGAATGCTAAAAATTTGTGCTGCAGTAATCAAGGCTAAAGGAGGATATTTTGACGAGAGCAAAATTTAATCCTAAATGCTTTTTTTCTCCTATTTAAAGTACAAAACAAATACTTTTTTGGTCAATATAAAAATTTACCAAACCTGCCCTCAAACTATTGAACTGTGTATATATATACGGTCACGTGGTATGGTTTTATTTATCGCCTATAAATATGTGTTTCTCTTTACCTCGTTAGCCATACTTTCCTTGACGATCCGTTTAGGTGAAACCTAGGTAGGTTTGTCCGGCTCACTAGCTGTATCTATATATATATATATATATATATATATAAATTTAGGGTGTGGAATTAGTAAATACTAAGCACTTCAAATGCCTAGGATCAGTTACAACAAATTTAGTATAAGAGACAAGAAAATTGGACATAGGTTGCACTTGGGATAATTTTGGCTAACGTCACCATCTGCTAATCCCTCTCCCAAACATTAACCTAAAAACGTGAGTCATGTTCTTAAATAGGCTCCTCAGATCAAGGCTTTCTTATGGGTGCCATGCATGGCGCCAAACTTGTGAAAGATCTAAACTTTCGACTCAACCACTTTTTCAGATCAATGGTTAAATATGGCTTCGTGCGAGTGAAGCGTATAGATACCTCATGACTATCATTCTCTTGGACTGACGCTACAGCATCACAATAAACTGTACTAAATAAAAGAAACCACATTACTTAAGGACTTTCAACAGCAGTAACAACTCAAATGGATAGCGCATGTAATTTGAAGAGAAAATGATGACATAATCATGATGCTGACGCTCCACACTACTTTAAATAAAAAGCAAAGTCGGAAACTCCCATCTATACTGGAAAGAGCAATAACAGATACTGGACCCAAGAAAGCTATTTTTCTGAAAATTGTTATAAGAGAAGGATTTTATAAATTTCCACCGACATCAGCATTGACTGCTCGGCAAATTAATGTCGAATGTTTCCTTATAAGGAAACAATATATATACGCGGTCTGATAAAAAAAATATAGGGTCTGTTGTATGGTAACGGAACTAAAGTATGAAGAGTGAAGTCGCTTGGTATAAATTGACTATTTATAACAGTGCATGGAAGGAAAGTCTGTAGAGTGTTGTCGTCTCACCACACCACGGATGTTCCATCAGTGAACATGGATTGTGCAGCAGTTTTTAGTCAATGACAACATTCCCCAGATTTTGCACCTTTCAATTTTTACTCTTTCCAAAAATCAAGTCCCACTTGAAAGGAACAAGATTTCAAGGCGTCGAGAAAATCCAAGAGAATGCGATGAGGCAGCTGCTCGCTATCCCAAAACAGGAGTTCCATAAATGCTTCCATCAATGGAAACGACGCTGGATAAAATGTGTTGATTCAAAAGGGAACTACGTCGAAGGAGATTAAATGCAGAATTGATATGTGTTGTAGTTTTCTTTTTATAGCACTAGTCCCGATACTTTTTTTTAATTCAAACTTCCCACTTCTCGCTTGTGGAACTCTCTATGGGCTCGATGCTTCCCGGACAACTTTGGTTTTCAAAAATTTAAATCTAATGTCAATCGTTATCCACTGCCTTCCTAATTACTCTCTTATTGCTCTCGCTCCTTAATAATGATTTTGTTTTCTAGTTCTTTCACACACAGAAAGTCGTAGTGTGTCGTAGTGGCTTTATTGCTTTGCTTGGGGTGAATTTGATTAAAAAAAATGTTACAAAAACCGCAATCCAAGCGCTTGCTGTTTAGTAAGAAAACATTACACGAATAAAAAAGGTCTCAATGAACTTTAAAAAATATAGACCAATTTAAACTTTTCTGAAATATAATGCTAGCCCCATGTGGAATATTAAGGAAAAAGGAAGCTTTATTGTAAAATAGAAAATCTATAATTTTATTTTGGTCGACAAGCTGTGTAAATTATGTCAGGAGGAAAAATTGGCGATCGTAACATATCCAAATTTTAATAAGTATGAGATACGAAATAATAACAGCATTCTCTTGGTAAATTATAAACAAGGGTGGAACACATTTTGTTAACAGAATATACATTTTTTCGACGGTATATCAGCCAGTTAATTGCTTTCGATTCATGACTTACAAGGTAGATGTCTTCCAGTAGTAGTTTTTCATTTCTTTCTGCGGTAGATTGGTTAACAACCAAGGACATAGACCTCAGTCTGTCCTGCTATTCAACCAATATTCGGGAGGAGAAGAGATGGATTCATACTTTTACCAAGGTTATTTGCGCGTGACTGTAACGAACCCGACTGGAATTCGACCTCGGCTCCCCGATTTCTCATTCTGAGTCGATATCCAGTACACCCCAACGCACATCTAAGGAAATATATTTAGGTAAATGCAGGGAAAATATTTTACTGCGGAAAAGATCCGCAGGGAGTAACTTTTACTACTACATTTTAGAAAATTATTTACTTGATTGTTTCCCGTCATATAGAATATACTTTTGCCATTGTGGTTAATATCAATTATTTCATTTCTGGACATCTTTACTTCAACGGTTCCCATGAGATTTAAGCAGACTTTCATCATATACGAATAAGAAAAAAACCATAGCATGGCATGTTTTGTGTATTACAAAGTAACGGACATTGGCTAATGGTGTGGTCATAGAAATTTGAACTCTGTTGTGACGCCTTTAAGCGATCATCGCACCATGTGCTGCCTATTAGGTAGCCCTCCCCCCTCTCTATATATATAGCCGTACGAAGTGGAGGAAAGAGGGGACAGGTTTTGTTAGTTTTTCTTTGTTTACAGATAACTTTACTTTTATTTTAGAGTATTTATAATTCTGACCTTGATTTTTTTATATTTTATTCACTTTTCTTTTTTTTATATTTATTAAGTTATTAATTTATTTCTATTATTTTGTATACTTTTTCTCGGTTATACAGTTTAGTATAACATTTGAAGAGAGTTTATTAGGTTTAGGTTATTAGTTGTTTAGTCTTTGGAGCCGTGATGTGGTTGTGGGTGACGTATTAGGAATTTGTTTTTATGTATACATTTAGTAATATGCTCTGATCTTTTCTTTAGAAATTTATATTGTTCTGGAAAGGTGATTATTACTATTTCCTCAACTTGGATTAAGTTGCAGGCTTTGAGGTGTTTGTTTAAATTGGTCGTATTTTTATTTTCCTTGGTGGGTGTCTTCATTTGTGCTTTCAGGTGTGTTCTGAGAGTATTGTGTTATTTGCATAATTTTGTTGCTAAAAGTGTTTTGTGTATGTTGGAATAGTTTCTCTGTTTCCAGGAATCTTCTGTTGTTCTGATATATATATTTTTGGGGGTTCCCTTTAGTTGTATGTGTAGCTTGGTGTCTGATGTTGGTTTGTAGGTATTGTCTGTTTAGTGGACATTCGAATTTTGTTCTGGTATTACAGGTGGAGTTTGTAATTGTACTGATGATTGTTTAAAAACTGATTTGTAATAAATGCATTTTACATGATTTATCACAAATTTTCAGTGCAGCTATATCTGAGTTTTAGAGTGTTTGTGTTGAATATTTTGTTGTAGTTCACTTGATTTTGAGAAATATTTTTTCGGTGAGTTTGAGATATATTTTGGAAGTATTACTAAAAAAAAAAAAAAATAAAAAAAATAAGAAAACAATGAATGAAACTGGCGTGAGAAAACGACATAATTTTTGCACCAACCTAATAGAAAGAGAAACTCATTGAAAACAAACAGAAACAAAACTTAATAACATTTCTGTTAACACGGTAAAATGTCCTCACAATGACCGAAACGCAATGCTGAATAAAAAATTACTGATAAAGAGACAGACATCCTCCTCCTTCTCATCATCATCCTCATCATCCTCCTCCTTCTCATCATCAATCCTATGATTGAGTGTGGTCGTAGTGCCACTGTTCAACTGGACACTTGACCAGTTCCCGCTACATAACTGGGTTGAAAGTATTCATTCATGCGTAACGTGTCTAGACTATCGAAAACTATCTCCCTCTAGGTCAAACCACAGCTGATGTCCTCCAATTTGAAGGCTCGTCTTGGTCACGGACACGCGGTCATTGATTCCATCAGAGCAACTCTCCGCTCTGGCTGTTGACTTCAGTCTAGGAAGACTTCCTTCCAGTGATGCTATGTCATCACCGCACTGGTTGCATTCATAGCTATGGAACCCAGTCTATCTCATTGTGCTAGATGGCTGTTAACCTAAGATTCGTTAGCCTTCTGACAGGTCTTGGTTTTAATCCTGCTGTTTGTCTAGCTACGTTCCTCACCAGAAAATCCTGGTAGGGGAATCTGTTTATTTGCCGATGACCTGACCACACGACAGGTAGGACGGGGCTGCATGGTCCCAGTAGCAATTGTAGAACGACAGTACTAATTTGTTTTGATACATTTGATCGCTTTCTAGTCATTAGGAACTCAGCTAAAGTGAAATTTGAACAGCAGAAGACACCATGAAGAACATAAATCCAGATTAACCTCATCGACGGATGAAGAAATCGAAATGCAAAATGACATCGATTAGGATATTAAACGCACACGTATCCCGGAGAAGTCAAAGTATAAAGGAACAAACAATGAATTTGTCCACTGAATTCTGCCGTGTCTTTTACTTCTGTCGAATTCTGGTGCGCATGTGTCGGAATCAATGTTGAAATCGAATGCGTGAGTTTCTCCTGCTTTTCTCTAATATATACATATACAAAACTAAATATCCGTACCGATATTCAGAGAATTTAAAATGATTACTTGGTTACTTATTTTAGTGCATCATTATACTTACAGTTATTGTCACGTGGCGCAAAAAATAGTCGGTGCATTATTTTGACAGATTAGCCTTAAATAATCAACAGTAACTTTTTATAGCCATATGTCACTGACTATTGCCAAATAAGACTGTTTTTACATTTTACATAAGTAGCGAAGTAATCGTTATAAGTAACGCGGTATGCGAAATAAGTGCTGCGTAATTTGTAACAAATAGAATTTATAGTCGGTTCAATTACAGAGATGAGTATTTCAGGGTGACTAATTTCGTCTCTGAAGAAACCCAAGATTGGTTTACTTTTCTGGGAGAATAATTATAAGGATATATATATATATATATATATATATATATATATATATATATATATATATATATATATATTGTCATACACACACACACACACACACACACACACACACACACACACACACACACATACATATATATATATTTAGGCAGCATATTTTCATTCGATCATGTTTGGTTAAATAATTTAGACGTATTATGTCTTTATATAAAAGAATTGCAGTCAAGAGTAAGAAAGTTCTTAAATTTTTGTAGCAGCAATGTGTTATATAAAAAAAAATACTAAATTAAAATACTTCAATTAAAAATCTTTCAAAAAATCACATAAGTTATTTCCCTTGCATAGCGGTGAAAAAATATTTTGAATTTATGGTGCATAACACATTCATAGATATGCAACCTCCTGAAGATGGTTTTAGATGGGATTGAAAGTGTTTGGTAAAATAAAATTATTTGAAATAAAATTTTTGAATTTTTCATGATCAGTTTTCTACAGCCACCAAGAAATTAATTCGTGAACTTGAAATGATTAAAAATAAAATGAATAGACATAATACATCTAAATTATTTATCCAGACCTGCTTGAATATATATATATATATATATATATATATATATATATATATATATATATATATATATAGTGTAACCCGGATATAAGAGAGATTTTATATGGTCCCAAATTAGAGCCTGTGTTAATGTATATAAAATAGACCAAACCCGGATATAAGAGAAACCCGGATATGAGAGGCTTCTTTTCAGGTCCCGACAACTCTCTTATATGCAGTGTGTGCAGTGGAGTGGAAGAAAACATTTGACCTCAAATTCTGGAATGGGTGCAGGGCCATTGAAATTCGGCTTTTTCTTTTATCCCTGCTACCAGTTCTGACTTTGAGCCACAAATGACATATTCGACTTTGTCAACACTATTGCTTTAATCGTAGTAACATCAACACGGCAAAGGGCACTCCTTTAAAGGCAAGGAAGGGCAAAAATATTTTAAGTCAAGTGATAGTGATTGCTCTATGAGTCGTACGATTTTTTAATCAAGCACGGGCAACGCCGGGCCATGCTGCTAGTATATATATATATATATATATATATATATAAATAAAGAGAGAGGCGATAAAATGTTCTAAATTTATAGTGTAATTTATATAGAAGCAGGAATCTTAAATGTTATATTTTCATGAGTAAAAATTCGGGCAAAGAGTGTCATAAATAATCAACAGTGTTTTTTGATTTTTTTTTATAGCTATTTGCAACTTATTTTATTACCAACTAAGTAATGCAAATTAAGTGTTGCGTAATTTGTTACGATAAACATCTAATAAAAACTTGGGGGAGTCGAAATTCATTAGTGAACATATTGCATACACAGGCGTTTATATTTATTAATAAGTGTTGCTTAAATTATTTACAGTCGGACTATTGTCCCCATCTTTATTTTTATGATCACATCGTTTCGGCTGTTGAGCCCTCCTGCCATCTTTAGGGGTGTGTCATCCGGAGTAAACTCCAGGGAATTTCGAACTGAACACTTTATTCAGTTTATGGCGTCGATTGTTCTCGTTCCGTTCAGCTGTTCATGTCTAGGAATCTCTTTTTTTACTGCTCAGTTATTGCTAGTCCCGTTTCCACTGTTTATACTACTCAGTCCAGGTACTGAATTCACAATTATTATGTCACCAAGTTTCCACTTCAATCGTTGATGGTACGTGAATTTGTTAGCATAATAACTGTAAGTTCAGTCTCTGGGTTTGGTATTATGAACTCAGGCTTAGTAGAATCAGGACGAACAATAACTCAGTAGAACTATAAAAAATAATAGATATTTTTTAAAAATTATTTCACCCCAAGCAATGCCACTAGTATGTAGGCGGTTACAGGGAGTGAATGCGAAAGAAAAGACTTAGAATTGGGAGGATTGAGGGAAGGACAAAAATGACCTGGGTTCAAGATGATAAGCGATTGTAGGTAGTGCGAGGAAAGAATCTGTTATATTAGGTTGGTGCAAAAATAATGACGTAATAATGTCGTTTTTTGACGTTAAAAAATACGTCAAAAAACGACACTATTACGTCATTATTTTTGCACCAACCTAATAGAACCAATGTTAAAAAATTAGCATTATCCTATCTTGGTGTGGCAATAAAAACTTGTTCACACACACACAACCACACACACAAACACACACACGCACACACACACGCATATATATAGTAACTTGGAGTTACTCAATCTTCACTTTCCCGCCTTGATAGGATTCTAAATCTTTTATGTAGACTTTACGAAGAAAACATTTTCTACTCTGTAACCTCTTTCCCACATGAGGCAAGCCTCTTGCTATTTCCATGCCAAATGTTCCTGATAAGCAGCATACTTCAATTTAAAAAATGCGGATCTTTACACTTTCACAGAGTAGAATCCCCTCCTGTTTTCTCAATCGTTATCTTTCCTTCTTATTCGCATAATCTTCCCCTTTTTGTCACTTTCACTTCCATTCATATCACACTTCATTCATCATTATCATTTTGACTGTAGTTCCCTACCTTGAGTAGCTCTCGAGCCTCTATTTGGAGAAAATTTATTAAAAAATTCCAGTAAGATTATTTTGGAAAAACTAACAAAAAAAAAAAAAAAAAAAAAAAATTATGGAGTCTTTTTTACGCGTATCGGTAGAACGGTTGCTGTTTTAATGAAGTGAAAAACAAACAAACAAAAAACCAACCAAACAAACAAACAAACAAACACCGTTAGTTAACAATAGCTTGATTAAGGAGGAACTCATTTCTCTGAACCGTTGACCGTTAATGTTTGTAAAGAAGCTCTTTTGTTTTCTTGCTTCCTTTTGGGTTCCCGCCACGACGGAGCGGGAAGGCGCCATCTGTTTCCGGATCATTGTCGACAGATACGGGCGAAAAATTCCAGGAGATCGGTGCCTAATTTTCACTGACATTGATCAACAATAGACAACTAGGAAAATGAAGACTGTCCATGACTTCAGCATAAATTAACATGAGCTGTTATTATAAAGATCATGTTTTTAATTTGCTTCTATGCGCACCGCTTTTCTGTTTGCCAAATCGTTTCATTTAATACGAAAGATTTTGCGGGAAAAGGGTTTCTTGGACGGGCTGAGAACATTTCAGCATTTTGTCGTATATAATAATAATAATAATAATAATAATAATAGTTATTTTTACAAAAATGCTCAAAAGATGTCATGGGGCCATTTCAGACCTTAGGTCTCTGGTTGGGACCCGGAAGAAATCAGTATGCAACAGAAATCAAAGGAAATGAGATACTAATACTAATACTAATAAATTATATTCACAAGTACAGTCTACACCTTACAAAGTTCTTTATCTATGTAAAATATGTGCGATTTTTTTCAAAACTGTTCAGTGGAAAATATCATGATGCCATTTCTGACCTTAGGTCTTTGTTTGGGACCCGGAAAGAAATGAGTATACAGCAGAAACCAAATGAAATAAAACAATAATAATAATAATACAGTGATGCAGTTGTAGGTCGAGATTATAGAGTCGTTGTGAAATCCGTTAACTTGTCAATGGCTGCATCATATGTGCTACACCAGAAATAAATGTGGTTTTCAGTTTAGAGTTGTTAAACTTCGAGACTGTTTTCCAACGAGAACTATAGGGTCCAGTCTGTCCCTCTATTTAAACCATAGCTGAGTTATATATATATATATATATATATATATATATATATATATATATATGAAGAAAAATATATTGAAAAACAAAAATCCGAATATGCAAATATGCTGTTTTAATGTTATTTCAATGTCGACGTCAGGCCTTTCGGTCTAGTAGACCTTCTTCAGGACATAGTTATTAAAACATAATTAACATTAGACGATAGTAAAAATATATATCGTCTAATGTTAATTATGTTTTAATAACTATGTCCTGAAGAAGGTCTACTAGACCGAAACGTCTGACGTCGACATTGAAATAACATTAAAACAGCATA
The DNA here is from genome assembly GCA_963932145.1 of Acanthosepion lycidas. Classification (NCBI taxonomy): domain Eukaryota; kingdom Metazoa; phylum Mollusca; class Cephalopoda; order Sepiida; family Sepiidae; genus Acanthosepion; species Acanthosepion lycidas. The sequence goes on along the minus strand of OZ010578.1, from coordinate 50,951,479 downwards.
TTTGCATATTCGGATTTTTGTTTTTCCATTTATTTTTCTTCATACTGTCGGATCTATATCCATATATTTGCTTACATATGTATGTATGTATGTATGTATGTATGTATTGTTAAAGACGACTGATAGGGTATTGCGATTAATCTTTTTATTTAATTTTTTTTTGTGTTCGTACAAGTGTTTTCTTTTCTGGACACAAAATGTGTAAAAACTCTCCAAGCGTTCTGCATGTCCGAGCGCTTTCGGCCATACCTTTAGCCATTATCAAGGAAGTTTTTATTTCTACTTTTAATTGAATGTATGGGTTGTGTTATGTATGTATCTAGAGTTATGAGAATGTTTTATTTTGGAAACACAGTCGGAAAATTGTGGCCGTGTTCATAGTTAATGTTACTGAGTGTTGGATTTTTCTTTTTATTATTAGGGTTTTCTTTATTTTTAATCTTTTTTTACATGTGGATGAGGTTATTACGCTTGTATTTTCTACTAGTATTTTTCGGATGGAGTCTGGTAGGTCTCTGTGTTTTTAAATGGGTCCTAATGGAGCTATGATCGGGTAGGTGTAACGTAAGTCGTCTGGATAGGCATGTAGCAATGTGACCGATGTAATTATTTATGAGTTTGATTTGATCATAAACAGAGTTCTTTAAGGGTCATTTGAAATCGTATATAATGTTGGTTCTTTGTAGTTTTGATTTTGCAGGTGTGTTGTCATTTTTGATGATGATCTTAGCTGTTTAAAATTTTTTGTAATAGATAATTTAATTTTCTTGTTCAGATCGACTGAGACAGGTATTTCTTTATGATATTTCTAAGTGAAAATTCTCCTCTTTTGTAGAAGATGGTAATGTTAATGTTATTGTTTTGGTCTGTATGTTCAGTATTGTTATTACTTACTTTGGAAAGAAATAGTCTAATCTAGTGATTGGTGAGGTAGTAGAGCCATTGGTGTTGACATAAGTCTTCACTTTTATATTTACATACGCTCTATTTCTGATTTTGAGCAGTTTTACCAATAAGTATAGCATAGCTGAAAAGTATATTTTTATCATATGTATGTGCGTGATACCGATTAAAAATGTCATGTTGAGCAAAATTTTGCCAATAAAGTGATTAATGAATATGAAAAGAAAGAAATATAAAACGTTTACAATACTTATGAAAGATTGACTCAGAGTTAAGTAATGTTTCGCTCGACAGGCTGTAGATGTTCTTATTTTTATGCTTAACTTATTACTTGAGTTTATTTGGCGTTTTATTATATAACATTTCTTATCTCGATACTTAACATAAAACGTATTGTTTTGTTCAAGCAGGGTAGTCTGGAAACCTCAGAATCGCCTTGCTTCGGAAATCGTTTGCAATTTCAAGAGTGTTTCTTGAGATCGCATTTACTTTTGAGCTTCAACGTCAAGTCAAAGAAAACTCTACGAAAACTGAAGCCTTATTTGTTCCGATTTTGTTTTGGCTTCTTCGTCTGTGTATTGTAAATATTAAGATTTAAAAAAGTGTGTTTTTTCTTTTATTCTCTTTCTCTTATTGTCGGCTGTATTATTTTTCTCACTGATTTTGTTTCAGCTTATTGAAACAAAAAAAAAAAGAGAAAAAAATGAACGTAATATTGACATTTAACAAGATTAAAAATGTCTAGCATAAGGCCAACGGGTGTGAGCAAAATGTAGTTCAGAGGATGAACTTGAAATTAAAATTCTTCGATTTTTTACCGGATTCGAATGCCGACTCCCACCGGCTGCGAGAAAAAGTGTCTCAGTCACAAAGCAGATAAAAAAAACGCTGTCAATTTAAAAATTTACCAACAACAATTGTACGCATGATTTGAGGCAGCAGAGATGTGATTATATCGATAAATTTGGGGAATGACATAGGCGGAGCATGTAAGCAACGAGGAAGTTTTAAGGAAAATGCAAACAAGAAAGATACTTATACTTAGAATCAGAAAGAGACAGTTGATATTTCTAGGATGCATAATGAGGAAAGAGCGCTTGGAGAATTTGACACACGCAGAACATACTGAAGGCTAGAGGGACAGAGTGAAACAGCGTATAACTACCTAATAAGGTTGCGTAAATGGATGGCCAAACAGGGTTTAGGAGGGTCATTAAAAAAAAAACAAAAAAAACAAACAAACATTACGGAGAGGTAAAAAAGATAGGAAGCTGTGGTGTGCCATGATCGCCCACGTTCTGAAGGGATACAACACATAACAGAAGAAAATTCGATGGAGAGTTGTGGAAGTCTACACATTGAAGAGGAAAGGTATCGAAAAGGAACTGTCAAACTATGTAACGAATGATTGATACATATAAGAAAAGCTCCTGGAATAAGTTTAATGTTTTATCATGTCACAACATATAACACGCAATCTTCTTTTAATAATAATAATAATAATAATAATAATAATGACTCACAACATATAACACGCAATCTTCTTTTAATAATAATAATAATAATAATGACTGACGTAACTCTTCCAATAATTTTTGACAGTAAAGAGAAGAGCGCGATTTAAGAAAAGATAAAGAAAAGAAAAAAAAAAACACGGCGTTTGACAATGTTAAACAATATTTCAACAATATGTCTGCCTTCTTCAATTTATATTTAAATGTTTTTTTCGAGTATAATAATGCGTAAATTTAAAAAATCTATTATAAGACTTTGTACAAAATTTGCTTGTCTACGATTTAATACTGACTGAATACTGTAATTGTGGCACAAGGCCGAAAAAGTGTGGAGATGAGTCAAGGCTGGCCGACACTATCTTATACCTAGCTAATCAGATTCACGACCCATTCATTCATTACAATTTATCCGTCACCATTCATTACTACATACATCAAAATACCTCACACACACAGGATCCCTACTGAAAAACACCCCATGACTTAAAATTTCAATATGTACAATTGTATAAAAATTCTATCAATATTATGAAATGATGTGGTTGGGCTGATGACCCCGAAACCAAAATGAAAAAAAGGAAGATGTTAGTAAGACCCGTCCACCCTTCAAAAATAGAGTTGGCGCTGTATTCTGTCTTCTGATAAAATCAAAAGGCTCTCGCTCTCCCTAAGGAAGTGGGGGTGGGATAAAAAAAATATGGGTATTAGAAAATTAAAAAACTGACCCAGTCGAGATGAAAAACACAGGTCAAAACAAACTGAAGAGTTTTGGAATCTCGACTTGGATCATAGGGAGAAGACGGGCACAGGCCGGAAACGACGCTTACATTAACTAGGCACACAAGAAAAATCTATCTTAACCAGGGGAAACCGCCCCGTTGTGAGTTAGGGGAACTTAGAAAAGAAAATCAAGGCTAGCTCCGTTTACGCGAACCAGGTTCGCCACAGTTATCCATCCTTCGCTGAAATCTGTCAATATCAATCTCTTTCTGTCTATTCTTCATCTGTGCTGATACTCAAAGAATTTGATCAGATCCTGATGAGAATAGCGATCCCATCGCAAGATGTCCTCCATCCGCGTTGTCCAAATTATTATTCTAGCCGTGGCCAGCAGCGCCAGAAACACCATCCGTTTCCTCCCCAGAATACGAGGGTGACATTGTCACACACGTATGCTCGATCAATGATCCCGAACCTTTCGGGAGCGATACGAGCCGTCAACTCGCCGACATAGTCCCAGAGGTGGCGCATTCGAGGACAATGGTAGAAGGCGTGCGAAGCCGTTTCCTCTAAGCCAAGGTTACATCGATGACAGGAAAATCTGCCAAGTCCCATCTGAAGGTTACATCATTGAGAGGTAGCCGATTCCGAACCAATCGCCAGGTAAGCGAAAACTCAGGGTTGCTGAGATAATCCGTCTATGGCGCCCAAGTCCAGAAAGAGTGCAACTCGGTCGCCAACAAACCGAACCGTTCGCAGAGCGGATCCTTCGCGACTCCTTCCACTAATTCCCAATACGAGACTCTCCTAAGCCGAGAAAGATCGACACTTGAGGAGGAAATCCGACTGATCCCGGGAGCTAGGATAACACTCAGACTTAGAAATAGGTTGAGTGATGTTAAGGCGAGGGAATTACACCCTTACACTTCTCTTCAAGATCGAATCCCCTGTTAACGCGTGGGGTAGGAAATCCAGCCTCGCCAAGAGTGGCATTCCCAGTCTCCATTCCAATACACGAACGTTGGGCACAGACATCTCTGTCAACATGATGCTTGCGACCACCCCGCAAGAAGGAGGAGAGAAAGCACTCGATCACCTTATTACGTTCCTTACAGAGAGGAAGTACAGCCAGCCAGTAATGGATGAAAGGAGAGACGTAAGTGGCAGCCGCCTCAGCTCTACCCTTCAAGGACAACCATCTTCGGCTCCAAATCTTGACCAACGCACCGACCTTTGCCTGTACTGGCCATTTTTCGCCAGCTGGTCCCGAACCACACTCTGAGAATGTGGACGGGCCCCTTTACTCCAACCAAAGGGCCCCGGAAGATAGACTCTCTTCTAGGCACATAACCACAAGCCGGAAGACTTTGCGTACCGTTCAAGTGCCTTCAGCACCACCTCAATGCCGCTTCGGAATGACACGAAAGTGGACACCCCATCGGCGGACGCGGAAACCCTGGCTTTAGCCCCACTTGGGGCAGCAATTTTACGTAGGGCCGGACTGCACGCCCTGTCTCTCAGCCCGCAGAGAGGCTCCAACGCCAAAGCGTAAAGTAGGGTGATAGCAGGCAACCCTGACGAACCGACCGATCTAAATTGATCAGCGCGGCTAGCTCGTCGTCTTTTACACCCTCTAGCAGATTAGATGCAGATTACTCAGAATTGTTCGGCTTTCATTGAACAAGTCTGCTCGGGTCTCAACAGAATCTCGGCAACTGACTGCAAACGCTCTTGCAGGATCTTGGTCATAATCTTAAACTCTGATTTTAGTAGTTATGGGCCTGTAATTATCTAAATCCCGTCCAACACCATTGTCCTTTTTCAACAGCGTGATTACACCTTTGGAGATCCGGTCAAGGACGGACTCCTGGCAGAACCAGTTGTTGAACACGGCAGTCAAAATCAGAACAAAGCAAACCATCAAGTCCCGGAGACTTGCCACTGCTGATCCTCTTCAAGCCGCGTAAACTTTGCTCTCCATGATCTTACCCTCGGCGAAAGCCGAAGTAATCCAGCCAAATAGCTACGAAACTCTTCGTCACAGAGCCCAGGCTCCCTGGTATATCGACTCTCGAAATGCCGTCGAAATGCCTCGTACATGCCATCGGCTGACCTCAGAGTACCTCATTCCGGGGTATCGACCTCCTGAATGTTACGATCGGAATCTCGATGGATCTCTTCCTTGAGCAATTCTGCGCCCATATTTACGCCAGACATCTTGTTTAACTTATACCTAACAACCTGACCCTAGTAGCACTCGCTAGCTACGTGACGCAGGGCCTCCCTAGCTAGGTTTATCACTTGGGATTCTCCCCCACTTAGCAACCTCCCGGAAAAGACTATCCTTAAGAGACTTCACATTGTTAGCTTTATCTAGTGCTGCTGGCTATATTCGGTGGTGAAGAACCTAATTCTATCCTTAAGCCTCTCCCACCACCTATTCCCGATAACCACCCCACTAGTTCCCGCTGCACTATGCTAATCAGCTGTTACCGGAAGTTCCACCTGTCCAGCAAAGACAGATAGAATCTCCAGTATCCAGCCACTCTAGGAGTTTAACGTCACCCGGGCACAGGGAAGTCTGTGGTCCGAATAGCCTAATCAATGGACCGTGGTAACAGATCTACATCGGCCCTTCTAATTAACATTCTATCCAGGTAGCTTGATACATGGATAGACGGCCAACTACCTGTCCACGTCGACATCTCGACGATCAGATCAACCAAGCTACGATCGTCCGACCTCTCGTTAGCTCACTACCCTCAGTCTAACTTGGGGTCCCCTACTAAAACTAAGCCCGAAGAATCCACCGGGATCGGTCCATGCTGGCGAAAAAATGAGACACGCTTCTCCTGGTCGTTGAGGGTATAAACCAAAACGATCCAGAACGAACCACTTTTGACGCTAATATCGGCCATGATCAACCGGGTCTCCGCATTGATGTGGACAAGGTCCACCTTCCCATCCAGGGCACGCTTAACAAGCAAGGAGGTGCCTCTAGCTAGTCGCACTCCGTATTCTGAATAGATGACAAAGTCGTTAGACAGCACACAAGTATCAACGTTGCAAACAAAGTGCGTCCCCTGGATTACGGAGACATCCACACCGAACGACAAGCAGGCGGGCAGTGTTTAAGTCTGAAAGGAAAAAATCAGAAAAGACCTTATTTACATAGAGGGCGGAAATCTGCGGGGTGAGAATCCCTATGGATTGTCCTAGGGTTCCATGCCTATCTCCGATATCAACCGTCCAGCTAGGACAGTACCGCTAACGTCAGTGGGGTACATAAGTTTTAACGCCCTATATAGCGAGGGATGGAGCATTACAGGGACGCACCTTGCACAAAATTTTGAAAGTTTTTTCAATTCCGGGGATCCTACCCCGGCCACGCGTATCTCTGGGATGGTGTCTTTCGCCTCGAAAAGGTGCGACCATACTTTTAAATACCTCTCCGCATCTCTTACACACGTTATCAAACTTGTAGATTTCTTCGGCTCCAAGGAAGTATTTTTTTCTTTTTCCCTTTTCTCCCTGCACGAATTGGGACCTAACTATGTCAATGACCCTCACCACCATACTTCACTCAGTCAGCTTCTCCTTCTTGGTTGGTTTCTCCTCCTCTTCCTCCTTCCCCCACTCTTCAAGAAGGAGGCCTGAGATGGAGGAATTTCCATATCTGAGTTCAGACGTTGATGCTTTTGCTGATGCTTTTGTTGCTGTTTCTGTAGTTGTTGTTGCTGCTTTTGCTTTTCTTGTTGTTGGTGCTTTCGTTGTTGCTGGTGCTGCTTTTGTTCTTGTTGTTGCAGCAGTTCCTGTTGTTGATGCTGCATTTCCTCTGGTCGCTCCTGGGGTTGTTGTTGAGGTGGTGGCACATCCTGCTGCGGGGAGGGGTTCTTGTCGTCTTCCGGCCTCTCTTGACCACCTTCTTCCAAACACCTCCGGAGCCTTGCTGGTCCTGCTGCTGCTGTTGCTTGGCTAGGCTGTAGTGCCACGTTCTTACACCCCACCAAAAAAACAAAAACAACAAAAAATGGCTGTACAGTTAATGAGCCCGTCAAAACAAATAAAAACACCGCAAGGTTGAAGGTATGTAAATGAAATGTGCTTAATATGATGGTGATCTTGTTCATCTTGGAATTGCCCGTTTTTTTGTTTTTTTTTATCGGTATCACACCATGTAAGGCATTAAAGCCGCTAAGATACAAGAGGTTACAGGGTGTGGAAGAATTAGGAACAGAAACATTTAAAATGAGCGGGAGGATGAAAGCGTATACAAGCTGACAGTAGATAGTGATTGACAGTGCATTTAAAGTTTTGCAGATTAAAGTTGGTTGGAAAGCATTGAGCCGGAAGGGAGTTCCATAAGGGAGAAGTACGAGAAAGTAAACTTTTAGCATAGAATCTACGGTTACAACTCTAAAATGATGAGATCCCGACACCAGTCTAGTACTGCGCTTAAATTGAAAATATCTAGGTACCATAGCGAGGAGCTCATACGAACAATTGTCATGAAAAGACACAGAGAGTTAACCTTACGGCGATGGGAAAATGACTGAAGCAGAGCCGCCAGATCAGGACTAATAATATTGCTGATCCTTCTTTGGATTTTATCAAGTAGCTCAAAGTAAATAGCAGGGGCAGCGGACCATATGTGGCAGTAATATTCTAAGCATGGTCAAATGGTAGTCTCATAAAGGCTGTTCCAATAACTTGGACCGATTTTAAATGTGAATTAAGTTTAAGCGTTTAATGATTTTGTTCTTTTTCTTTCAGATTTGGCGGACATTTGGGCGATGTTATTTTTCACACATAATTGCCACGATTTAAATATCATGACCGAATAGAGAAATAAATAAATTTTCACCAATAACACTGATTTATTTACTGCTGACTTTGATCCGTCTTAATGAAACACCCTTTAGATAGGTAAGATAGGTTCTGGAGAGGAAAATTGTCTCGCACGACACAGTGAACCAACTTTCTTAGCAATCTGGCCTAGCAATGGATTCAATATAGTCTTTCCTTATATCAGCTGAGAACGTTAGCCCGAGAATGCGCAATGAGTCACTTTCCTGGAGGTTGGCATCAGACATTCTGATAGAAGGCAGAAAGTGGGGGTTGATTATTTACTAAGAGGAATTAATCAAACGCTTAGTATAAGTCTTATGGAACTCTCCTGTCACTCTGTTAATTTCCCCGGACTGGGAAGTTAGTAATTTGCTTACGTAACCATCCTCATGCGTCTTAAATGTTGGAAGGTCGGTAGATTCTGAATATTTTTTAGAATGTGCAACTTAAGACACTTGTTGACATTATGAACTACTACTACTACTAACACTACTACTACTACTACTACTACTACTACTACTACTACTACTAACAATACTACTACTACTAACAATAATAATAAACAGAAGCTTGTAATTGTTTGTGTCTCCCAGCAGTAATTCTTTTGTTGATCATATAAGCCCTTTGAAAGGCGGGTTTATTCTGGTATATTGTTGTGCTACTACGCGACACCAGGTTTATGGATCGGTGTTCGTTGTCGAGTTGACCTGATGGCATTGAATAAACATTGTTAGTAAAAACGTACAACAACGCGAAACTGCATCTCATCAAATCTGTTTGCTATATTTATTGATTTCTCCGTACGCAGACTTTCTAATGCAGTTGCACGTCACAAATTGCGAAAAAATTTGTAGCCCTGAACAGATCCCTAAGAATACCTATTTAAATAATTACCACCGTGAATAATAATAATAATAATAATAATAATAATATAAAACCCGTCATGACAGTGTGAGCCAATATCTGTATTGTAAAATCTGCAACCTCCTCGGGAAGGAAACTGAAAGAAATTGGTATGAACACCACCCAGACCCCGTTACAGAGACAGGACCTGTTATAATTTTATGGGACTACACAATATACACTGAACAGAACAATCAAAGTTAACCGTCCAGACATTGTTATTAGAGACCACAAACAAAAAAAGTGCTTCCTTATTGATATGGCAGTCCCTGCAAACTGCCATGTATCTTTGAAGATATTCAAAAAGCTGTCAAAATACAAGGACCTTGAAATGGAAATCCAAAAAAGGTGGCACATGGGAACATCAGCAATCCCTGTTGTAGTTGGAGCCCTCGGATTGGTTGGAAAAGATTCAAGTAGATTCACTGAAGGGATTCCTGGAAACCCATGCCTTAAAAAATACAAAAAATTGTTCTCTCGAGTACAACCCACGCCTTACGAAGAGCTTTATCTATGTAAAATATGTTTTTTTTTTTTTTTTAATTGGTCATTGGAAAATGTCATGGTGCCTTTTCTAACTTTAGGTCTCTGGGCGGGACCCCGGAAAGAAATATGTACACATCAGAAATCAAAGGAAATAAAATAATAATATCTAGAAATTTCACTGGTTTTCCTATTTGAATTTTCTGATGAATCTTAATTCTTAAGTTAATATTTCAATAAGCTCCTTGAGATTTGCAAATTCTCCTGCTACCCAGTTAAATATTTGAGCTTAACAACTATACCAAAATATAGTAACAGTCACAAATATGAATGCAGGTCACTGTTTAAAGAAGAGGGTACAAATTAGAATATTAAAAAATTATGAGGTTTCCCATTTCACTGAAGCAGACGTTAAACACACAAAAGTGTTTTCACATCTGTATCTTCCCTTTCTTTCTTTAAAACCAAACAGTGCCTTTGAAATGTCTTTTCTTCCGTCTAACCTCGCAATCAAAATGTTTATCTTGTCTATATGAGGTAAACAATTAAGAAACAAACATAATTATATGACTAGTTTTAACTCGTGAATATTCCACGATTTTCCTATTTTCATTTTCTAATGAATCTTAATTCTTAATGATTGAGTAAGTTTATGGCGAGTTCTACAACTATAAAATATCTGTAGAAATTCCCCTATCATCTCGTTAAAATATTTGAGCTTAACAACTTTAATAAAATATTGCAATAACAATCATAGATATGAATGCTGGTCCTAATTTTATGAAGTGGGTACAAATGTTAGAAAACGACAATATTTTTGCACCAACCTAATAGTATCTTTTTCTCTCTTTTCATTCGATCAAAACGGAATAGTCCATTATTTATGAGGTATTGGCAGGAGACATTAAACCCTTCTATCTTTCTTTTTTTCTTTCTTCCCTTTCTTTCTTCCTTTCTTTCTTTCTTTCTTTCTTTCTTTCTTTCTTTCTTTTTTTTTTATTTAACTCTTTCTTTCTTTTTCTCGCTGATACAAAGTAGTGTTTTTTCCTCTTTTCTCGCGCGATCAAAATGGAATATTCCATTATTGATGAGTTATTGGCAGGGCGCAACGGTCGTGCGAACTAACAAAGGGGGAGACGAGCACAATTATTATAGGATAGTAAAGGCTTGCGGAAAAGGGGATTGCAATAGATGTTTACGTTATGAAACCACAACTATATAAAATAGAAGACGTTTATCAATATTCATCGATAATATTGTCAAACGATTATGATGGAAATAATAAGGGGCATCGTTTTAACGCGTTGACTGCCAGGGAGCAATTACGAAATCTGACTTCAAACGTTAACATTATAATAGATCAGTTTGGCATTAAACATTTTTTTCTAAGTTCATTTATTGCTTCAACTGAAGTCTTAACATTGTTTCCACATTAACAGCCCTTTTCTTTTATATACTGTGTCTCTTCAGGACGTTGGCGATCATGACTCTCCACAATTTCCTGTCCTCTGTAGCTCTTAATAAATTTTGTCTTTCTTATCTTTCCTGAACCCCGTTCTTCTATCCATTTACACAAGCTCGTTAGGTAGCTTATACGCTGCTTTCGTCTATCCCTTTTGCCTTCAATATGTCCTGTGAGTGTCAAATTTTCCAAGCAATCTTTTCTCATTATTTTCCGTAAAATTTTCAATTATCTCTTTCTGATTCTAAGTATAAGTGTCGTTTTTGTTTTCATTTTCTCTAAAAACCTGCCGTTGTTCATATGATCAATCCATGGAATTCTCAGCATCCTTCTGTAGAACCACATTTTATGTTGCTTTTCTTTGTCTCTGAGGAGATTGTCCAACATTTACTGTCATATAGTGGGACTGATATTACGTAACAGTTTCTTTGAGATTTTTCTGTTAATGCATTGCTTAGCTTTCGGAAGGCATCTTTCGCTATTTCAATGCACCTTCGTATTTCGACGTCGTGCTTATCTTGGATATCGGAATGTCTTGATAAGCTAGACTCTGTGGTTGAAAACAAGGAAATAAAGAATGGAAGAGCAGAAATAAATGCAAGAAGATGCAAATTTCCCCAATGACCCCGTGTTCCTCATTGCAATGATATCGGCTAATCACAAAATTGATAGGCTTCAATAGAAGATACACATTTACAAAGACACAGAAAAACTCAACGACCTAATATATGTGACTGGCTTAAGAATTGTAACCAAATATAAAAAGGAAGTGGAAGAATTCATACAGTTGTAGGAGATAAACAAATAGATTCTTTTCCCTTTTAAATCAATTTAATGACCAGGGTTCTTAGGAATCTCGTCTCCAATCCATCTTTGAGTCAATTTAAAGACCAGAATTTTTCATGATTTCTGTCTCCAGTCTGCTTTTGAACTGACAAACATAAAATTTTGTTAATGATTTTAGATGCTCATAAAAGTCCATTGAAAAACTGACCACCCAAAAGTTGAATAGGTGGTCTCCTTTTCTGAAACACAAGTGGATGGATAGGGGTGGTGGAACTCCAACCAGTATCCATATAAGCAGAAAATGACGAAGGGGCGAGCAGTAAATGAGTCAGCAGTTGCCGAAATGGCCGGACAGTGAATGTAAGGGTCCTTTTTTTTCCAGAAGAAGTCTTTGATCGTTAGTAAGTAAACAGTTCACCTTCTCGAAGCCGAAGGAAGACATTGCTGATTAAGTGAGAAATCGTATTGTTTGTTATTTCTCAATCAGTGTCTTGAAATGCATTTGTCGTTATTCTTTGTTGAATTCGATCCTGGCCAGTGAGACAAACCTGTGAACATAGCGAGCCGGGTGTGTACGCATATACAGCCGACCTTGAATGTCATCACAGCTTGATCGAGAAGGCTCGTCACAGTCAAGAGATCTTCAATCTTCAGCCAGGACATCGGAATGAAAGTTGGAATGCTGATGATTTAGAAAGGAAAACAAGAAGCAATAAAAGGACATAAACTACTCGGTATCAAAGTCATTAAGATGTTGAACGGAAAAATTATTTATGTGCATCTAGAAACTCTGGATGCTGGTTCGATGAAGTAGAATTAAATGTCAGTAAACAATATCATTGAAGAATAAGAAAGATTTTGAAAGTAGCATCAATAGCAGAATTGTAATCAAAATAATAGATCCTTGTGCAGTGTCCATTGTGATACATTCAGGGTCGTTCCTAAACTGATCAAGAACAGTTGATAAACCATATGCGAAAAGCTACAAAATGGACTTACTGGAGATGCAGACTGTGTACTGAGTGGGTAGTGTAATGAAAAATTGATTTTGACAAGCAGGGATTGAAGTAAAACTTAAAATAAGATACATGTTGGAGCAGAAAAATCTCTAAAACGAAAAGCCCCCCCCCCAAAAAAAAAATACAATGGTATCTCAAGAGAGAGACAAAAAGAATTGCAAAAGTGTGGACGTGGTTGCATAAAGAATAACTAAGAGGAAAAACTGGATTCCAAATAAGTCCAGAACAATTATGGAAGGGAAAGCGATAGAAAGGCCATGATAGACAGAAAACAGCCAAATAGTTAATACAAACTACATGGAGAGACCATCAGTCATAAGTGAATATACATGACTGGGGGGGAATGATTATTCAATGATAATATTGCAAATAGCTGTGATTCTACTATTCAAAACAATAGTATATGGATGTTATGAATCTCGGCTAAGCCGTTCAGAAATGTTTAAATTCTCAGCTGTATGCAATCGCCTTTACAGATCAATGATTAAAAATAGATTCAAGTGACTGAAGTCAGGGGGTCTTGAAGCGAACTGTCCTTCGTCGAATCTCATAGACTGGCGCTACAGAATCACAAATAACTTTACCAAATAGCGGAAACTACACCACTAGAGCACTTTCAACACCAGCAGCAACAACTAAAATGGATAACAGATTTTATTTCAACAAAGGTTTAGGGAAGAAGTCGCCTTCAATACTCGAAAGCGTCATAACAGTTAGTGGATTTGAGAAACCTATTTTCCTGAAAAGTTGTTTCAATTTCAAACAATGTATCATTGGCTGTTTGGTCAATGAATACTGAATGTTTTCGTATAAGGAAAAGGCGAAGATTACCATAACATTAACATATACACGCAAACCAGAAGCAGCCTTAGACCATTAAATTATTTATGAATTTGAAATTCAATGGTTTCACCCAACCTAGACCAAAAGAACAGATCCAATCACTGTGATGAAGAAGAAAATGTGTCAGATAATGGATGTTGTTTTTAATATGTGAAATTGAAAGTATAAAACAGGAAAGAGGACCGACAAAAAACAAAAACAAAATGGCGAAACATGCAGTTGACTGCTATAGCATTTATTATTGAATCATTTGGAGCAATCTCAAGGTACTGGAAAACCGAGGAAGAATCAAAGCTATCTTGACGGCTGTATTACCAAAACCAACTACAATGTTAAAGTGCGTCTCGGCTACTTAGGAGACTTGTTATCACTTGCTTTTCAGTGGAACCGACCATAGAATTTGGATGTGTACTCACAACATGTAATAATAATAATATCAGCAACTACATTGATTTAAAGTATGAAATTCTAAACGTTTGGGGAGGACTATCAATGAAACCGATTACAATATAAGTGATCATTGGTATACTCGGAGGTTGTATAAAAAGCATGAAAAGTTTTGCAGATATTGGATTGTGGTTTGTAAATTATTCACAAAACAGCAAGGATATTTTAGAGAGTATCGGATAGGATCTGTCGATGAAAAGAAGAAATAATCGTTTTATTTTCTTAAGTTACAATTGGTGACTGGAAAACAACATTTTTACAAGTAACTCGCAACGTATACTATTAATAATAATAAGCTACATAACAAAAAATATATTGCGGTCAAGATAGAGAAGACGCTGTCAATAATATAAATAAATGCAGCCTTATTAACTCAGGAAGATTGTAGAAATAGGAATGCCTGGGTAGGAAGGGTGTTCCACTAGGAATTATACGAATAGATGTTACTATACGAACGGGCCATATATATATATATATATATATATATATATATATATATATATATATATATATATATATATATATAAACCAAACCAGAAGCAGTCTTTGATCGTGAAATTATCTAGGAATTCAAACGAACCAACCTATCTAGGCCAGCAGACATGGTCTAATCTCTGTGAACAAGAAGAAATGGACGTCGTTGTTACAATATGAAATTTAAAGTGTAATCTTAAAAAATGTCTTGACTTGGCAAGGGGATTGAAAAAAAAGTGTTTGAAACATAATTATTGGCGTATTTGGAACCCGTTCCGAAGACCTGAAAATCCGAGGAAGAATCGAAGGTAGCCTGACAGCGCCATTAATGAAAAATCAACTGCAATGCTGAAGATGCTGTTGTGAACATACGTCCGGGTCCCTTAGCCAATTCTTCACCGATTGGTCAACTTCTGCTCCAATCAGTGGTTCGGTTCCCAATTGAGAGGGTGCTAACAAAAATAGAAGAAAACCCGTTAGAGGAGGAAAATCTCGATGATATATTGCCTTGGTGTGAAAGACAAGAAATCTGTTGGTTCCGATAAACAGGCTTTTTAAAATTCAAGGATCTGGCACTGGTAGGTAAGTGATGTTTGAGATATATTTGCCGCTACTTTTGGCTTCACTCACGACAGACTAATGGACCAGGTTTTTTCTGCGGCCAGGTAGAACTCCATCTCCCATCTGAATATATAACTCTTCAGTCTTTAGGTTTCAAAAGAGAGTTCTGATAACTTTTGCACACAAGTATAATTCAAGATATTATAAGTTCGTTCATACGTTTTCTTGTTTATTAAATTGCTTACTGTATAAACAAATCGAATAAAATAAAGAAAATGAAGAAGAAGAAAAAAACAATAGGAAAAAAGTAACTGTAAAAGAATGAAGAAAAGGAATGAAAGCAAGAAAGAATAAAAGAGAGGCGGTGAAAGAGAAAAAAATAAACTAGGGGAGGAGAAAGCGAGGACGAAAAGAGCGCCATTTTTACCAACAGTGGTGTTGGCAGGCAACACTTGTGCTGGTATTCGTTATGCGCATGACAAGTTGGCCTCTCGGCAATTGTGAATAATTTATGAAATAACGAAACAGTCGGATAATCATGACAACTTGTTTATGTCATCGAAATAAATAGTATAAATAAAAAGAACTTTTCTTAATTCGATCCATTTATATTTAACACATATATCCGTAAGATTTGATGAAGGATTACCACCATTTCATATGTTTGTTCAGACTATCTTCTTCTTCTTCTTCTATGTACAGTGTCCCGATCATTTCTTGTCCTTTTTAGCTCTTAATAAATTGTCTCTTTTTTCTTATATCTCCTCAACCCAGTCTGCCATTCGCCTACAAAGCCGTACTGAG
>OZ010578.1:50930712-50933212 GCA_963932145.1 Acanthosepion lycidas | reverse complement strand
GTAAAATTGTGGTCAGTTTCGTTACTGTACAATTATTACATAAAAAATGGCTATTCTAATCAAAGGAGCAACAATTCACTATGACGAATATGTTTAGAGAGTGCCTTGATCGCAAGGTTATTCACAATAAATTTGTGCCCTGGTTCTTATAACAGTTCACCATTCTTGGCAGACCTGATATTATCTAATACCAATAGAAATGGAAAGAAAGAAATAATGAAATAAATGAAATCGGCTATATATATATATATATATATATATATATATATATAATTTTTTAAATGTAAAATTATTAACATCACACGTTCTTGCACATGTGTAGTCACACCAACATAACAAATTTAGCCTGATGATGCCCTAAAGAACGAAACGCGTCACACTGTAAACTTTTTTCCACTTTGTCATACATTTCCCCCAATATTGTTCTTGATATATAAAAATTTAAAAATTTATATATCATAAGAAAACAAACCAACCAAATATCCCTATCTAAATATTTTTGGCATTTAAAAGAAACAGTAAAATGGAAAATAATAAATAGAACAAGAATTTGTAGAACATGGGATGACACATGCCCTTTATGCCTACATGAAAAACTATACATTATCAAGTTTCTAATAAACAAAATTTTAGTAAATCAAAGAAATGAAATAACGTTTTTTTTGCAGACACCACCAAATATTCGCCTTAAAAAATTAGTAATTTATAAATGAATCGGAAAAAAATTGCAATAGAAATTAAATCCTAATATATATATATATATATATATATATATATATATATATATACAAACCCACAATACACTACATAGATAATTACACAATACCATATAAAATCTATTAGCAAATTAAATAAATTTCAACACGTATAAAACTATAAGATTAAAAGTACAACCCAATCATATCTAAGCACCCCTTTAAGAAACCTTCAACAAAAAACAAATAAATAAACGCCAAAAATGACTGTAACTAGAGCATCAATCAGTAAGTTTTAACAACTAGTAATAAAAACAACAGAACCTGGAAAAAGGCCATTGTAGCCAGACAAAAAATTCCCCCAACTCAACTTTACACGGCTCCAAAAATTTGACATATAATAAACATTCATACTTTTATCACAGTAATAACGAAAGGAAAAAACAGATTACACTTCCATTTCCAACCTATAAATGAGTAAAACATTTCTCCAGTTAGTTATTCTGAACATCGCTTGAGAATGAAACTGTGCTCTAAATTTTAAGTTTAATATTCAACTTTATGACTTGAGTCAGTTTCGAAGTATAGTAAGTTTTGTGTCACAATAGAATAATATTTGTTTTTAAAATTATTATTATTATTATTATTATTATATATATATATATATATATATATATATATATATATATATATATATATATATATATATATATATGTATTTGAATAAAAACAGACCACTTTAAGGTTCCATGTAATAAATTATTTCACCACAGCCTTTTTAAAGGGCTTTGGATCATCAGGCTTTAATTACAAAGGTTGAAATGAAAAATGAAAATAAATTTACACATTTTCGACGGGCCCTATTAAGCATATGTAAATTAACGAAATGAGGAAGTGAGGGGGGAGAGAGGACATGAGTGAGTTAGATGTACCATTTCAATTCTTTATCCCTAATCTCACTTGGTGTGGGCCAGACAAACGCTTAACTGAACGTATGTTATGTTTAGATATGGATGGGTAATGGGTGGAGAGGAAAACCGACATAAAAGGAAGAAGATACAATAAAATAATCCTGATTTGAGAGAAGGCTTCACTCAATTTCTTAGACGGTGTTATTTCGCATTAATTTAAAGGGTATATTTGGGGGTTAAAGTTTGATATAAATCTAAATCTCGGAAGAATTTAATTTGATGTTTGTTGGAGTTTTGGGTATTTTCTATGAAATAGTCGATTGGAAAAAATTCATAGAAAGTACATTGAAAGAATAATTCATTTTACATCTAGTAATCTTTTTTATTTTCCTAAACTTTTTTCTTCTTGATTATTAAGTTGACATCTATTCGTTTGAGTTTTGTTCATAAATTAAACTCGTGACTGTTTTTAGGTACCTACATAATTATCAAAGGTTATTCCAATTTAAATAATTTTATCATCAATAATGATTATTAAAGGGTAATATATTTCAATTTAAATTAAATTATCACTTTAAAATTTACATCCGTATTATTTAGACTCACTTGAGAGAAGGTTTCATTCAAATTCTTACACTCTGTTATTTCGCATTACTTTAAAGGGTATATTTGGAGGTTAAAGTTTGGTATAATTAGATTTATGCCTAAAAAATCTACGAAGAATTTAATTTGATGTTTGTTGGAGTTTTGGGTATTTTCTATGAAATAGTCGATGAAATAATTTATTACATGAAACCTTAAAGTGGTCTGTTTTTATTCAAACATATTTGCTTTGAATTTACATTGAGCTCTCCGGATATCCTCCTCCTTGGATCTGCCCATACAGATTACCTA